>BTPG01000007.1:152035312-152345312 GCA_036245525.1 Semisulcospira habei
GACATCGCCGCGCTCAGCGAAGTACGCCTTCCGGACGAAGGCAGCCTCCAAGAACTTGGCGCTGGGTACACCCTCTACTGGTCAGGCAGGCCTGCATCAGAAAGACGGCTCTCAGGCGTGGGTTTCATGGTCAAGACATCCATTGCGACTAAGCTGGAAAACCTACCAACGGGCCACTCAGACCGCATCATGTCCATGCGCCTCCCACTGAGACACCAGCAACACGTCACCCTTCTCAGTGTGTACTCCCCAACCCTCCTGGCAGAGCCTGCTGAAAAGGACAAATTTTACACTGACCTGCGCAGCCTCCTACAGAGTACCCCTGCAGACGACAAAGTCATCATCCTTGGCGACTTCAACGCCAGAGTGGGCCAGGACTCTGAAGCCTGGAAAGGAGTCCTCGGCAAGCATGGCGTGGGGAACTGCAATGACAATGGCCGCCTACTGTTGGAGTTCTGTGCGGAGCAGCAACTGGTCATCACTAACACTACTTTTCAGCAAAAGGACAGTCGAAAGACCACCTGGATGCATCCTCGCTCCAAACACTGGCACCTTATCGACTATGTCCTAGTGCGTCAGAGGGACCGCAGTGACGTCCTCCTCACCAGAGTGATGCCCAGCGCAGAGTGCCACACTGACCACCGCCTTGTCCGCTGCAAACTCAGGCTCCACTTCAGGCCAAAACCCAAGAAATGGGGGCCCCCCAAGAATAAGCTTGATGTTGCCAGCCTTCAGCGTGACGATGTGAAAGCTGCCTTTCAGACAGATTTACAGCGCAGGCTCAAAGACACAGCGGACCCAGTAGACTCCTCCCCTGAAACACTTTGGGAACAACTGAAAACTGCTATTACAAAATCCTCTGCAGAAGTCTTGGGTTTCGCCAGAAAGAAGAACAAAGACTGGTTTGACGAAAACGATGTAGAGATCCAGGAACACCTAGCAAAAAAAAGAGCCGCCCATCAGGCCCACCTAGCCCAGCCTTCCTGCCCTGTGAAGAAGTCTGCCTTCCGCCTCGTCTGCAGCAGTCTCCAGCGCAAGCTCAGAGATCTCCAGAATGAGTGGTGGACCAGACTTGCACAGAGGACCCAGCTTTGTGCTGACAATGGTGACTACAGGGGCTTCTACGAAGCACTGAAAGCAGTGTATGGCCCCAGGCACCTGGTACAAAGTCCCCTGCGAAGCGCGAATGGCCAGGCACTCCTCACAGATAATACCTCCATCTTGAACCGCTGGTCGGAATACTTTCAGAGCCTCTTCAGCGCTGAGCGCACTGTTCAAGAAGCAGTCGTCCTACAAATCCCACACCTCCCAGTAAAGGTTGAATTGGACGAACCGCCCACCGCTGAAGAGACCCTCACAGCCATCCACCAGCTCAAGAGTGGCAAAGCAGCAGGCATTGATGGAATACCGCCAGAGATCTGGAAACATGGAGGCACAGCACTGCACAACAAGCTCCATGGCCTCTTTCTCTGCTGCTGGGAGGAAGGAACACTACCAAAAGATCTCCGTGATGCAGTCGTTATCACCCTGTACAAGAACAAAGGCGAGAAGTCTGACTGTTCCAACTATCGGGGAATTACCCTGCTGTCCATTGCTGGGAAAATCCTTGCAAGGCTGCTCCTGAATCGGCTGGTACCTGCCATCGCTGAAGACCAACTCCCAGAGGGCCAGTGTGGCTTCAGAGCAAACAGGAGCACCACCGATATGGTCTTTGTGCTGAGACAGCTACAGGAGAAGTGCCGCGAGCAGAACAAAGGGCTGTACGTAACATTTGTCGACCTAACAAAAGCGTTCGACACTGTAAGCAGGCAAGGCATGTGGCAGATCCTGGAGCGACTTGGCTGTCCCCCAAAGTTCCTCAACATGATTGTCCAGCTACACGAGGACCAGCAAGGCCAGGTCAGACTCAACAATGACCTCTCAGAACCATTCCCTATTCTCAACGGCGTAAAGCAGGGCTGCGTGCTGGCACCGACCCTCTTCACCATCTTTTTTAGCATGATGTTGAAGCAGGCCACAGTGGACCTTGATGATGACGATGCAGTGTACATCAGGTACCGTCTCGATGGCAGCCTGTTCAACCTCAGACGACTGCAGGCCCACACGAAAACCCTAGACCAACTGATTCGTGAGCTGCTTTTTGCTGATGATGCTGCCCTCGTTGCACACACAGAGAGAGCCCTGCAGCGCATCACGTCTTGCTTCGCAGATGCTGCCCAGCTCTTTGGACTCGAGGTCAGTCTGAAAAAGACAGAGGTCCTCCATCAGCCGGCACCCAAGACAGTGTATCGCCCTCCTCACATCACCATTGGCCAGTCTGATCTAAAGTCAGTGCACCAGTTTACTTACCTTGGCTGCATTATCACGTCGGACGCCAAGCTGGACAAGGAGCTTGACAGCAGGCTGGCAAAAGCGAACAGCGCTTTCGGGCGACTTTTCAAGCGGGTGTGGCACAATCAACAGCTGAAAACAGGCACCAAGATCAGCGTGTACAGAGCTGTGGTCCTCACCACCCTGCTGTATGGTTCCGAGTCCTGGGCCCTCTACCGCAGCCAACTACGACTCCTCGAACGCTTCCACCAGCGCTGCCTGCGTACCATCCTGGGCATTCACTGGAGTGACTATGTCACCAACGTCGAGGTCCTTGAACAGGCTGAAACTGTGAGCATCGAGGCTTTGCTGCTGCGGACACAGCTCCGCTGGGCGGGGCATGTCTCCAGGATGGAGGATCATCGCCTACCAAAGATCACCCTGTTCGGCGAGCTTGCTACTGGACACCGTGACAGAGGGGCACCAAAGAAGAGATACAAAGACTGTCTCAAGAAGTCACTTAGTGCCTGCCAAATCGACCACCACCAGTGGTCTTCGCTTGCTGCGGACCGTGACACCTGGCGCTCCACCATTTACAAGGCAGCTGTCTCCTTTGAGGACTCTCACAGAGCTAGCCTTAAGGACAAGCGGCTCAGGAGAAAAAACAGAGATGCCGCAGCTCAGAACCCCGGCCATACCTTCCCCTGCAGCCACTGCGGTCGACCCTGCCTGTCTCGGATTGGCCTCCGCAGCCACGAACAAGCCTGCAGACGTCGTGGGCAACTCCTATAAAATCTTCGTTCGCGAAGTCAAGCCAAGAGAGAAGCCTTAGGCGTGAAAATCACCAAGAAAACTGCAAAGTTGATCCTCTGATACGTCAAATGTTAGTACTGCGATGAGTAACATATACTGATCAACAAAAGAAATGCGAAGCAGCCCCTTCAAATCACATTTAATCCAACATTCGAAGGTCGATCTCGGACAAACCATACAACGGATGTTATCGACATTTTATGAATGAAATCATGGACACCAGCGTAATCCGTGTGGAAGTTTATTCTGTATTTGGAGCAAGCATGGCACAGCACAAAGTCAATATGGCGTGTGACCCCCATTGGCGTTGATGACGGCATGGCAGCGTCGGCGCATAGAGTGCATCAGGCGGTTGACAGCTGCCCTGGGGATGTTGTTCAGGCCTGGACAATGGTGTTCTCCAGTTGTGCGGCTGTCGTTCGTCTGGGGCGTGCAGCGTTGACCTCCCTTTGCAGTTGGTCCCAGAGATGTTGGATGGGATTGAGGTCCGCCAGGGCATGACTGGGATGTTGTGCTGCTGCAAGAAGTGCTGGGTGATACGTGCAGTGTGTGTACGCGCATTATCTTGCTGCAAGATGAAGTTTCTGCGTCCCTCAGAAAATGGCAGGACATATGGCTGTAGTCAATGTAGCGCTGAGCTGTGGTGCCATTTCTGCGACCTGGTACGAGTCCACGGAAGAACACAGGTCCTACTGTCTGGTTCAGGGTAATCCCACCCCAAATCATCACGCTTAGCCCGCCCCAGGCATTGTTCTCCAGCACACAGCCATCAGCATAGCGTCCTTCCCTTCTCCGCCACACTCTTATGCGCCCATCTGCGTGGCTGATGCAGTAGCGGCTCTCATCCGTGAACAGGACGTTCTGCCACTGTCGCCAGGTTCTGTCGACATGAGCCTGTGACCACTGTAAGCGTGCACGGCGATGACGGTCAGTAAGAACAGATCCACGGGCTGGACGGCGGTTGTGCAGATTATGCTCCTCTAGCCGTCGTCGCACTGTCTGACCACTGATGGGTGCCTGGTGGTAGCCGATAACTTCTCTTGCTGTTTCCTCGGCCGGCTGAAAGCGATTTCGCACGTGAGCCCGGAAAATGTGGCGGTCTTGCCGTGGCGTTGTCACACGTGGTCGTCCGCTTCGGGAGCGTCAGCAGAAGGCCCATTGGCATGATTGCGTTGCTGCAGCCTGTAAATGGTCGAAATGTGACATCTAAAGGCCACTGCCACAGCTTGTGGATCTTCTCCGGCTTCCAAACGCCCAAGAGCTCGTTCTCTTTGGGGAGCACAAAGTCTTGGCATGGTTGATATGGCAACGGCAAAAGTGACAGAAGGCGTAACACTACTGATTTTTTATTGTCTTGCATTGCTAAACACAGTTCATGACCCAACACTGATCACTCTGCAGTGTATGCACGTGCGTGGAAAGCATACGCCGTGCGTCCTAACTAATACGGGCGCCTCGTGCACAGAGAGGGTAACACGGTTACTGCAGTACGGTGACTGCATGCTTACATGTTGTTGCTCGTACACTGGCCATCAAAAATAGTGTAACTTGTATTTTAGTGGATTTATGATACAAATACAACATACACTCGAATTTCGCGTTTCTCTTGTTGATCAGAATATAGCATCGAGTCGTCACTATGAGCACGCGTCGTGGGACTAATGACGCCATGACATGCAGCTTGAAGTGACGTCATTTCGCTGCTCGTACTGTTATTCTTCTTCAGAATAGCTACGCTAACGCCAGACCACAGAGCATACTAATGGCGGGAAGCGCCGTGTGTCCGTCTTTATTTCTGTGTGCCAGTGTGTGTGGATCAGAGGGTGGGTTAGAGTAGAAGGAGATGGATTCCTGTCGCTACACGAGCCCACAGAGCGTACTAATGGCGGGAAGCGCCGTGTGTCCGTCTTTATTTGTGTGCGCCGGCATGCGTGTTGATCAGAGATTGGCTTAGAGAGGAAGAAAATGGATCAGCATAATAAGCCCAAAAATATGAACAACTCTGAATGTCCCTAAAAGATAAACGCATGTGAGCTACAAACAAAACGGTAGACTTTGGGATGAAATCCTCATCTTGTTGTTGTTGTTGTTGGTGGTGTGTTTTTTTTTTTTTTTTTTTTTTTATTTTTTTTTTATCCCTTGTTGAACATAGTGCTGTGGTGAGTTCTTACCTGTTGGATTTCACCCCGTTCAGTGGCCATTTGACGCAGACCGTACTTATGCAATCTTCGTTGACGCGCACCAAATAAAACATGGCTTTCCCAGGGAACATGGATTTCCAAGTGGGTGTCAGCAAGAGGCATAGATCCTCATGAGCCCACGCAACCGCGGGGGCTCATGAGGATCTATGCCTCTTGCAGTTGGTTGGCGATCCCGTTTTTTTGGCACTGAACGGGTTAAAAGGAATGCTGTCGAGATCAGCGTAGGGGACGACGATAATGTCAAGATGACGATATCAGATGATGATGATGTGATGATGATGACGATGGTGATGATGACGATATGATGATGGTGATGTCAGATGATGATGATGTGATGATGATGACGATGGTGATGATGACGATATGATGATGATGGTGATGTCAGATGATGATGATGACGATGGTTGTGATGATGATGATGATATCAGATGAGGATGACGATCACGTCAGATGAAGATAATGGTAGATGATGGTGATGTCAGATGTGATGACCATGATTATATGATGACGGTTATGTTCGATAACGATGGTGTCACATAATGATGATGATGATGTAAAATGATAATGATGACGATGGTGATGATGTCAGATGATGACAACAATGTGAAGATGACGATTGTGGCAGATGATAACGGTGATGATGACAGTGATGATGATGATGATGACAGTGATGATGATGACAGTGATGATGATGATGATGATGACAGTGATGACAGCGATGATTGCAGGATCAACCCTGACCCCCGCACGCGCCACTCCTACTGGAGCACTGTGATTGGCTCGTGCTTCTCGTGGCAGGTCACCTGTTTTAACCAGGCCTCCGTACAGCGCATCGGCTCCATGAGGACCCTGAAGGACGCCAAGAGGTGTGTTACGTGGTAGTCGTGGTCGTAGTATGATGCAATCACACCAGACGCACTCACGTTGGGTTATTGTAGAAAAACTTCACTCAGCTGCAACTCGTCACACCTGGCACAAGGTTGTAGACCACACTGGAGTAACAGTTCCAACAGTACTTTATTTTCAAAATACACCCTTAGCACAGCGCATCCACACTTCGATACACTGTCTCTCACAATGCATCCACACTTCGATACACTGTCTCTCACAATGCATCCACACTTCGATACAGTGTCTCTCACGATGCATCCACACTTTGATGCACCATGTTTCTCATTTGATACACTGTCTCTAGAGCGCAAATATTTCCTAACACCCTATTTTATACTATTACAGATTTTCAGAACACTCCCCCACATTACACCACTCAACCAATCAGAAAAGAAAACGTAACCGAAATCATTAATATTCATTCCAAAGAACACTCTAGATTTATCTACAAACTTCTACTAAAATATAGGCGCATGACGTAAATGTTACGAAATGTAGCCAACATGTGTACTACAATACTTTGACGTCATTTTCTAGGTCAATAATAATAATAATAATAATAATAATAATAATACATAGTATTTATATGGTGCATTTCTCATATTTATAGTATAACTCAATGCGCACTAGAACAATCGCGCATTTTGCAGAACCTTCCTGCTTAATCTAGGTCGGACTTTGTAACAATTTAGCGAAATGTGCATCATTGTAGTCACGCCGAAAAAAAATCGATCGTAATATTCTCCACCTAAATGAAAAGGAATCATACTAAAAAAAAAAGGTACCTGTTTCCGATCCAAAACAACGTAACCGAACATCCTCCCACAATCGACACACACACGCCCCAAAAAGGATAAGACAACCACAAAGCGCGTAACAAGGTTTGGTTGCCACATAGCTCTGCTACTCGCGCCTGTCTGGAGAAAAGCTGGGTAGGAAAGTCGTACTGAACCCATTCAGTCCTGACCCGTCTCCTGCAACTGGTGCATAGTCGCTAGATTGCGCCTCCAAAATGTGGGAAATACGGCCGTGGGGCTGAGAAAGTTAAAGTACCATCACGCCTAAATCTCTAGACACATGTCAGCACATTTTGTGTTTGTTATGCCTTGTCGACGCACCTAATGAACTTTTAACACAGCAGTTTGGACCCGCAGCTAACGCACACGCGTAATCTCACTCGTTTATTAGTCTGAGCTGCCGTTAGCGTGTCAATCTATTTGTAGCTGTTTCTCGCACTGAAAGCCTTGTATTTCTAGAACGGAGTGGAGTCGATGTCAGGTTACTGGATATACAGACGACGTGTGCTGAACGGGATTGTCCTGTGTCTAAATGAACCATAACTAGACCTGCGTATCGCGTTTCGTAACCGTCCGTTACAGAAGTACATCTTACCATGTATAGGCGCCATATAAATCTTCATTATATTATTATTATTATTATTATTATTATTATTATTATTATTATTATTATTATTATTATTATTATTATTATTATTAAGTGTATCGTTGAACAGTTACGGCGGTATAGTGGGCCTTTAACTCATTCTACCCCATCACCGAAATCCCCAAATTTTGCCGTTGTCCTCTGAAGACTGCATTAGCAGTGCAGGACACAGATCGACCATGATAGTTTAAGGGTGATGCCAGAATAGCTTGGCGCCCATAGGCGCCAAGCTATTCTGGCATCACCCTTAAACTATCATGGTCGATCCTTATCTTGCTGTGGTGTGTCTGGGCCAATGAGTTAAGGCAAATGTACATTATTTTCTAATGGACCCCTGTGGGTGTTTAGCGGGAAAATAAATGTGCTTCGGGCCGTAAGGGCCAAATTCTCAGACCAGTGGGCACCGGCATACTGTTGCTTTACAGGGCGTTTCTGCTGAACGTGCCGCTGCATCTCCTGTACGGAGCTTGCCTGACCCTGACCGGGCTGCTCCTGTACGCTTACGTCATCACAGTGGGCTGCGACCCCCATCAAGCCGGCCTCATCAGCAACACGAACCAGGCAGGTCACATTTAGCTCTAGGCTGTATTCGTCTGCACTGACATTAACTCATTCTACCCAGACACACCACAGCAAGAGATGGATCGACCATGATAGTTCAAGGGTGATGCCAGAATAGCTTGGCGCCTGTGGGCGCCAAGCTATTCTGGCATCACCGTTGAACTATCATGGTCGATCTGTGTCCTGCACTGCAATACAGTCTTCGGAGGACAACGGCAACATTTCGTTGATTGTACATTGCTTAACGTTCCGACAGCAACAAGACTTTCTCAGGACGTGCCTGCACTGCTTGTGAAAAAAATCAAAACTAAACAGAACATTGAATGTATGTCGCCAGCCGGTCCAGTACGTTAAATAAACCTAACGCATGGGGCCTAAATAAAGCTAAGACCATTTAGCAACACACATCCAATATCAAGAGCTACAGGCAGTGCAGACAGTAGGGAGAGTTTTAAAAAGGCAAATACAGGTGGATGGACCAAAGGTAGACAGAAACACATGCCCCAGAATAGAAAGGAAAACCCACCCTGTGGGGCTGACCAGGGTGACCCTGGGAACTAAAAAGTAGTTAACCCCACCCAAGTCCCCCCAGGGTAGACTCGGGTGGGGTGCAACATTTGGGGTTTTCGGTGTTGGGGTAGATTGAGATAACCTGCCGTGAACTGCGATGGGTTTTAGAAAAATACTTAACCCTCCAGTGTCGGTAGGCACTCAGTCATTACGGTTTTGACGTCATCATATATTCAACGTCAAACAATTGTAAGATCCTCCAGCCCTCAACGGAACATAATAATAATAATAATAATAATAATAATAATAATAATAATAATAATAATAATAATAATGATGATGATGATGATGATGATGATGATGATGATGATGATGATGATGATGATGATGATAATAATAATAATAATAAAGGAGATTTGTTAAGCGCTTATTCGAAAGAGTTAAGAAAAACGTAACGCATGTACGAACATTGATATCTCTTTGCGTGTCGGCAGCGGTTTTAGTCGCGATGATTCAGACAGGATTCAAACAGGATTCAGGCAGGAGTCAGACAGGATTCAGGCAGCATTCAGACAGGATTCACACAGGAATCATCGCGACTAAAACCGCTGCCGACACGCCAAGGGTTAACCTTTTCCCCCACACACTCTGCTCATCTACAATTTGCTATTTCAAGCTGCGAGTTGAATGATGTGTAATTTGCCGATGTGGTACTGCCTCGTGCAGCTGATGCCGTATTTCGTGATCCACGTGATGTCCGACCTGCCCGGTATGGCCGGCATCTACATGTCCATGCTCTTCAGTGGTGCGCTGAGGTAGGCCTGTCTCGTTTTCAGCGTGTGTTCTCACGTTGTGTCTACCGAATGAAAAAATAGGCTAGACTTTGTGATGGGCCGTGGTGGAGAGAGTTCAATAGCATGTAGATTTCGTCACTGGCAGGCAGGCGTCAAACTCTGACAATGAAGTAACATGACACATATTACGTCAGCATGTAGATTACGTCACTGGCAGGCAGGCGTCAAACTCTGACAATGAAGTAACATGCCAAACATTACGTCACGTCTAGCTACGCAAACATTGCTTGAGAAAGTACTTTTGGCGTCATGCGCCGTGTGTGTGTGTGTGTGTGTGTGTGTGTGTGTGTGTGTGTGTGTGCGTGCGTGTGTGCATGCGTGTGTGTGTGTGTGTGCGTGCGTGCGTGTGCGTGCGTGTGTGTGTGTGTGCGTGTGTGGATGTGTGTGTGTGTGTGTGTGTGTGTGTGTGTGTGTGTGTGTGTGTGTGTGTGTGTGTGTGTGTGTGACAGCAACTAACGCAGACGTTTGTGGACGGACATGCTTGACACTTGGTATTTTCTCTAACAGAAT
This sequence comes from Semisulcospira habei, assembly GCA_036245525.1. Classification (NCBI taxonomy): domain Eukaryota; kingdom Metazoa; phylum Mollusca; class Gastropoda; family Semisulcospiridae; genus Semisulcospira; species Semisulcospira habei. The sequence continues at coordinate 152,045,406 of BTPG01000007.1, forward strand.
TCTCCCGCGTTATTTTAGGGGATTTAGTAATTGTCGAGAAAATGGCCGTTCCACGAAAATGGGTTGATCCGCATTTGAGTCAGCAATGTTTGCTTATTCTTGCTAGATATTTGGCATATAGCTAGATTACATAGAGCCAGATTACATAGAGCCAGATTACATAGAGCTAGATTACATAGAGCTAGATTACATAGATTACATAGAGCCAGATTACATAGAGCCAGATTACATAGAGCTAGATTACATAGAGCCAGATTACATAGAGCTAGATTACATAGAGACAGATTACATAGAGCTAAATTACATAGAGCCAGATTACATAGAGCCAGATTACATAGAGCCAGATTACATAGAGCCAGATTAAAGGAAGACATTGAAAGGGTTAATGTAACCCCGGCCTCAGTTCTTGTTGTTGTTTGGGGTTTTTTTTTGTTGTTTTTTTTTTTTTTTTGGAGAGGGGGATGGTTGGTGGGAGGGGTGGTATGTAGGGTGGGGGGGGGGGCGGGTGGTAGGAGAGGTGGGATGGGTGGTGGTGGGGGGGGTGGGGGGTGAGGGGGGGGGGAGTTCTATAGTCTTTAAGTCCATTAATTAAAAATCGGTGACGCAAAAACTTACCGGATGCTATGGTAGTGACGCACACGATATTTTGGATCCTCACGCTATTGAAAAGGTTATGCTCACTGTAGATCTAATGGCGCACACTGCAGCGTGAGCGATTACGTTTAACGCGGGTGATTCGTTTTTTTCGTTAGACCCAAATTAGATCTCCATTTGGAACACGGGATGTGTTTATCTCCGCCGCAGCGTGCCTTGCTTAACCGATTAACCGGTGGTGCAGAAATTACTGATTAATTTTCTTTTTCTTCCCGTAAAGAGCCCTCTCAAGGCGTACAGCGGCCAGAGTTTGGAGAGTTCAGCGCCGTTTATGATTCAGTTTGTGTGTGTTTGTTGTTGTGTGTGTTTGTTGTTGTGTGTGTTTGTTGTTGTGTGTGTTTGTTGTTGTGTGTGTTTGTTGTTGTGTGTGTTTGTTGTTGTGTGTGTTTGTTGTTGTTTGTGTTTGTTGTTGTGTGTGTTTGTTGTTGTGTGTGTTTGTTGTTGTTTGTGTTTGTTGTTGTGTGTGTTTGTTTTTGTGTGTGTTTGTTGTTGTGTGTGTTTGTTGTTGTTTGTTTGATGAAGCACAGACAAGTCGCTTGGGAACGTGGAATCCCAACAAACACAAATAACGACTTTGATCTAGGACCTTGACCGCTCTTCTCTGCTTCCTTCCGTTGTTTGTGAGCTAAGGAGAGAACCTCTAACACTTCTGATTGAGACAAACAAACAGAGAGAGAGAGAGAGAGAGAGAGAGAGAGAGAGAGAGAGAGAGAGAGAGAGAGAGAGAGAGAGACAGACAGACAGAGAGAGAGAGAGAGAGAGAGACAGACAGACAGACAGACAGACAGACAGACAGACAGACAGAGAGAGAGACAGAGACAGAGACAGAGACAGAGAGAGACAGACAGACAGACAGACAGACAGACAGACAGACAGACAGACAGAGAGAGAGAGAGAGAGAGAGAGAGAGGGAGAGAGAGAGAGACAGAGACAGAGACAGACAGACACAGAGAGAGAGAGAGAGAGAGAGAGAGAGAGAGAGAGAGAGAGACAGAGAGAGACAGAGACAGAGACAGAGAGACAAAGAGAGAGAGAGACAGAGAGAGAGAGAGAGAGAGAGAGAGAGAGAGAGAGAGAGAGAGAGAGAGAGAGAGAGAGAGACGTTTGTGTCTGGCCGAAATATACTGTCGAGCAAAAGAATTGCGGCATTTTTTAATCATCGGAAACACTAATGTTTCCGATGATTTCAGAAACGTCTCATTCCTTTCGCTCAGTAAATTAAATATGTAAAAGTTATTTCGTTAGTTATTTTGACGAATTGTTTATCGTCTGCCTGTACTGTCATGAAGTCATTGACATGCTGTGTCCATCCCGCCTCAGCACGGTGTCTAGCGGTATCAACGCCATGGCCGCCAACACTGTAGAGGACCTGCTGGCTCGCCCCTTAAGGGGCACGCACGACAACACGGTCACCATCATCGCCAAAATTATGGGTAGGTAGCACGAGACGAGAGTAGAACGTACGTAGCCCGAGACGAGATTAGAACGTACGTAGCCCGAGACGAGATTAGAACACACGTAGCACGAGACAAGATTAGAATGTACGTAGCACGAGACAAGATTAGAATGTACGTAGCCCGAGACGAGATTAGAACACACGTAGCACGAGACGAGATTAGAACGTACGTAGCACGAGACAAGATTAGAACGTGCGTAGCCCGACACGAGATTAGAACGTACGTAGCCCGAGACGAGATTAGAACGTGCGTAGCCCGAGACAAGATTAGAACGTATGTAGCCCGAGACAAGATTAGAACGTACGTAGCCCGAGACAAGTTTAGAACGTACGTAGTCCGAGACGAGATTAGAACGTGCGTAGCGCGAGACGAGATTAGAATGTACGTAGCACGAGACGTAAATAGAACGTACGTAGCCCGAGACGAGATTAGAACGTACGTAGCTCGAGACAAGATTAGAACGTACGTAGCCCGAGACAAGTTTAGAACGTACGTAGGCCGAGACGAGATTAGAACGTGCGTAGCGCGAGACGAGATTAGAATGTACGTAGCACGAGACGTAAATGGAACGTACGTAGCCCGAGACGAGATTAGAACGTACGTAGCTCGAGACAAGATTAGAACGTACGTAGCCCGAGACAAGATTAGAACGTACGTAGCCCAAGACGAGATTAGAACGTACGTAGCGGTCACCATCATCGCCAAAATTATGGGTATGTAGCACGAGACGAGATTAGAATGTAAGTAGCCCGAGACGAGTTTAGAACGTACGTAGCCCGAGACGAGATTAGAACGTACGTAGCCCGAGACGAGATTAGAACACACGTAGCACGAGACAAGATTAGAATGTACATAGCACGAGACAAGATTAGAATTACGTAGCCCAAAACGAGATTAGAACACACGTAGCACGAGACGAGATTATAACGTACGTAGCTCGAGACAAGATTAGAACGTACGTAGCCCGAAACAAGTTTAGAACGTACGTAGGCCGAGACGAGATTAGAACGTGCGTAGCGCGAGACGAGATTAGAATGTACGTAGCACGAGACGTAAATAGAACGTACGTAGCCCGAGACGAGATTAGAACGTACGTAGCTCGAGACAAGATTAGAACGTACGTAGCCCGAGACAAGATTAGAACGTACGTAGCCCAAGACGAGATTAGAACGTACGTAGCGGTCACCATCATCGCCAAAATTATGGGTATGTAGCACAGACGAGATTAGAATGTAAGTAGCCCGAGACGAGCTTAGAACGTACGTAGCCCGAGACGAGATTAGAACGTACGTAGCCCGAGACGAGATTAGAACACACGTAGCACGAGACAAGATTAGAATATACATAGCACGAGACAAGATTAGAACGTGCGTAGCCCGAGACGAGATTAGAACGTACGTAGCCCGAGACGAGATTAGAACGTGCGTAGCCCGAGACAAGATTAGAACGTACATAGCACGAGACGTAATTAGAACGTACGTAGCCCGAGACAAGTTTAGAACGTATGTAGGCCGAGACGAGAGATTAGAATATACGTAGCGCGAGACGTAATTAGAACGTACGTAGCCCGAGACGAGATTAGAACGTACGTAGCTCGAGACAAGATTTGAACGTACGTAGCCCGAGACAAGATTAGAACGTACATAGCACGAGACGTAATTAGAACGTACGTAGCCCGAGACAAGTTTAGAACGTACGTAGGCCGAGACGAGAGATTAGAATATACGTAGCGCGAGACGTAATTAGAACGTACGTAGCCCGAGACGAGATTAGAACGTACGTAGCTCGAGACAAGATTTGAACGTACGTAGCCCAAGACAAGATCAGAACGTACGTAGTCCAAGACGAGATTAGAACGTACGTAGCTCGAGACAAGATTAGAATGTACATAGCCTGAGACGAGATTAGAATGTACGTAGCCCGAGACGAGATTAGAACGTACGTAGGCCGAGACAAGATTGGAACGTACGTAGCCCGAGACGAGATTAGAATGTACGTCGCACAATCAATCAATCAATAGCTTGAGAAGGGATTGGGACTTCCAGCTTTCGCTGATTTCGTCCAGGGGGGGGGGGTGGGCCAGGGGAGGGGGGGAGGGCCGTCTCACTGTCTGTCTGCCGCTCCGTAGCGCAGTGGCTGATGTTCTTGCCGGGGCCGGGTGGTTGGTGGTGCAGGAGGCAGGTGGTAGGTCGGGGTTCCGTCACCTATCGCCAGGCTGGTGGGTGGTGGGAGGCCAACCAGTCCAGAAGATGTTGTAGGAGTGGTGGCGGTGGTGGTGGGGGTGGCCGGGGAAACCGTGGCCGGTTGTACATGGGTCTGGGGAAGTAGGGTGGTGGTGGTGGCGGCCAGTCGATCCTTGCTCGAGGCGTGGCGCGCTGTCGTGGATAGGGTGGGTGATGTTGGGGTGGTAGGCGGAGGTGTGGTGGCGGTGTAGGGAGCAGTGCCGGGCGACGCTGTCGTTGCCTGAACCATTTTGGAGGCCGGTTGCGCCGTCGCCTGTGTGGTTCCGTGCTGGATTCTTGCTGAGTTGGCTCGGTGGTAGTGCCTTTTTCTTCTTGCTGAGTTGGCTCGGTGGTGGTGCCTGACTCCTCTTGCTGAGTAGGCTCGGTGGTAGTGCCTTTCTCTTCTTGCTGAGTTGGCTCGGTGGTAGTGCCTGTCTCCTCTTGCTGGGGGACAGGGGTTGCATCGGTGCCTACTTCATGAGTAGGCGGCGTGGTGTTTCCGCAACCCCTGTGTTTGGTGACGGTGGTGGTGGTCCCAGTCGCAAGACGAGATTAGAATGTACGTAGCCCGAGACGAGATTACGTAGCTCGAGACAAGATTACAACGTGCGTAGCCCTAGACGAGATTAGAATGTACGTAGCCCGAGACGAGATTAGAACGTGCATAGCCCGAGACGAGATTAGAACGTACGTAGCCCGAGACGAGATTAGAATGTACGTAGCACGAGACGAGATTAGAATGTACGTAGCCCGAGATGAGATTAGAACGTATTTAGCCCGAGACGAGATTACAACGTACGTAGCCCGAGATGAGATTAGAATGTACGTAGCACGAGACGAGATTAGAATGTACGTAGCCCGAGACGAGATTAGAACGTACGTAGCCCGAGACGAGATTAGAACGTGCGTAGCCCGAGAAGAGCTCTTCCAAGCCCAGGTGGGAGGCAGATTTGCAGCCTTGGCTACTTTGGACTGCGACGTAGACACCCTTGCTGGAAATATAAAAGAGGTGTTACTTTCTACAGCAGAAGAAGTGCTGGGGAAGCAGAGGAAGCGCAAACAGCCCTGGGTCACCGATGACATCCTCGATCTCTGTGATGAGAGGAGAGCCTGGAAGAAAAAGAGAGGCCAAGACCTCACATCAGCAAACAAGTACAGACTTGTCAACAAGAAGATCAGGAAGAGGATGAAAGAAGCCAAAGAAGATTGGATTGAAGACCAGTGTTGTAGCGTGGAAGAGGGCATGGCAAATGGCAACAGCAAGAAGGCTTATGAAACGCTAAGGACCCTCACCAAGACTCAACAGCGAACAGCCACAGTCATCGAAGACAGCAGCGGCCAACTCCTTACGGAAAACACTGCTGTACTAAACAGATGGACTGAGTACTGCCGAGACTTGTATAACTACAAGGCTGAGCCAGACACCAGCATCCTCCAAAACAACCAGGCTGGGGCCAGGAAGGCTGAAGACCTGCCAGTGTTAGCTGAAGAGGTGGAAGCAGCCGTACGCGGCCTGAAGGGAGGAAAGTCTCCAGGTGTAGACAACGTACCTGCTGAACTGTTGAAACATGGAGGAGAAGTAACAACGAAGGTCCTCACTACACTCTGTCAAACGATCTGGGAGCAAAAAAAATGGCCAGTAGAATGGACACAGTCTCTAGTGATCCCGCTCCCCAAGAAAGGAAACCTGAAACAGTGCCAGAACTACAGAACTATCAGTCTGATAAGTCACTCTAGCAAAGTAATGCTTAGAATCATTCTCAACCGCCTCAAAACTTTCGCCGAGGAACTGCTGGCAGAAGAACAGGCTGGCTTCAGAGTTGGAAGAAGCACTGTAGAGCAGATTTTCAACTGCCGCGTCCTGATCGAGAAACATCTGCAGCATCAGCGCGAACTCTACCACAACTTCATTGATTTCAGGAAAGCATTTGATCGCGTCTGGCACGACGGACTCTGGCAAGTCATGAGATCGTTCAACATAGAGGAGGGACTGATCCAAATGATAGAAGCGCTTTACAAGAACGCCTGCAGCGCGGTTCTACTTAACAATCAGTCAGGCGAGTTCTTCAGGACGAAGATCGGTGTCCGTCAAGGATGCCTGCTCTCTCTTGTCCTTTTCAACATATTCCTGGAGAAGATCATGCAGGAAACCCTCCACGACCACCATACTTCAATCTCTATTGGTGGCAGATCCCTGTGCAATCTTCGATTCGCAGACGACATTGACCTCATGGCAGGCAGCAATAGTGAGCTCCAAAACCTGACAGACAAACTTTCAAGTAGCGCAGGGTCTTATGGCATGGAGATCAGTACGGATAAAAGCAAAGTGATGATCAACACCACAAGCGACAGCAGCAGCAACATTCACATGAATGGCCAAAAGCTAGAAGAGGTCAATAGCTTCAAGTACTTGGGAGCCACCCTGTCCAAAGACGGTAGTTGCATAGCAGAGATCCGTATCAGGATAGGTACAGCAACATCCGCAATGGCCAGGCTGGACAGGATATGGCGAAGTAACTCCATCAGCTTCACCATCAAGTACAGGCTTTACAAGTCCCTCATAGTGTCTATTCTACTCTACGGCTGTGAGACTTGGACACTGCTTGCAGACTCAGAAAAGAAAATCCAGGCCTTTGAGAACAAGTGCCTGAGGAAGTTGCTCCGCATCTCGTACCGCGAGCACAAGACCAACGAATATGTACGGAGCATCGTCACTTCCCTGGTGGGCCCACATGAACCCCTTCTGGCAACCGTGAAACGGCGCAAGCTTGCTTGGTTTGGCCACGTGACCCGACACAACACCTTGTCCAAGACTATCCTCCAAGGCACTCTCGAAGGAAGTCGTCGGCGAGGTCGTCAGAGAAAGAGTTGGGTCGCAAACATAAAAGAATGGACCGAACTCGTGATGTCAGACTTGCTTGCCACCGCCCAAAATAGAACTCAGTGGAGAGCACTGTCTGTTGCTGCTGCCTTTCAGTCCCCCCAACGCCCAGTTCGGGCAAGGAACTGATGATGATGATGATGATGATGATGAGCCCGAGACGAGATTATAATATACGTAGCCCGAGACAAGATTAGAACGTGCGTAGCCCGAGACGAGATTAGAACGTACGTAGCACGAGACGAGATTAGAAAGTGCGTAGCCTGAGACGAGATTAGAACGTGCGTAGCCCGAGACGAGATTAGAGCGTTCGTAGCCCTAGACGAGATTACAACGCACGTAGCCCGAGACGAGATTAGAACGTACATAGCCCGAGACAAGATTAGAACGTGCGTAGCCCGAGAAGAGATTAGAACGTGCGTAGCCCGATACGAGATTAGAACGTGCGTAGCCCGATACGAGATTAGAACGCGCGTAGCCCGAGACGAGATTAGAACGTGCGTAGCCCGAGAAGAGATTAGAACGTGCGTAGCCCGATACGAGATTAGAACGTGCGTAGCCCGAGACGAGATTAGAACGTACGTAGCACGAGACGAGATTAGAAAGTGCGTAGCCTGAGACGAGATTAGAACGTGCGTAGCCCGAGACGAGATTAGAGCGTTCGTAGCCCTAGACGAGATTACAACGCACGTAGCCCGAGACGAGATTAGAACGTACATAGCCCGAGACAAGATTAGAACGTGCGTAGCCCGAGAAGAGATTAGAACGTGCGTAGCCCGATACGAGATTAGAACGTGCGTAGCCCGATACGAGATTAGAACGCGCGTAGCCCGAGACGAGATTAGAACGTGCGTAGCCCGAAACGAGATTACAACGACGTAGCCCGAGACAAGATTAGAATGTGCGTAGCCCGAGACAAGATTAGAACGTGTGTAGCGCGAGACGAGATTATAACGTAAGTTGCCTTGCTGAATCTACTGCAGCTGAGTGTTATGTAGTGGAGCCTCCTAATACCCTGAGGCCAGTTGCGTGAGTAAGCTTAGTCCTGCGCCAACCACCATGCAAAGTGCTCTGCTTTAGCGCCACAACACTAACCCCGCTAAAGCGGAGCACCTTGCTTAGTGGCTGGCGCAGGACTAAGCTCACGCATGCAAACCGGCCACAGAGGCGGAATCACGGATCAACCTTTACGCTTCTACAAGACAAGCGCTTTGTTTGATATTTATCGTGCTTTATCTAGCTAATGACGCCATCTCTGGCGGTGTTTTACCTCCATGTAATTGGGGTTCTATTGAGTCCTGTCAAGGTGATTAGCGCTTGTTGGACTAGAAAAAGCAAGGGACGGGTCGCCGCTAACGTAGTTTCGCCAGACAAACTTCTCTCCTAGTACGGTTAAGCGGTTTGTGTGTGTGTGTGTGTGTGTGTGTGTGTGTGTGTGTGTGTGTGTGTGTGTGTGTGTGTGTGTGTGTGTGTGTGTGTTGCGGCGCGAAGTTTTCTAGGCCTTCAAAAGGTACTCATCGACCTAAGGGCAAAGGCCTGATCGCACTGTGAAAAGTCCGGGCTTCATATGCCAAAGACAGCACAATATAACGATGCATTGTTTTTGCTAATACTGACGCCGTGAGAGACAATGCCAGCAGTGCTGAGCATGTGACGTACTAAATAGTGGATGCAACATAATACTGGAGTTTGGCTTGAACCACGTGACTGTCTTCTCACCACAGTGTTGATCTACGGAGGAGCTGCAGTCGGTCTGGCCTACCTGATGCAGTCTCTGGAGGGACCCGTCACCCAGGTAACCGTACACTGTGCTGTTATTCCACGACAAATTAACCCCATCAAGACGACAGCTAGCCAGCAAGAGACATAAACCCTCATGAGCCCCCTCATTCGCGGGGGCTCATGAGGATTTATGTCTCTTGTTAATTCTGTGTTCTTTCAGGGCCGGATCAAGGGGGGTGGGTCGCTTTAACACTTGACAATACAGCACCCCCCCCCCCCCTCGGCTTAAAAAAAATCATTCACTGCTAGTCCACAACATGGTCCGTGAAGGAGGAGGGGGGAGGGGGTGCCTTAATGTTATTGCAGCACCCCCTAGAACATTTTTGGTTGTGGTGTTTTGATATATACTAGACCCTGGCAAAAGAAAAAACAAGTTGAGCACCCCCCTCCCACCCACCCCCACCCCCGCCTTAAAAACTGATTGCTCCGGCGCTGCCAAATTTTGTTCCCGGACGAGATATAAAACATTTATTTTAGGATGTTATTTCGTTAATCGGTTTAACAAATTATTTATTCAATAACTATATATCATTAAGCCGTTGCCATGGTGCGTAGTGTATTACGTAATTTAATATTAGCTTCCTTGAGAATTGGCTTGAGGTGAGATCGTTATCCAGCTTCGTAACTCTTCATCTTTTGAGGGAAATTTAATTCATTCAACTCGTAAACATGCTGCTTACATCAACCGATTTATGGAATTCACCTGTACACTACGATAAATTGAATTGTGTTGAATGTCAGCGGGAAAGCCTGTATGTTTATGAAGTTATGTCTAGTTTCTTTAATAAAAAGGAAATCTGACTGTATTCAAAAATACGTCTGCGCCACCGTGAAATTGACACAGTGCTGAAGACAGTGACGTAAAAGCGTCAGACACGTTAATGTTATACATGGACTGACGTCAGTGTTGAACATGGACTGCGCTCTCTCTCTCTCTCTCCCCCACCCGGGTCTGCCCTGGGGGACTTGGGTGGGGTTAGCTACTTTTTAGTTCCCAGGGTCACCCTGTTCAGCCCCATAGGGTGGGTTTTTTTCCTATATTCTGGGGCATGTTTTTCTGTCTACCCTTGGTCCATTCACCTGTATTTGCCTTTTTAAAACTCTCCCTACTGTCTGCACTGCCTGTAGCTCTTGATATTGGATGTGTGTTGCTAAATGGGCTTAGCTTTATTTAGGCCCCATATCATAGGGTTATTTAACGTATTGGACCGGCTGGTGACATACATTCAATGTTCTGTTTAGATATTTTTTTTTCACATGCAGTGCAGGCACGTCCTGAGAAAGTCTTGTTGCTGTCGGGACGTTAAGCAATGTACAATCAATCAACAATCTCTCTCTCTCTCTCTCTCTCTCTCTCTCTCTCTCTCTCTCTCTCTCTCTCTCTCTCTCTCTCTCTCTCTCTCTCTCTCTCTCTCTCTCTCTCTCTCTCTCTCTCTCTCATTGGTGTTCTGTGTACCTCCATGTGCACATTTCTGGAGCAAACTGGCTTGGGTAAGGGTTTGAAATACTGGTTTGATAGCCTGGCAGACATACTTTGGCAGAGCGTTCTTGTCTGGGTCACCACGCCCACTTTTAGAAGGACACCAATCAGCGCAGGTGTTGTGGTGCCTGTTCCTGTGGTACCAGATTGCCCAAATGTCCCTCTTCATTTTCTGCACATTCCCCTTGTTTTTTCTGATGGCAGCACCATAGTGGTCCTGAATGTTCAAGATGACCTTTTTTGTAAGGCCACCCTTACCCCCTATACCCTTCTTTTGCTTTCCGTTGTGCAGAAAAGTTATACACACACACACACACACACACACACACACACACACACACACACACACACACACACACACACACACACACACACGCGAATGATACATATGATTTTTTCGTGTGTCTGCAAGCGTTCTGTAGACCTAAAAATGTGAAAATGCGCATAAGATGATATAAACGGCATTTCGGGGGCATGATTCATCCCATGATTTTCAGGTGACGCGTGTTTACAAAGCGCGTGTATGCATGTCCTATTCTAACACGTCTTACAATGTGAAATCGTCTGGTTTTGCAGATGTCCTTGACCGCGTTTGGTGCTTGCGGAGGGCCCATACTCGGCATGTTCCTACTGGCCGGCGGTTTCCCCTGGGCAAACAAATATGTACGTCACCCTGCCCGTTTTAACCACAGCTTGATCATGAAAACGAAACGAAACATACTTTAAACACACACACACACACACACACACACACACACACACACACACACACACACACACACACACACACACACACACACAAACCCCCCCCAAACAAAATAAACAACACTAACAGCAAAGAAAAACTAAGGGCGGGGGGAGGGGGGAGGAGGGGGGGGGAGTCCGTTGATGAGTATATACAGCAAGACTAATTACCACTTAACCCCACGGTCGCGTTTCCCAAATTCCCAAGGAGATGTCACCTATCGACTACGTACCATTTGCAGGAGATGGATCGACCATGATGATTCAAGGGTAGTGCCAGATTAGCTTGGCGCCGTTAGGCGCCAAGCTATTCTGGCACTACCCTTGAATGATCATGGTCGATCCATCTCCTGCTGCAGGTCGTCTGGGGCTAAATGAGTTCACAGTGCATTATCTTGTTCATGTTCACGGTACCGTATGGCACAGACAGAAATCCGCTGATTCCAAAAACGTCGCGTTTCTTTTGCTCGTGAGTATAGTTACCTTGTCATTCGTGAAAGGATTGCGGTCTGTCCAAATTACAGGGTGCAGTGGGAGGCGGGGTGCATTTCTTTTGCTCGTGAGTATAGTTACCTTGTCATTCGTGAAAGGATTGCGGTCTGTCCAAATTACAGGGTGCAGTGGGAGGCGGGGTGCATTTCTTTTGCTCGTGAGTATAGTTACCTTGTCATTCGTGAAAGGACTGCGGTCTGTCCAAATTACAGGGTGCAGTGGGAGGTGGGGTGCATTTCCTTTGCTCGTCAGTATAGTTACCTTGTCATTCGTGAAAGGACTGCGGTCTGTCCAAATTACAGGGTGCAGTGGGAGGCGGGGTGCATTTCCTTTGCTCGTCAGTATAGTTACCTTGTCATTCGTGAAAGGATTGCGGTCTGTCCAAATTACAGGGTGCAGTGGGAGGCGGGGTGCATTTCCTTTTCTCGTCAGTATAGTTACCTTGTCATTCGTGAAAGGACTGCGGTCTGTCCAAATTACAGGGTGCAGTGGGAGGCGGGGTGCATTTCCTTTGCTCGTGAGTATAGTTACCTTGTCATTCGTGAAAGGACTGCGGTCTGTCCAAATTACAGGGTGCAGTGGGAGGCGGGGTGCATTTCCTTTGCTCGTCAGTATAGTTACCTTGTCATTCGTGAAAGGACTGTGGTCTGTCCAAATTACAGGGTGCAGTGGGAGGTGGGGTGCATTTCCTTTGCTCGTCAGTATAGTTACCTTGTCATTCGTGAAAGGACTGCGGTCTGTCCAAATTACAGGGTGCAGTGGGAGGCGGGGTGCATTTCCTTTGCTCGTCAGTATAGTTACCTTGTCATTCGTGAAAGGACTGCGGTCTGTCCAAATTACAGGGTGCAGTGGGAGGCGGGGTGCATTTCCTTTGCTCGTCAGTATAGTTACCTTGTCATTCGTGAAAGGACTGCGGTCTGTCCAAATTACAGGGTGCAGTGGGAGGCGGGGTGCATTTCCTTTGCTCGTCAGTATAGTTACCTTGTCATTCGTGAAAGGACTGCGGTCTGTCCAAATTACAGGGTGCAGTGGGAGGCGGGGTGCATTTCCTTTGCTCGTCAGTATAGTTACCTTGTCATTCGTGAAAGGACTGCGGTCTGTCCAAATTACAGGGTGCAGTGGGAGGCGGGGTGCATTTCCTTTGCTCGTCAGTATAGTTACCTTGTCATTCGTGAAAGGACTGCGGTCTGTCCAAATTACAGGGTGCAGTGGGAGGCGGGGTGCATTTCTTTTGCTCGTGAGTATAGTTACCTTGTCATTCGTGAAAGGACTGCGGTCTGTCCAAATTACAGGGTGCAGTGGGAGGCGGGGTGCATTTCCTTTGCTCGTGAGTATAGTTACCTTGTCATTCGTGAAAGGACTGCGGTCTGTCCAAATTACAGGGTGCAGTGGGAGGCGGGGTGCATTTCCTTTGCTCGTCAGTATAGTTACCTTGTCATTCGTGAAAGGACTGCGGTCTGTCCAAATTACAGGGTGCAGTGGGAGGCGGGGTGCATTTCCTTTGCTCGTGAGTATAGTTACCTTGTCGTTCATGAAAGGATTGCGGTCTGTCCAAATTACAGGGTGCAGTGGGAGGCGGGGTGCATTTCTTTTGCTCGTGAGTATAGTTACCTTGTCATTCGTGAAAGGACTGTGGTCTGTCCAAATTACAGGGTGCAGTGGGAGGCGGGGTGCATTTATTTTGCTCGTGAGTATAGTTACCTTGTCATTCGTGAAAGGACTGCGTTCTGTCCAAATTACAGGGTGCAGTGGGAGGCGGGGTGCATTTCCTTTGCTCGTGAGTATAGTTACCTTGTCATGCGTGAAAGGATTGCGGTCTGTCCAAATTACAGGGTGCAGTGGGAGGCGGGGTGCATTTCCTTTGCTCGTCAGTATAGTTACCTTGTCATTCGTGAAAGGATTGCGGTCTGTCCAAATTACAGGGTGCAGTGGGAGGCGGGGTACATTTCCTTTGCTCGTGAGTATAGTTACCTTGTCATTCGTGAAAGGATTGCGGTCTGTCCAAATTACAGGGTGCAGTGGGAGGCGGGGTGCATTTCTTTTGCTCGTGAGTATAGTTACCTTGTCATTCGTGAAAGGATTGCGGTCTGTCCAAATTACAGGGTGCAGTGGGAGGCGGGGTGCATTTCTTTTGCTCGTGAGTATAGTTACCTTGTCATTCGTGAAAGGATTGCGGTCTGTCCAAATTACAGGGTGCAGTGGGAGGCGGGGTGCATTTCTTTTGCTCGTGAGTATAGTTACCTTGTCATTCGTGAAAGGATTGCGGTCTGTCCAAATTACAGGGTGCAGTGGGAGGCGGGGTGCATTTCTTTTGCTCGTGAGTATAGTTACCTTGTCATTCGTGAAAGGATTGCGGTCTGTCCAAATTACAGGGTGCAGTGGGAGGCTGGGTGCATTTCTTTTGCTCGTGAGTATAGTTACCTTGTCATTCGTGAAAGGATTGCGGTCTGTCCAAATTACAGGGTGCAGTGGGAGGCGGGGTGCATTTCTTTTGCTCGTGAGTAGAGTTACCTTGTCATTCGTGAAAGGATTGCGGTCTGTCCAAATTACAGGGTGCAGTGGGAGGCGGGGTGCATTTCTTTTGCTCGTGAGTATAGTTACCTTGTCATTCGTGAAAGGATTGCGGTATGTCCAAATTACAGGGTGCAGTGGGAGGCGGGGTGCATTTCTTTTGCTCGTGAGTATAGTTACCTTGTCATTCGTGAAAGGATTGCGGTCTGTCCAAATTACAGGGTGCAGTGGGAGGCGGGGTGCATTTCTTTTGCTCGTGAGTATAGTTACCTTGTCATTCGTGAAAGGATTGCGGTCTGTCCAAATTACAGGGTGCAGTGGGAGGCGGGGTGCATTTCTTTTGCTCGTGAGTATAGTTACCTTGTCATTCGTGAAAGGATTGCAGTCTGTCCAAATTACAGGGTGCAGTGGGAGGCGGGGTGCATTTCTTTTGCTCGTGAGTATAGTTACTTTGTCATTCGTGAAAGGATTGCGGTCTGTCCAAATTACAGGGTGCAGTGGGAGGCGGGGTGCATTTCTTTTGCTCGTGAGTATAGTTACCTTGTCATTCGTGAAAGGATTGCGGTCTGTCCAAATTACAGGGTGCAGTGGGAGGCGGGGTGCATTTCTTTTGCTCGTGAGTATAGTTACCTTGTCATTCGTGAAAGGATTGCGGTCTGTCCAAATTACAGGGTGCAGTGGGAGGCGGGGTGCATTTCTTTTGCTCGTGAGTATAGTTACCTTGTCATTCGTGAAAGGATTGCGGTCTGTCCAAATTACAGGGTGCAGTGGGAGGCGGGGTGCATTTCTTTTGCTCGTGAGTATAGTTACCTTGTCATTCGTGAAAGGATTGCGGTCTGTCCAAATTACAGGGTGCAGTGGGAGGCGGGGTGCATTTCTTTTGCTCGTGAGTATAGTTACTTTGTCATTCGTGAAAGGATTGCGGTCTGTCCAAATTACATGGTGCAGTGGGAGGCGGGGTGCATTTCTTTTGCTCGTGATTATAGTTACCTTGTCATTCGTGAAAGGATTGCGGTCTGTCCAAATTACAGGGTGCAGTGGGAGGCGGGGTGCATTTCTTTTGCTCGTGAGTATAGTTACCTTGTCATTCGTGAAAGGATTGCGATCTGTCCAAATTACAGGGTGCAGTGGGAGGCGGGGTGCATTTCTTTTGCTCGTGAGTATAGTTACCTTGTCATTCGTGAAAGGATTGCGGTCTGTCCAAATTACAGGGTGCAGTTGGAGGCGGGGTGCATTTCTTTTGCTCGTGAGTATAGTTACCTTGTCATTCGTGAAAGGATTGCGGTCTGTCCAAATTACAGGGTGCAGTGGGAGGCGGGGTGCATTTCTTTTGCTCGTGAGTATAGTTACCTTGTCATTCGTGAAAGGATTGCGGTCTGTCCAAATTACAGGGTGCAGTGGGAGGCGGGGTGCATTTCTTTTGCTCGTGAGTATAGTTACCTTGTCATTCGTGAAAGGATTGCGGTCTGTCCAAATTACAGGGTGCAGTGGGAGGCGGGGTGCATTTCTTTTGCTCGTGAGTATAGTTACCTTGCCATTCGTGAAAGGACTGCGGTATGTCCAAATGACAGGGTGCAGTGGGAGGCGGGGTGCATTTCTTTTGCTCGTGAGTATAGTTATCTTGTCATTCGTGAAAGGATCGCGGTCTGTCCAAATTACAGGGTGCAGTGGGAGGCGGGGTGCATTTCCTTTGCTCGTCAGTATAGTTACCTTGCCATTCGTGAAAGGACTGCGGTATGTCCAAATTACAGGGTGCAGTGGGAGGCGGGGTGCATTTCTTTTGCTCGTGAGTATAGTTACCTTGTCATTCGTGAAAGGACTGCGGTATGTCCAAATTACAGGGTGCAGTGGGAGGCGGGGTGCATTTCTTTTGCTCGTGAGTATAGTTACCTTGTCATTCGTGAAAGGACTGCGGTATGTCCAAATTACAGGGTGCAGTGGGAGGCGGGGTGCATTTCTTTTGCTCGTGAGTATAGTTACCTTGTCATTCGTGAAAGGACTGCGGTATGTCCAAATTACAGGGTGCAGTGGGAGGCGGGGTGATAGGGCTGGCGGTGAACCTGTGGGTTGCCATTGGCAGCCTGCTGTACGGGGCGCCCACCAAAGGTCTGGCTCCAGGACCCACGCACAACTGCCTGGCCAGCAACAACTCTGTACCGGACACCACCTCCCGCTCTGCTGGTAAGGAGCCGCGTCGGACGTAACCCGCGCATATTAAACCATCGCGACTAAAACCGCTACCGACATGCAAAAGGTTAAATTGCGTTTGGTGCGTGCTGTCACTGCTATGATCCGTTTGAACGAAGCTTGCGTCGTGGGTTTTTTTTTATTTTTTTTTTTGCAGATAATTTTTGAACGCAGGTGATTTCAACAAAACGCTAAAGAGAAAGCTGATCACCAGGGTCCTATTTTATTTAAATTTTCTTGCTTTAGTTCTGACGGCAATGGCTTTGCGCCTGCCCCCGGGAAAGTTTTGACGCGACCCATTGAAATCTGCTAAAATTCACCCTGATCGAGACCCACATCAAGTGCGCACGTTAAAAATCCCATTATCACGAATTGAAAAGAGAAGGCCCGGTAGGGCCGGTGAAATGGAAACAGAAATATTTCACATGCACCGAAGTTAATAGCCGGGTGGAGGTTTGCACATTAAGTAGCGCTTAGTAGCAGCAGGCTTTCAAAGCTACAGCTTCCATCCCTACGGCGGCGCCTTGTGCATCTTTAATTAGATGGATATGTGTGCCTTGGAGACACCGTACCATACCATACCATACCATACCAAATCCGATCTACCGTGTCCAGTCGCTTGGCCGCCCAGCCCCGCGCTCACAGTTTAGAAGTTCTATCACCTGAACACCAGTTTCAGCAAGAGCCTAATGGGTCTCCCGGCACTCGGGACATTTTGTGCACATTGCAATGGGGGTCGGGGTAGGGGGTGGGTGGGTGGGTGGGGGTGACGGTCAGTTTATCTTAGCGATAAAAGGGTTAATCACGAAGGCCTTTTTCTTTCGTTCGTCGTTTCTTGATCAGCGCCCAGTTCGTTTCATATTGTAACTGCCATGTTAACACGCTTCTGAACTTCCAGTCAACACGTCATCACTCGCGGATCTGGTCAGTCAAAGCTTGGCCGGGCAGTTTGCTGGGAGCAGCATTGAAACGACAACACTCAACATGACAAGAAACTGGACTACACTCGCGCCCGACGACAGGTGAGCAGTGAGGCTACGTTTGTAACCAACGACTCTCCACAACGAACGACTCTCCACAACGAACGACTCTCCACAACGAACGACTCTCCACAACGAACGACTCTCCACAACGAATGACTCTCCACAACGAATGACTCTCCACAACGAATGACTCTCCACAACGAACAACTCTCCACAACGAATGACTCTCCACAACGAATGACTCTCCACAACGTATGACTCTTCACAACGAACGACTCTCCACAACGAACGACTCTCCACAACGAACCTCCACAACGAACGACTCTCCACAACGAACGACTCTCCACAACGAATGACTCTCCACAACGAACGACTCTCCACAACGAATGACTCTCCACAACGAACGACTCTCCACAACGAATGACTCTCCACAACGAATGACTCTCCACAACGAATGACTCTCCACAACGAACGACTCTCCACAAAGAATGACTCTCCACAACGAATGACTCTCCACAACGAACGACTCTCCACAACGAATGACTCTCCACAACGAACGACTCTCCACAACGAATGACTCTCCACAACGAACGACTCTCCACAACGAACGACTCTCCACAACGAACGACTCTCCACAAGAATGACTCTCCACAACGAACGACTCTCCACAACGAACGACTCTCCACAAGAATGACTCTCCACAACGAACGACTCTCCACAACGAACGACTCTCCACAACGAACGACTCTCCACAACGAACGACTCTCCACAATGAACGACTCTCCACAACGAACGACTCTCCACAACGAACGACTCTCCACAACGAACGACTCTCCACAACGAACTACTCTCCACAACGAACTACTCTCTACAACGAATGACTCCCAACAACGAACGAGAGAGAAATAACGGCGGGTGACCAGTTTCTAACACAAGCATCGACAACACCCCAAACATCTCCAAGTGTCATAGAGCCTCATCCGGGCTCATGAGGATCTCTGCCACTTGGAGATGTTTGGAGTGTTGTCTGTACTTATGGGACAAGCTGGTCACCCGCCGTGATCCGCCGTGATTTCACTCTAGTTCGTTGTCGGGAGTCGTTTGAAGCATACGCAACCTTACTAGTATTTGCGACTGCTGTTCATGACGTGAATTTAGACTGAAGTGTGACAGTTGGTGCGTAGTGCTTCCACCTTTGATATATGTTGGTAGTCTTACGTGACAATTCAGGAGTAGTGCTTTCTATCTTTGATATAATTTATGCTCGACGTTGTACGTGACAGTTCAGGGGTAGGGCCTTATCGTACAGTTTGACTGCAGGACTGAGAGACGCCAAACTATTCGCGCGGTACACCCTTGTCGTGCAGATCCGAAAATCTAGTTTAGCACTAAGATAAAATTACTTCACCCTTTAGCTGTCGGTAGAACCTACAGTCCAGGTGGTTCCTACAGGAATCACTTCGTCAGAAGCGCTAGCGCCACCCAAAGAGTTAAGCTGGGAATTGTCTTCTGAAGACTACAGTGCAGGTCAGAAGGGAAATGGGCTGTAATGGTAAATTATTGTCCACATCCACGAGCCAGAACTTGTGTGTCCAAAGCAATTATTGGCGCTTAGATCATCTCCTCCCGCGGTTTAACCCCATTCGCTGCCAGTACTAACGAATTCCGCGTCAGAAACGCTCACACACTGACCGACTTTTGCGTGAAGAGCCTCAGATGTAAATAGGGCAAAATATAGGCACCATGTAAATAGGGCAAAAAAAAGGCATCATGTAAATAAAGCAAACTATAGGCACCATGTAAATAGAGCAAACTATAGGCACCAGAACATAGAGCTAACTAACAAGAGACCTAAATCCTCATGAACCCCCGCGACTGCGGTCAGTTAGTGCGACTGCGGGGGCTCATGAAGATTTAGGTCTCTTGCAGCTGTGGGTAGCGTTCGCTTTATCCCGGTAGTTAAAAGGGTTAACCACACGCATTCGACTCTCCCGTGTGTCCAGGCCTTTCTCCATCTATGACGTGTCCTACTTGTGGCTCGGGACAATCGGCGTACTCTGCAGCTTTCTCTCCGGGGCTCTCATCAGCTGCATCACGGGCAAGTAACATGACGTCATATTGGCAGCATTCTGACATCATCATCCACGCGCCAGACTGCATGACGTACTTCTAGCACATTCCGACCCCGTCAAATTGAAATCTGGGAGTTTGGGACGTCACAGTTTGGGGAGATATATCGATGTGAAACTCCAAGGGTGGTGCCAGAATAACTTGGCGCCTGACTGCGCCAAGCTATTCTGGCAACACCCTTGAACCATCATGGTCGATCCTCCACCTGCTGTACTCGTGTAGTGCCTCACGGGTCGGTGGCTTCTGGAACTTAGATTAAGGAAGCATTATGATAAACGATTTTGTTACCGCCATCTTTGACACGTAATTGACGATTTCCGGTAATCAGAAGTAGGTAAAAACTGGGCATGTGTGGGAGGAACACAGTCAAAATGGCATGTTTCCCGGGTTTGTGTTCCACTGTTTGCATCCTAAGACGCTCAGGTTTTAATCTACGTCTGATTTCGAGAAAGCGTCTATCGTCACCAGAGGCCGCATTTCTAGAACGTCTTTGTTGTCAGTCGTAAGTATACTGCGTGTTTGCATTGTATACGGCTATTGTCTTGCACTGGAAAGAATTGTTAAGCATGCATTCTGTATTTGAGGTCTCCGGGCGCTAAACAAATCTAGCACCACCCTTGAACTATCATGGCCAGTCTGTCCTCTGAACTGTAAAGTCGCAGTAGTCTTGAGAGGGCAGCTGCCAACTTTGGGAGTTTGGACTTTAGGGTTTAAAGTGTTAATGAACATGACGTTATTACAGGCTGTACGGACCCGGCCACTGTGGACAGCAGACTGATCTTCCCGTTCTGTCGCAAGTTGTACCGGATGCCGGAACCAGTCCACAGGCCTGAAGACACCTCCAACAGCATCGCCATGAAGGTCAGCCAATTAGTCAGTTAAAACTCATTCTACCCCAGACACACCACAGCAAGATAAGGATCGACCATGATAGTTCAAGGGTGATGCCAGAATAGCTTGGCGCCTATGGGCGCCAAGCTATTCTAGCATCACCCTTGAACTATCATGGTCGATCTGTGTCCTGCACTAGAGTGCAGTCTTCAGAGGACAAAGGCAAAATTTGGGGAATTCGGTGTTGGGCTAGACTGAATTAAATCCGTTTAGTGCCAACTCTCGCAGAACGTGTTTGTGCAATATTGATTAATTCAAGATGTCCTAGAAATAGTATATGGGCAGTGGGCAGATGTTTACATCTGCACGGGACATAGACAACCCCGCCCTCCACGAGTCCCCTGCTGCCTTGCAGGTTAAGTTTTGGATAACCAAAGGCTAGGGTGCTGACACGGTACCTGATTGGGTGTATGAACTTCCTTGATGAAGTCACCACCCAGGGCGATGGAATCCCATCAGGGTCTCATCGGCCACGTGTCCAGGACCAAGGCGAGCCACAAGTTATGTGGAGTTTCGGTTGTGGTTAACAGCCTGGAGAAGGATGGGCTCCGCCAGGTTCTTTTGCCCAAGACACACCACATGCAATGACAACCTTACCTCAATCCATACCGGATCGGTCGTCGCCCGGAACAAGGACCGCGCCTTCTGTCTTGCGCCAGGGCAGAGGTGTTAAGTGTGTTACTGATGCACCATCAAAACTGCGTGCCAGAAACAACATCAGCATTGGCACCTGGAACGTCAGAACATTAAGACCGCCTGGAAAGGTAGAGGAACTGACACACGAAATGAACAGATACCACTGGACCATCCTAGGACTGTGCGAAGTACGATGGAAGAACCTTGGGGAAACATCAACCCAGCAAAACCACAAACTGTATTACAGTGGCAGAAAAGACAAACACGAACAGGGTGTCGGATTTCTCGTCCACAAAGACATCGTGAACACTGTCATGAGTTGTCGGCCAGTCTCCAGTAGGCTTATCACCATACGTTTGAGAGCAACCCCATTCAATATCACCATTGTACAAGTTTACGCCCCAACAACAGATTATGGCGATGAGGAAATAGAAGACATTCTTGTGGTGCAGGGAGACTGGAATGCCAAAATAGGAGAAGATGCTGTAGGAACTGGAAAGGCACATGCAGACGCTACTGCAATGCAGAGACCAACGACAGAGGCTTAAGGCTCCTGGAATTTGCCAGTTCAAATGATCTAAAGCTGATGAACACGTTTGGCCCACACAAAGCATCCAGAAGGTGGACATGGCACAACCCGAACGGAGAGCACCATAACCAAATTGACTACATCATGGTGAAGAGACGCTTCCAAACCAGTGTGAACATTGCAAAGACAAGAAGTTTTCCAGGAGCAGACATTGGAAGCGACCATGACTTAGTGATGATGACCTTCCGACTCCGCCTAAAGAAGGTCAACAAGCAGGGTCCCACCAGAATCAAGTTTGACCTCGACAAGCTGAAAGACCCAGAGGTAGCGAAAGCCTTTCAGGCAAAGATAGGAGGAAAATTCGCGCCACTGCTACTTCTAGGTGCAGAAGACACGGACGTGGACACACTGGTTGACACATTTAACACTGTTGTAACCCAAACAGCCAGTGAGATCCTTGGCAAACACCGACAAGCAAAGAAACCATGGGTTACAGCTGACATCTTTGTTCTATGTGACAAGCGTCGAGAATTAAAGAAAAAAAAAATCAGAGGCAGAAGGAGCTAAACAATACAGGGAAATTAACCACGATATCAAGAAAAGCATGAAAAAGGCAAAGAATAAGTGGATTGAAGATCAGTGTAAACACGCAGAAGAAAATCTGAACAAAAATAATAGCAAAAAAAGCTTACCAGCTGGTGAAAGACCTGACCAGTGTAAAACAAGGACGCTCCTCGATCATTCAAGATAGTGAAGGGAACTGTCTTACGGAAGACCAAGACATACTGAAGAGATGGACAGAGTACTGCTCAGATTTGTACAACCACCAAGCTGCAGGGGACCCAGGCATACTTGTCAACCCACCCGTGACCAACAATGGCAACTATCCCATCCTCCGAGAAGAAGTAGAGGCTGCAGTGAAGTCGCTGAAAAAAGGGAAGGCAGCAGAAGCAGACACTATCCCGCAGAGCTAGTCCAAGAAGGGGGAGAAGACATGATAAGCGCCTTACTAACAATCTGCAATAAGATCTGGCAGTCAGGGGATTGGCCCACACCATGGACCCAATCACTTGTAATAATTCTCCCCCAAAAAGGCAACTTACATCAATGCCAGAATTATCGCATGATCAGTCTTATATGCCACCCAAAGCAAAGTCATGTTAAAGATCCTACTGAAAGGGCTGAAGCCACAGGCAGAGGAAATCATACCTGAGGAACAGGCAGGCTTCAGACCAACTGAGCAGATTAACTGAGCAAGACCTCTATCATGTCTTTGTGGATTTTAAGAAAGCGTTTGACAAAGTGTGGCATGCAGCCCTTTGGTCCACCATGAAGCTATACAACATCAATGCCAAACTGATCAAAGTCATAGCAAACCTCTACAACAAGGCCATTAGCGCAGTCTGCTTCAACGGCAAAATAGGAAACTGGTTTAGGCCTAGTTGAAGTCAGACAAGGCTGCTTGCTCTCACCTACTCTTTTCAACATCTTCCTGGAAAGAATCATGACGGACGCTCTGAAAGATCCTGAAGGAACTGTCAGTATTGGAGGCAGAACAATCACGAACTTGCGCTTTGCGGATGACATTGATGGCCTTGAAGGAACAGAGAAGGAGCTAGCTCAGCTGGTGGAAAAGCTGGATAGTACAGCCATTGCGTATGGGATGTAAATCATACAGAGAAGACCAAACTGGTGACCAATAACGCCAGTGGCATTGGCACTGAAATCATGATTGGAGGCCAAAAACTGGAAACAGTTAAGAAATTCAAATACTTAGGAGCCATTGTGACAGATGAGAGATCAAAACCAGAAATACTGCCTAGGATTTCGCAGACCACAACAGCACTGACAAGATTGAAGACCATATGGAAGGACAGAAACATCACGCTCTGCTCCAAGATCAGACTGATGCTCTCCTTAGTCATCTCAGTGTTCTTATATGCCTGTGAGTCATGGACTCTCACAGCAGACCTTGAAAGGAGGATACAAGCCACTGAAATGAGATGTTTTCGAAGGCTGCTTGGCATTTCATACAGAGATCACATCACGAACGAGGAAGTGGCAAGCAGAATCAGGCAAGCCATCGGGCCCTATTAGCCATTGTGAAAAAACGCAAACTGAAGTGGTATGGGCATGTCACGCGTTCAGCAGGGCTTGCCAAAACAATCCTGCAAGGCACTGTGCAAGGAGGACGAAGGAGAGGAAGACAGAGGAAAAGATGGGAGGACAATATCTCAGAGTGGACAGGACTGAAGCTGGACGATACGCTAAGAATGGCAGAGAACAGAGAGGAATGGAGGGAGCTGGTTGCCAAGTCATCAGTGGTGCCCCAACGATTTCAGTGCCAATGCCACTGGCGTTATTGGTCATCAGTTTGGCCTTCTCTGCGCTGATGTCCATCCCAAACGCAATGGCTGTACTGTCCAAATTTACCACCAGCTGAGCTAGCTCCTCCTCCTCCTTATTATTATTATCACTATTAATATTATTATTGTCAGTATTATTATCATTATTATTATTGTCAGGCTGCGAAGACAACGAATTTGCTTCATGGTTCTTGTTTTTTCCCCATCAATACACAGTGCGCAAAGGCCTCGGGCGGCCGACGTCGGCCCGACGGCCAATTGCGTACTGGGTATTTGTCCTTTTCGTTCAGAATTCTCGAGAAGCGTGGGGGAACTTCAAGAAGCGCCGCTTGGTGGTGGAGGTGCCAGGCGGCCAGCAGAGGGAGGAGAACAGCCAGGGGACCGGCCTCATTCCTGACAGTCGGTCTGGGAGGACCACGGACGCTGCAAGAAAATTCCTTCCGCAAGCCTCGGGTGCCGAGCTCGTGACGTGTGTAGGCGGGGGCAGCGTGGACTGACCGGCCTGGTGTCACGTGATGGGCGGGCACAGCATGCTAAAGCCTTTCCCGGCGGACCTCTGCTGCCGTTGGCTCGATGTCCTATCACTCACTTTTTAAAAATTGTTATTTCTTTGTTTGTTTGTTTGTTTGTTTGTTTGTTTGTTTGTTTGTTTGTTTGTTTGTTTGTTTGTTTCTTTCTTTCTTTCTTTTCTTTTCTTTTCTTTTCTTTTCTTTTCTTTTCTTTCCCCTCCCCTTCCCCTTTCCTTCACTTTCCTTTCCGTTCTCCTCCCTCCCCTTCACTGTCCTTTCCTTTCCCTTCCCCCCTTCCCCTCCCTTTTCTTCCCTTTCCTGTCCTTTCCCTCCCCCTTCCATTTCCCCTCCCCTCCCCCTTCCCTTTCCCCGCCCTCCCCCTTCCCTTCACTGTCCTTTCCTTTCCCCTCCCTCCCTCTTCCCTTCCCTTTTTCTTTTTCTTTCTAAAAGCCATCTAGTCCCGACGCACTCCAACAGGAGATGGATCGACCATGGCAATTCAAGGGTAGTGCCAGATTAGCTTGGCGCCATCCGGCGCCAAGCTAATCTGGCACTACCCTTGAATGACCATAGTCGGCCCATCGTCTGTGGCTGGTACCTGGGCATTAGGCGACCCCTCCCCAAGGTGGGACACGAGACCTTGGAGTTGATTGGGTTAATGGATTTGACACTTTCGTCGCTGCCTTTTGCTGACTACCCAATGTGCAAAAGGCCAGCAGGCCGACGTCGGCCCGATGACCTTTTGCGCATTGGGTAGGGCGTGCATTTTTGTAACTTCCATCGTCAGTCGGCCCGCGCACGGCCGTGCACTGACTGTGTGCCCACTGCGGTAGACGTCTGCCCAAAGGCCTGTTGCTGGCTAGGTGTAGGACAAGTTCTGCCCGGCGTTGTGTGGCCAAAGGCAGTTTGTCCACTGTGTGCAGTTTGTCCAGTGTGTGCAGTTTGTCCAATGTGTGCAGTTTGTCCACTGTGTGCAGTTTGTCCAGTGTGTGCAGTTTGTCCAGTGTGTGCAGTTTTGAGAAGAAAAAGATTGTCCTTGTTCTACATACTGGACTTGGCCAAAGAACGGCAGACTGCCTGACACATTTTGCTCACTGGGCCGCGACAGGTGAAGGATGAAAAAACAGACACGGTAGCCTTGAACTGCTGCAACAATGTGGAATGCAAGGCTGTATAGATTAGTCAGTTGGACTTGATCAGACACCTGGAAAACAACTGTGACGTCAAACCCAACTTAGCTTGTGCATATAACAACATTGAAAATAAACCTTTTGTAGAGGATTTCTCCCGTCACTATTTACATGTGTGTGTGTGTGTGTGTGTGTGTGTGTGTGTGTGTGTGTGTGTGTGTGTGTGTGTGTGTGTGTGTGTGTGTGTGTGTGTGTGTGTGTGTGTGTGTGTGTTGGGTCCCAACTTGGTCAGACTGACTGCACGAATTGTGATCCGGCCATACAGCCGCGGAGCAAGGGGCATGAACTCATCCTGATGAAGTGTGACAACTCGCTTGGAAATCGATGACGGACGAAGGAGTTGTGCCGCTTTCAGACCAGGATGTCATGGCGTACTGTGATTCTGGTTCTTGTTGATTGGACAGCACTGGCGAAACGGGACGGAGAGATGCCCTTGTTTCACCCAGCCTCAACTTCCTATCACTCCCCCCCCCCCCCCCCCCCAGAGAGAGAGAGAGAGAGAGAGAGAGAGAGAGAGAGAGAGAGAGAGAGAGAGAGAGAGAGAGAGAGAGAGAGAGAGAGAGAGAATTCACTTACAAGCTAAGTCAGTGATGCTCCCCAGCAAGCAACACGTCTTCAAGGCCCACGACGGTCGCAGTGTGCACACTGAGACCGTCGTAGGCCCGAGAAGCTATGCTTACTGGGTTGGTTACACAAGGTCAGGAGATGCCCTTCATAGTGATGCTAATGCTCAAGATGCTCGGGGTGAAGGTCAGCTGATGTCACTGACTCTGACCTCACTCACTCTGCCGAGAGTCAACCACAACGACTCTGCTGAAACTCGCCCAGCCGTCTGTCCTGTGGACGCCAAAGAAAGTCAGTCTATGTCTGTGAATTATTACAGTGAACATTTCGCTTTTTACCGAATCGCCGGACGTGCTGCAGATTGCCGTCACAGCTCTCACGCTTAGCTCTGGCGACCACAGTGAACAATGAACAATGAACTTTTATTTTACAACGGTAGAAGTATTTGGTTACAAGACCAATTTTCAAACTTGCCGTTGCTACAAACTACTTATCAACATTTTCATAACAAAACAATGGTCTAATACATAACTAGGTCAGACACATGCACACGCACGCATGTTCACTCGCAAACACACAGACACACACACTCCTCTAAGGAATTGGTCAGTGACAATATATAACTAATATATGGTACATTCTGACACAGCTGACATACCTGACGGTAAAAATGTATGGGATGACAATACAGTCTCTCTCTCTCTCTCTCTCTCTCTCTCTCTCTCTCTCTCTCTCTCTCTCTCTCTCTCTCTCTCTCTCTCTCTCTCTCTCTCTCTCTCTCTGTCTCGCTCACACGCAGACACACACACACACACACACACACACACACACACACACACACACACTCAAACACACACACACACATTCAAACACACACAGACACACACACACTCGCATGCGTGCAGTGTAGACAAGGGTGTAAAAATCAATTATGCGCTAGCAAACAAAATACTGATGAATACAGCGCGATAGAAAAGAAAAGAAATGTGTTAAGAAACCATTAAATAGAATTTAAAAAAAATGATAAAAATTCCAACATATAAATTGCATAAATCGCGCACATGGTGTGCGCGTGCTTGCGCGCATGCGTGCGTGTGCGCGCGTACGCGTGTGCAATCTGCCATATTATGACAGACCACGCACACACGCACACGATCACATAACCACACGCATGAACACACACACACACACACACACGCACACAGACGCACGCATACACACACACACACACAATCACACACCCATACGCACGAATGCACACAGCCACACACACACGCACACGCACGCACACACACACGCACGCATACGCGTGCCAGTACATCAAAGCAGGTATTACTTGTCAGACATGGAGTCAATGCACATGCCGATATACGTACTCTGAGAACATGCAGTTTCCGCATGTAAAGCTGGATTATTTTAGATATTTCAAGAGGCCGTCTTTAAAGGAGGGCAGGGACATACTTCTAAGGTTACATGGAATCGAATTCCAGAGAGTACTACCTGAGTACGTTAAGCTAGATTTAAAGATGTCAATGCGAGGCCGCGGAACCCGATAGTGCCGCCTCAATCTGGGATGTCGTGAGGAAATTACTGACAAAAAATGGGTCAAGATAACGGGGCCCTTTTTGTTTACACAGCTTATACATGTTACATATAAGGTGCTGCTTCAGGGGAAGCATACCAAGAACTTCAAGTTTTTTTCCGTTGCTATTTAAGGATCCGGTAGGATAAGTTTAGCAGCCCTCCTGTGTAAAGTATTCAGCCTCTTTAAATGCACTTCACCTGAACCATCCCACACTGTTGATGCGTAGTCTATGTGCGACTTTACGTGGACGCTATCATGTAAAGTCGCACATAGACTGCGCATCAACAGTGTGGGATGGTTTCCGCATCAACAGTGTGGGATGGTTTCCGCATCAACAGTGTGGGATGGTTTCCGCATCAACAGTGTGGGATGGTTCAGGTGAAGTGCATTTAAAGAGGCTGAACTCGAGATAGACTGTCCCAATCATTTGAGACTGATTCATATAATTTAACCAGGTGTCAACAAGTCTTGTTAATGCCGTATGGCACGAATGTTTTGGTCTAAAGCCTGACTGATGGGTATGTAGAAGATTACAGGTATCAAGGTACTGGTAGAGATGTTTGTGAACATGTCTTTCAAGTGGTTTTGACAAGGAAGACAAAAGGGATATGGGTCTGTAGTTATTCACGTCCGAAAGATCTTTAAATTTGGGCAGGGGTATTACTTTAGCATGTTTAACTCATTCTACCCCAACACCGAAATCCCCAAAATGTTGCCATTGTCCTCTGAACTGCATTGCAGTGCAGGACACAGATCGACCATGATAGTTCAAGGGTGATGCCAGAATAGCTTGGCGCCCATAGGCGCCAAGCTATTCTGGCATCACCCTTGAACTATCATGGTCGATCCTTATCTTGCTGTGGTGTGTCTGGGGTAGAATGAGTTAAGCTCAGTAGGACACACAAGTTGGGAGGACGGCCGGCACACGAACTCGCATTACTCAGTTGTACACACGATTCCCGCAGTGGCAACACGTCTTCCTGGGGTCGGTCCAACCTTTCTCGTGTCAGCTGCAGCTTGTGTTTCATGATCACCGTCACAGTGCGGCACGTCACGTCGCTCCCACTACGCCCCCCGTCACGTCCATACCGTCACGTCCTTGTCAGGGTCACGCCGTCAGGTCACACACGGGCCTTGACACTGCCCCCGTTATCGTGACCTGTCTGTGATGGTGATACCCCTGTACCCGGATCCGGACACTCGGGTGCCCGTCACGCCTCACTGACCCTTTGCAGCCAGTGTCCTGGCTGTCAGGTAAACATACAACTTATCCCTCCACGCCCCTACATTCATCCCCCCCCCCCCCCACATCCACCCCACCTGTATTGCCGGGAAATAGCTTTTTGGGCCGCATCTCATCTTTCTAACGGCCTGACGGGGTAGACACGCTGACACCCGAGACAAAACAACATCTACACACTTACGTGAAAACCCCGCGCTGCTTGGCTGGCCCTGTACAGAGGTAGATGTTTGGGGTGTCAGCTTGCACCCGCAACCCGGCCCCCTTTTGCACCCGGGGCCAATGGCACGAGTGAACTTAGTCCTGCGCGCAGGTGTAAGCTCTCTATAGCGGAGCACTTTGTTTAGTGGCCGTTGTTTTTGCATCCAATCAGCAAAAGACATCAGGCTGACGCAGAGCCGAGGACCTGCAGCCTACTGGAGAGACTTGGTGGAATTTTAACGACGCCCACTTAATCTCCGGCCTTTTGAGAGGTACCGTTAAACCGGGCGTGCCAGCGGCTCAGGTGTCGGGCAAAACCTAACGGGAAAGTCACTCACCTGAGACCAGGTAGCGCACGTGAGAGAGGCGTGCGTATAGGACACCTGAAGAGAGACCACGGAACGGCGAACGTGCAGTGGTGCGATAACTGGCCATCGCGATCAACCTGGACGGGCCCCACATGTTTATTACGAGGACACCTGCTAGCGCTGTGTAATTACATCCAGCATTATCCAATCTTCGCCTGATCTCCGAGCGCCCCCTCCGACGGTGTGCGGAGCTCAGACTGTGTTTGAATGAGCCGGTCAGCAAGAGGAATAGATCCTCATGAGCCCCCGCCTTGCGGGGGCTCATGAGGATCTATGCCTCTTGCAGATGGTAGGGTTTCGTGAGAGTACTGTTGAGAAGTGAAACATTTGTACGAAGATTGTAACGTAAGACATGGGACAAAGACGCCACGTAGATTACAGACATTTACGGGCAGAAGGATTCTGCACCAGGTTCAAGTGTCGGTAAAACAGGTACACAAGCATCTAGTCTTGTCACGGTCACATTATACGACTCCGCGAAAAGTTCACTGCATAACAGCGTTTTAAAGAGGCTTTTCTTACCTTCTTTTATTCCTATGGTCTGAGTGCAAAACCCTACGAGGACAAACCACTACGATGCACCGCACCACCTGCACGGTAACATTGTGGTTGAAGTGCCTTTTATCTTGTCCAAGTCGGTAAGTGTATGTTTGCGTAATAGGCTGAAAAAATAAATTTTAAAAAAGCAAAACAACAACAGCAAAGATTAACGATATGGCTGTCCATGGCACTTTTTTGTGGTTACGCCGGATATCGACAGAACAGCAGAAAGACTTTTGGAGGGTGGAGTCCAAGTACGTAAGAGGCTATCGCGCAGAGGTCGGCTGAAGTGGTCTCCGTGCACAGTGGTGTTAGCGTCACCCACAGTCGTGTTAGTTTAATTCCCAGTCGTGTTAATGTCATCCAAAGCCCACATGATTCAACTGCAAGCGGCATAGAGCCCCATGAGCCTCCGTAATTGCGGGGGGCTCACGAGGATCTCTGCGTCTTGCTAAGACGAATTTGTAACCCTGTTTCTTGGACGGTCATGTTGGCTTTCCGTCACAAACAAAGATTTCACAAACAAGATATACGTGCAGGGAAAGGGTTAAGTAAATGTCTCCTTTAACTCATTCTCCAGCAAGATAAGGATCGACCATGATAGTTCAAGGGTGATTCCAGAATAGCTTGGCGCCCAAAGGCGCCAAGCTATTCTGGCATCACCCTTGAACCCATCATGGTCGATCTGTGTCCTGCACTGCAACACAGTCTTCAGAGTATAATGGCAAAATTTGCGGATTTTGGTGGTGGGGTAGAATGAGTTAAACACACACACACACACACACACACACACACACACACACACACACACACACACACACACACACGCGCGCGAGTCCATAGGGCCGCGTTGTGAAAGTCCCATGGAGCGCGTGTAATCCTGCCAGACAAAGGAGTGATTGTTTCTACCCAGACCTGGAGTGATCTCGTGCACAGTGATGGCTGCGTGCCCCAGACAGTCCCGCCGTCCCGCGCCACGCTTCGCAGATCTTCACAGGTTGGACTGTTGCAGTTCTGGCCATCTTCTCAGCGTATTGCCGACCCACTGTGACACCGTGGAGCCAACGAACTGGAGGAAACTAAGCGTGACGCGGAGCTGGGGACGAAAAGACAACAATAGCCGCCATTGAAGGAGGAAGGTTTTGATAGCCGTGCTTGGGTCAAACACTATAGAGGTTACGGTTCTCACGGACTACTCCACAAACCGATCGAGAGCGGCACACGGCGAATGAATAACTAAGCTTGCACCACAGGCAAAACAACACTCCAAACATCTTCAAGAGGCATAGATCCTCATGAGCCCTCCGGGCTCATGAGGATCTATGCCTCTTGGAGATGTTTGGAGTGTTGTCAGTGCTTACGAGAGAGAGGCCGGTTATCCGTGGTGGCTTGGACACGATAGTTCAGTCCGATCCCTATGTGTCCTTTGGCCCCAATGGGTCCCTCGACAATAAATGTTGTTCTTGTTCTTGTTCTCGCTCGTGTTCGTTGTTGGGAGTCGATCGCCGCAAACGTGACCTTACTATGCCGTCTGTCGTCTGATCGCTGTAACTGAACGTAGCTTCTCTGCGTGGTGTTGTCAGATTTGTTGTTGTTGTTGTCGTAGCGCGTACTGTGGTGTTTTTGTCCTAGTTACCCTTCGCTGGAATCCGCCGCACGGTGGCCTCAGTAGCGTGTTCGGCGTTAAGGCCAACTGACTAACTAATTAATTAATTACCTGACTGACTGACTGACTAACATCGCTGAGAGTCCCGTCGAAATCTGTAACCCCTTTGTTGCCAGTAGCCGTAGGCTGTGTTTGTGAAATTGTTGGTGAACTCATTCTACTCCAGACACACCACAGCAAAATAATAATCGACCATGATAGTTCAAGGATAATGCCAGAATAGCGGCTTGGCGCCTATGGGCGCCAAGCTATTCTGGCATCACCCTTGAACTATCGTGGTCGATCTGTGTCATGCACTGCAATGCAGTCTTCAGAGAACACCGGCAAAATTTGGGGATTTCGGTGTTGGGGTAGAATGAGTTAATTGATCAGGAAAGAATCCAGGCGTGTAAACAACGCGGATACAAAGTCGTGTCGGTAAGATCCTCATCAGCAGTCAAGGGGTTAGCACTTATAACAACAAGCAAGCTGGGGTCCCTTGGCATTTTTGCTCTATCTGAAGTTCTTTGCACTGGCAGAGATGTCTCACAAATCTGGGTGCGTGCCGTCTCCAGCTTTTCTGTCTGCCGTGTGCACAGTGACTCGAGGAGAACTGTCTTATGATCCGCAACTGCTCATGCGGCTCTATACCTCTTGCAACTGCTTTGTGTTGAGTGAGGGGGTTAAACAAGGCCCCTGACCTACAACTGCTGGAGCTTTGGCGAGCAAATCTGGCCTTGTCATCACCTTTCACGCCTACGCGGTTACACAAGAGGGCCGCCATAGTAGGTCTCAGACACGGGGAGCCACACATTTCACAGATTGGTGATATTAGACCCCAAAAATAAAAATAATAATAAAAAAATCAACAACTAAACACACAAATTGTTAATATCAAAGAATAGCAATAGTGAACATCGAACCACACACACAAATTACTTATTATAATAGTTTACCCACCGGACTATGAATTACGATATTGACTATTTGAATTGCAATATTACTATGTAAGAGGTCATACATATCTTCTGCTAATTTTTCAACTGTTATGTTATTTTGTGTCAACAGATTCGTTGTAATAGGACATTCACAGATTATATGTTTAACAGAGATGGGTCTTAAGCACTCGCATTTGATGTCTTTTGAGAATAGTTTTGTTTTCCAAGAATTTAGTCTTAACTTGTATATCAACGGAGCTGTTTTCCTCATGACTATTAAAACAGAAAAATGCACTTTGCGCTAGTCTAAGGTACCGCTACTGAACCGGCACCGGACACGTTTAAAGGCCCACTACCGCCGTAACTGTTCAACAGATGGTTACGAAACGCTACACACAGGTCTAGTTATGGTTCATTTAGACACAGGAGAATCCAAGTTGGTTGGTTCGGGGTTTAACGTCCGCGGCACCGAAGTGATAATGGACGGCCCTGACGGGCGGGTTATGGGGGACAGGAAAATCTATTGCCTATGGAGAACGACCTGAACAAAAGTCAATTCAGGCGCACTGCAACTGTGCCACTTTGATTTACCAGGACCTTTCAACGGACATGCTATTGAACAAGCCCGTCTTTTCCCCCTGGGTTGTGAGTCCAGCTACCGGGGCCGGGACGGGGATTCGAACCCATGACCCGGCGATTCCCTTCGCTCTCTTGCTCCGACGCTTAACCGCCTGAGCTATTTGGGACTCTTAGCAGAATCCAGTGCAGCACACTTCGTCTGTGTATCAAGTAACCTGACAATGACTCCACTCCGTTTTAGAAATACAACGCTATCAGTGCGAGAAAGGGCTAAAAATAGACAAGACGCGCTAACGGCAGCGCAGAACTTATAAAAAAAAAAAAAAAAAAAAGCGTCATAACGCGTGTGTGTTTGCTGCGTGTCCAAACCGCTGTTAAAGTTCATAAGGTGTGTCGACAAGGCGTACCAGACACAGCTGGTGCTGAAATGTGTCTTCACATGTGTGCGAAATGGTACTTTAAGGGCCGCACAGGTGCTGGTAACCACGGATACAGAAAACACAGGAGTTGCCACTCTATTAATATGAGGCGCCACTGATACAGCTTACAGGCACATGATTCTGCCAAGGCATCGCCCTCAAAGAGTCCACGCGACCAGTGCGAGGTGAGGCGGTTTGCGGTCAGGGCCTTTGCCTGTTGTGACTTACGTGTGTCAGGACTGAAAAGCTTTGGCCTGCAAGACCGGCCACGCGCTGCAAGTTCAGGGTCATTAGAAACGTCAGTAAGACTAAGCTTTTGTTGACTCCTTCACTGACGGGGCCGGGCGATCGCCACCCATCTGCAAGAGACATAGATCCTCATGAGCCCCCGCTGTCGCGGGGGCTCATGAGGATCTATGTCTCTTGCTAGTGCTGCGCTCTGCGTGTCCCGCATCTGGTCCCATGCATTTCATTTGGTCCCACGTCTGATGGCCTTAGTCGCCTGCTCGGCGTTAAACCCCAATAACTAACTGCCTAAGCCCATTTCATTTGTTCGCCGTCAGACGGCCTTAGTCTCCTGTTCGACGTTCAACGCCGCCAATAAGTGACTAACTAACCCTTCACGCGAAAATCGGTCAGAGTGAATTCGTTAAAGACGCGAAATTCTTGTTCACGTGGCGGAGCTGGGGGGGGGGGGGGGTTAAATTTGAATACGGACTTACACACCTTTACGACATCCACAATCCACCCCACTATCCCCCCCCCCCTCCCCAACACACACATCTACCATCCCCTACCCCCCGCCCCCCTGACACACATAATTATATCCAACCCAATGCGCAAATGCCATCAGGTGGATGTCGGCCGCCGTTGGCGTGCGTACAGCTGTGAGCCGGCCAACGGAGGATGACGTCGGCCCGATGGCCTATTGCGCATTGGGCATCCACTACCCCCTTCCCACTACCCCCTTCCCCCCTCCCTTTGCCCTCAGCATGGTAGCCGGGGAAACTTGATACCTTGGCTGAAATTGCAATCACACGAAAATGACGCTGCTGGATTCAAATTTCGAAAAACTAACGTTACTTTCTTTTGTGCGCGCGTCTCTGGGGACCCGTTAGAAACGGCATTCCCGGGGCTCGCCTTTCAGGGGGCGTGTTCAGCTCGGGGTTTTGTCCAAGGGAGCGTTTCACAATCTGCGGCCTGCGTCTTTTCAACCGACGTCAGCGGAGTGTGACAAGAGATTACGCTGCCACAAGTTTGTATGCCCGACGCGGGGCCAGTTTCTTTTCACGACTCCAACTTTTTTTCAATGCTCGTGATTTATTTTTTTACTCCGTTACTCGGGCGATTTACGGCACCATTGTTCGGGTAGTTGTGCGCTCCCACGGGGTTCCTGGGACTCCCGTCGTCAAGACATACTCCTGCTAGTCCTTTGTCAGGTCTATTCCCTCTGCAACAGACATAGAATCACAGTGGCCGCTGGGGGGGCCGCAGGTGCTCACGAGAATCGGGGCCTAACCCTGACGAAGATGGCTGATTTCCCTCCGGTGCCTCACACTGAGGGCGTTTGTTCGACTTTACAGCCTAAAGACACGCTGAGCTAAACATCCCCGGGCAAACGCCGACCGTAACTGGTCCGGAGGACTTTTTGCACGCTGGGTGTTTTTGTGGCGCCTGTCCTCTAGTAAAGCGACGTTTCACCCCCTCACTGCCGCGGTCACGCAGAGCCGCGTGACTTTGAAATCGTCAATTCAACGCCAAAGACCCCGAAGCGTTTAAAGAAAATAGATTCAAAGAGTGTCTCAGCAAGAGGCATAGATCCTCATGAGCCCCCGCGAATGCGGGGGCTCATGAGGATCTATGCCTCTTGCACTTTGTGACGTTCACTTTTTTTGCTCGGCAGTGGAAGGGTTAAGCATGATGGCCGCAACTGGAACTCGGGGTTACCAGCCTTGTCACGTAGTCCCGCTGGGTTGATATTAATCCTTGCCGTTAGTCGCGTCTCGCTCGAGTAAACACAGTAGCGTAGAACATTCTTCTGCATAATAAAGGTTGCACTGGAAATTCCAAACGACGCCACACTAAAATTTAGGGTCGGGTTATTTTTCAGTGGTTGTAATGTTGTTGTGACTGTTGTGAATATTGATGATGTTGTTGGACGTTAATGTTGTTGATGACGACCATGACATCGTTGACGTTGATGCTGATGTCTGTGTGATGATGACTGTGATATTGTTGATGTTGATGTCTTTGTTCTTGTTGCTGAATACGGACTCTACCAGCAGTGTTGATATTTGAGAGAGAAGAGAGAATGCACTGATATTCAGTGTCAGTACGGCCGAGCGCGGCCATCTTGAACTGGCCGGAGGCTCGTGGCAAACCTCAGTGAACAGATGTTGTTCATGTCAGTTGTTGCTGGCGTTGTCGGCGCTGTCTTGCTGTTGTCGTCGTCGCTGCTTGACGGAGCAATCATGCCGCGGTGCGGTGGTTTTTCAGTCTTGCACACTACTCCGACTGGTAACCGGTTCCGCGACCAGCACGGCGTGTCAATCTCCACTGGGGTCAGCTGAATGAGTGAGCTTACAGTCCTGCGTCAGCCACTAAGCAAGGTGCTCCGCTATCAGCGGAGCACCTTGCTTAGTGGCTGACGCAGCACAAACTGACGTAATACGCACTGACGTAATACGCACTGACGTAATGCGCACTTACGTAATAGGCACTGACGTAATGCGGACTTACGTAATACTCACTGACGTAATGCGCACCTACGTAATACGCACTGACGTAATGCGGCCCCATGACACTGATTCCGGTGTGGAGATCCGCAATACAACACGACTTGGCCGGGCGGCGGCTGAACTACAAACATAGGTCTTTGGTCTGGCCGCACACCCGGCGACCCGAAGGGTGCCCGCGCACAAACCAGTGTGCCGGATTCAGTTCCACAAGACTGCCGCGCGGGCCCGCTGTGACCGATGTCAGGCCCAAGGGTCAGTATCCACGGGTCGTGCTCAAGTCAACTCAGACCAGTCGACCCGACTAGGACCTATTGCGGGCTGGTTGTGACCTTGGTTTGAGGTCAGGGTGAAGGACAGTCAGTACTGACGCACTGACCAACCACGCGTCCACGTTCTCAGTGCCCTGAAGACGACAGGGGCAGACTGAAAACCCGGAGTTACGGCAAGAATTCCGTGCCCCTGACTCGGATAATGAAATAGGATACCAAGTATCCTACGAACCCATTACATTCCTGAGGCCGATTTTTTAAAAAAAAAGTCGCTTATTGTGCTATGAAGGCTGCATCGCAGATTACGAGATAGATTATCCACTGATCTTAGTTCAAGCCTCAGGCGCCAAGCTATTCTGGCACCACCCTTGAACTATCATGGTCAAAATTAATTTGAAACAGTCAAGTGCACCAGCATGAAAAGGGTTAACTCATTCGCGGCTTATGCCGCGCATCCAGATGCGGCTCAATGAGTTAATGCGCCAAGTCAAGGGCACAAAACTCTCTCTCTCTCTCTCTCTCTCTCTCTCTCTCTCTCTCTCTCTCTCTCTCTCTCTCTCTCTCTCTCTCTCTCTTCCCCCCCCCCCCCCCCCCCCCCCCCCCCCAGAGAAATTCACACTGCTGTGACTTGTGACTACAGACAGATCTTGAGAGAAAGAGGACAATGTGCAGAAAGCCGGTGTTGCTGCTGGGACAATGGACACCACCCAGTGCGCAAAGGTCAACGGGCCGACGACAGCCGCCGTTGGCCCGTGCACGGGTCAGCGGCGGCCGACGTCGGCCCGATGACCTTTTGCGCATTGGGCAACAGCTACAGCTGGTCCGTCACCATGCATGTCAGTCAGGGCCGGTTCCAGCTGTCGTACTTTCATTTTGACCTTGGGTTTCTTCGAGGGTGATCTGCTGCCTAAGAACCCCGATTAGACAATCCTCCCCCCCCCCCACCCCCTCCACCCCCACCCCAGTTTGATTATTAGGAGTCTGGAAAGTAACATCAGCCCCACCCCCCTCCCCCCTCTTCCCCGCCTCCAATGAAAACCATCTTACTGCGCTGCTGAATAAAACGGAAAACTGACATTTCAATCTTAGTGTTAAAATATGTCAGTTAAATGTATTGTGTGGTAAAAGAGCAAGACCGGTCCCACCCAGGTATGCATCCGGTCACTCTGGTCCCGACGCCTCAAAATGTCCGAGCAGAAGAATGTGAAGCACTCGGGGGCGTTTCGATCGGTATTCGTAGTTAGTAACTACAGGCTCCGATTTACTCATCAGGGAACCGGCCTACAATTCTCAGTCCATTTCTTGGTGTCTTCCTCCCAGTGTGTCGCATTTAAGTCCTTACATAAGGACATGTTATCCGTGTAGTCCATGCATGTAACTGTAGTCCTGACGCGGCATTATTGATGTCCAGTAGTGGTCGCTTTCAAACCCTTGCAGTATTCCTGACGCGGTGTTATAGATGTCTAGTATGAACGCTTTCAAATCCTTGCAGTATTCCTGATGCGGTGTTATTGATGTCAAGTATGATTGCTTCAAATCCTTGCAGGGTCCAGTCTTGTGTCGGGATCCGATTGTATCGCTGCGTCTTCTGTTCCCTCGGCGTTTGTGCCTGTCCGTTCCAAGGTCATTTCCTGCTCAGCGGGGCTTAGCCGCGATAAGACACAAGGAACCGTTGGGCGGAGTTTGCGTGTATCGACGTTGGAGTCATATTCTTTGTTTATTAATCCGTCCGTTTTGACGGATCAATCCCAGACTGAGTGTCGTTGTTGTTGTTGTTGATTCTCCGTGTATTCGTGTTTGTAGACGATGCCGGTTGTTTGTGCGGCTGTGTTGCCTTCCATACGACAGACTAGTGTTTCTAGTATTGTCCTCTGTGTAGGTGGTACGCAGTGTTGCCGTGGTGCGTATCTCACAGTTTTAAAATCAGCTTATTGTTAGTAGCTGTTGCTGCTGTTTTGGTGTGGCTGTTGTTGCCGTTGGCTTGTTGGGCCGCCTGAATTGTATACCGTTTTGGTGGTAGGTGCCGGGTTTTGTCGTTGTAGAAGGGCCTTCAATTCTTCGAGTGCTTCACAGAATAGTTGGCCTCGCTTGTTGCGAGCGTTCCAGTCCTCCTTTCACTTTTGTGCGCTTTAGAACGAGTTCTTTGTGACCAGTGTTGCCTGGTGTTGTAGATTAAAGTTGGTGCTGCGTAGTTTTGTGGTCGGTGTGAAGTAGACAATGTGTTACACTACCGCAGCCACACGCAAGGTGTTGTAGATGCCTCGGCGGAAACCTTCTTTGACCTTGTGGCCGCCTGTTTCTGGCCTTTCTACATTCCCGCTGAATGTGACCTCGTTCCCCACACTTCCAGCATTGAATCGGGGGACGCATTGTTTGCTGACCGTCCCTATCACTCGGCAATTTCGTGCCTGGTGCCCTACTCTCCCGCATTTAAAACAATTACGGTGACGAGCATGGTCTACTTCCATAGCCTCTTCTCCACCCCTAGCTGTCGCTCTCGGCTGACTAACTGGCCGATTGTTTATCGTGCGTAGCTCAAACCTATGGCGAAGGTTTTCCTCCTGCATGGCCACCTGCACGGCCCTATCTAACGTATTTGAGTTGTCCCTCAGGACTTTCATCTTAAGAAAGTCGTGCGCCAATCCGTCAACAAAGAAATTTATTAGTTGCCGTTGTACCACAGCAGCGCCCATCTGACTCGGGAAGGCTTCGCCGGCCAGAGTCATTAGTCGCTCTGCGTACAGAGGCACACTTTCCCTCGGGTTTTGTTTCACCCGCTGTAGCAA
Organism: Semisulcospira habei; assembly: GCA_036245525.1. Classification (NCBI taxonomy): domain Eukaryota; kingdom Metazoa; phylum Mollusca; class Gastropoda; family Semisulcospiridae; genus Semisulcospira; species Semisulcospira habei. The sequence continues at coordinate 152,084,922 of BTPG01000007.1, forward strand.
CGCAAAAGCATGATTTTCATCGGCGATTTCGCCGAACCTTACGGTTAGCTGCCTTTTCAGTTCATCCCAATCCCCTGCCGCTTCCGTTTGTAAGAATCGATGGATAAAATCGCTCACCACCCCCGAGCTTGCTTGATAAGCAATGACGGGGCGCCTGTTGAGGGCTTTTATTAGCACTGCATATTTGTCAATTTCTTTTATCCACTCCCTAAATTTGGTAGGCTTTCCGTCAAACGTTCCTACCATCTGCCCTATACTCTGGGCGTTAATCGCCTGACTCATTTCCTCTACTTTTTCGCCTAAAATCCTAAACACTTCCTCTGCCATTTTTGTTTCTTTTTAAATGTAACAACAACACAACTCTAGCTAACTGGTCTGGCTCCTCTATAAGACTCAACAAGGGTTAAACGAAAAAAGTCACTTACCCCGTGATCCTTTCGGCTGTTGGTCTTGAATGAGTCGCAGACGTCTCGTGGGCTCGAACTCTGTTTTGTCCTTGACGTGGGCTCGAACTCTGCTTTTCTTGAAGTGGGCTCGAACTCTGCTTTTCCTTGACGTGGGCTCGAACTCTGCTTTTCTTGAAGTGGGCTCGAACTCTTCTCTTCTCTTCGGGTTGTTGGCTTGCACTCTTCTCTTCTCTTTCTGGTCTGCTCTTCCACCCTTGCGTCGTTGGCTGTCGATTTGGTGCTGATAGTCTAGTTTTTCTGTTTCTTCGTTCCTCTGTTTCTTCCCGTTCCGAGATCCTGATTCACGGCACCAAATAAGAAGATAAGGTAGTGTTACACTACCGCAGCCACACGCAAGGTGTTGTAGATGGAAGACGCAGCCAGACAAGAGTGTTTCCAGAAGAGTCTTTTATTTCTTGGTCATCGTGGGTCTAATAGGTTGGGCACAACCAACCTACTAGCATGGCATACTAAAATGGCCAAAATACCGGAGCTCGGTCTCTCGCTTCTCAGCTCCCTCTATCTATCTATCTCACTCTCTCTCTTCGTTGTGTGCTCTCTCTTCATTGTGCGAGCTCCCTCTCTATCTCGTTCCCTTCGTTGTGAGCTCTCTGCATCTATCTCGTTCCCTTCGTTGTGAGCTTTTTTTTCTATCTCGTTTCCTTCCACTATATATACCCGTTCTGGCCGAGGGCATCGCCCCTTTGTCTCAATCAGTCAAAGGGGCTATTACTGTCACCCATATTATTCCACATCTATCATGGTGATCAGCGTCCCATGACCCTATCTGTCAAAGGAGCTATTACTGTCGCCCATAATCTATCCCCCATCTGCTCTGGTGGATAGCGCCCTCTGATCCTAGCTGACCAGGGACCCATTACTGTCTCTCATAATTATTCCACATCTATTATGGTGGTCAGCGTCCTCTGATCCTAGCTATCAAAGGAACCCATTACTGTCTCTCATAATTATTTCACATCTATTATGGTGGTCAGCGTCCTCTGATCTTAGCTATCAAAGGAACCCATTACTGTCTCTCCTAATTATTCCACATCTATTATGGTGGCCAGCGTCCTCTGATCTTAGCTGACCAGGGACCCATTACTGTCTCTCCTAATTATCCCACATCTATTATGGTGGTCAGCGTCCTCTGATCCTAGCTGACCAGGGACCTATTACTGTCTCTCCTAATTATCCCACATCTATTATGGTGGCCAGCGTCCTCTGATCTTAGCTGACCAGTAACCTATTACTGACTCTCATTAGTCCCAGCTTAGTAGGGCCGGCCACTTGTCAACTCCACGTGAGCCCGTGGTACTAATTATATTCTCGTTATTTTCATATCAAGGGAAATTATAAAATTACCAGACCGTGATATTAGTCGTATACACTTATAGTGTAACAAATGTCCGTTTCCTCTATTCTTAGTCCGTGTTGTAGACAAAGTGGCTTGCCTTTCTCGTTGGCGGGAGGTAAGTCTTTTAGCAAACAGTGTGACGTCATAGCGTGTAGCGATTCATGACAGATGTCACTTCAGTAGAGGGTTTTGCCGTGGGGGCTGCAGGGCCGATTGTTGGCCTCAGTTGAGTAGCTGGCTCACACGTGTCTTGTTAAAGTACTTAGTAGCAGAAAAAAAGGATCGCAGTGTAGTTTGTCGCTTGTTCCAGCTTGTCGATCGTGTGGTGTTAATTGGTGATTTTCCGTTCCATCCACATTTTCTCAGGTGTGGGGAGTGCGTTCCAACCACCCTGTTATAGGTGTGGGAGTGGGTCTCAACCACCCTATTATAGGTGTGGGAGTGGGTCTCAACCACCCTATTATAGGTGTGGGAGTCGGTCTCAACCACCCTATTATAGGTGTGGGAGTGGGTCTCAACCACCCTATTATAGGTGTGGGAGAATGGTCGAAGAGCTCCTTCTTGCTTGTGGTTTCTTGGTTGTATTCAGTCGTTCCATCCACCCTTTATCAGGCGTGGGGAATGGGTCTCAACCACCCTGTTTCAGGTGTGGGAAACCATCGATGACTTTCTTCTTCTTTGTAGTTCTCCGTTGACATAGATGTCTTGGGTCTTGATCCCCGTTTCTGGCGGAGTTAGGGCTGGCAGCTGTTGTTTCCTTCGTCGTCTCGCTTCGAATGAGGCTTTGCTGGGTGTGAGGGCAGAGCGGCTTAGTGCAGCGCGCGTGCCGATGACGTATGGTCGAATCCCATTGGTCGGCTGTCGTGGTCGGACTGATCGCCCGCTGTCCGTGTGAGATAGCGTCTTGTGACCTTGGTTGCAGGTGGAGTCTATCTTCTATGTCGGCCGGTCCATTTTTGTGGTATATTATCTCTGTCAGCCGTATAGACGTGGAGATGAGAGGTAGTTGTCTGTTGATGGTGTATATCTAGATGCTTAGAGTAAACATCTGTCATGACACGTCCGTCTCCCGTAAGTGTTTGCTAGAAAGTGAGCTAGCTGGATTGCTCTTTTACCGGCACTGATATGAGCTATCTCCTCTTATTTAAGAGGCGCTCTCTGCTTTGTTGAATCAGTGTTCCGATCCCCTCGGGACGGTGAGCCTGAGGTTGGGGTTGTGTGCATTGAAGCGTGGCCACTCCTAATGGTGCGCGCGTGGCCGGGGCCGATAGCGGTGGCGTCATCCTGATTGCATCATCAGTCTGGCCGCGAAGTGAAGATGAGTGATGGTGGGCCGCTGCATTACGCTTAGTCCCTTCGTGTGTTTGTCGATTCAATCTTGATGGTCCAGTAGAGCAATGAAGATGCGATATTTTTCCTGTTCGCACAGTCCGAGTGAAAGGAGAATGAAGTGGGCATAATATGCCAGGATTTGAAAGCGAGGCGTAGGTGAAACCAACAGTGACCGGTTTTGCACATTGCTGAGGATAGCAAACGACCCTAAAAAAATCGGGTGGCTATTCACGGGTCCTAGTCAGGTCGGTGCTACGCACCTTCAATCCATTGGTGGTAAAAGAGCAAGACCGGTCCCACCCAGGTATGCATCCGGTCACTCTGGTCCCGACGCCTCAAAATGTCCGAGCAGAAGAATGTGAAGCACTCGAGGGCGTTTCGATCGGTATTCGTAGTTAGTACTAACTACAGGCTCCGATTTACTCATCAGGGAACCGGCCTACAATTCTCAGTCCATTTCTTGGTGTCTTCCTCCCAGTGTGTCGCATTTAAGTCCTTACATAAGGACATGTTATCCGTGTAGTCCATGCATGTAACTGTAGTCCTGACGCGGCATTATTGATGTCCAGTATGGTCGCTTTCAAACCCTTGCAGTATTCCTGACGCGGTGTTATAGATGTCTAGTATGAACGCTTTCAAATCCTTGCAGTATTCCTGATGCGGTGTTATTGATGTCAAGTATGATTGCTTCAAATCCTTGCAGGGTCCAGTCTTGTGTCGGGATCCGATTGTATCGCTGCGTCTCACTGAAGTTCTGTTCCCTCGGCGCTTGTGCCTGTCCGTTCCAAGATCATTTCCTGCTCAGCGGGGCTTAACCGCGATAAGACACAAGGAACCGTTGGGCGGAGTTTGCGTGTATCGACGTGGGAGTCATATTCTTTGTTTATTAATCCGTCCGTTTTGACGGATCAATCCCAGACTGAGTGTCGTTGTTGTTGTTGTTGATTCTCCGTGTATTCGTGTTTGTAGACGATGCCGGTTGTTTGTGCGGCTGTGTTGCCTTCCGTACGACAGACTAGTGTTTCTAGTATTGTCCTCTGTGTAGGTGGTACGCAGTGTTGCCGTGGTGCGTATCTCACAGTTTTAAAATCAGCTTATTGTTGTAGCTGTTGCTGCTGTTTTGGTGTGGCTGTCGTTTCGTTGATTGCTGTTGTTGCAGTTGGCTTGTTGGGCCGCCTGAATTGTATACCGTTTTGGTGGTAGGTGCCGGGTTTTGTCGTTGTAGAAGGGCCTTCAATTCTTCGAGTGCTTCACAGAATAGTTGGCCTCGCTTGTTGCGAGCGTTCCAGTCCTCCTTTCACTTTTGTGCGCTTTAGAACGAGTTCTTTGTGACCAGTGTTGCCTGGTGTTGTAGATTAAAGTTCTTTGGTAAAAGAGCAAGACCGGTCCCACCCAGGTATGCATCCGGTCACTCTGGTCCCGACGCCTCAAAATATCCGAGCAGAAGAAAGTGAAGCACTCGGGGGCGTTTCGATCGGTATTCGTAGTTAGTAACTACAGGCTCCGATTTACTCATCAGGGAACCGGCCTACAATTCTCAGTCCATTTCTTGGTGTCTTCCTCCCAGTGTGTCGCATTTAAATCCTTACATAAGGACATGTTATCCGTGTAGTCCATGCATGTAACTGTAGTCCTGACGCGGCATTATTGATGTCCAGTATGGTCGCTTTCAAACCCTTGCAGTATTCCTGACGCGGTGTTATAGATGTCTAGTATGAACGCTTTCAAATCCTTGCAGTATTCCTGATGCGGTGTTATTGATGTCAAGTATGATCGGCTTCAAATCCTTGCAGGGTCCAGTCTTGTGTCGGGATCCGATTGTATCGCTGCGTCTTCTGTTCCCTCGGCGCTTGTGCCTATCCGTTCCAAGGTCATTTCCTGCTCAGCGGGGCTTAGCCGCGATAAGACACAAGTAACCGTTGGGCGGAGTTTGCGTGTATCGACGTGGGAGTCATATTCTTTGTTTATTAATCCGTCCGTTTTGACGGATCAATCCCAGACTGAGTGTCGTTGTTGTTGTTGTTGATTCTCCGTGTATTCGTGTTTGTAGACGATGCCGGTTGTTTGTGCGGCTGTGTTGCCTTCCGTACGACAGACTAGTGTTTCTAGTATTGTCCTCTGTGTAGGTGGTACGCAGTGTTGCCGTGGTGCGTATCTCACAGTTTTAAAATCAGCTTATTGTTGTAGCTGTTGCTGCTGTTTTGGTGTGGCTGTCGTTTCGTTGATTGCTGTTGTTGCAGTTGGCTTGTTGGGCCGCCTGAATTGTATACCGTTTTGGTGGTAGGTGCCGGGTTTTGTCGTTGTAGAAGGGCCTTCAATTCTTCGAGTGCTTCACAGAATAGTTGGCCTCGCTTGTTGCGAGCGTTCCAGTCCTCCTTTCACTTTTGTGCGCTTTAGAACGAGTTCTTTGTGACCAGTGTTGCCTGGTGTTGTAGATTAAAGTTCTTTGGTAAAAGAGCAAGACCGGTCCCACCCAGGTATGCATCCGGTCACTCTGGTCCCGACGCCTCAAAATATCCGAGCAGAAGAAAGTGAAGCACTCGGGGGCGTTTCGATCGGTATTCGTAGTTAGTAACTACAGGCTCCGATTTACTCATCAGGGAACCGGCCTACAATTCTCAGTCCATTTCTTGGTGTCTTCCTCCCAGTGTGTCGCATTTAAATCCTTACATAAGGACATGTTATCCGTGTAGTCCATGCATGTAACTGTAGTCCTGACGCGGCATTATTGATGTCCAGTATGGTCGCTTTCAAACCCTTGCAGTATTCCTGACGCGGTGTTATAGATGTCTAGTATGAACGCTTTCAAATCCTTGCAGTATTCCTGATGCGGTGTTATTGATGTCAAGTATGATTGCTTCAAATCCTTGCAGGGTCCAGTCTTGTGTCGGGATCCGATTGTATCGCTGCGTCTTCTGTTCCCTCGGCGCATGTGCCTATCCGTTCCAAGGTCATTTCCTGCTCAGCGGGGCTTAGCCGCGATAAGACACAAGGAACCGTTGGGCGGAGTTTGCGTGTATCGACGTGGGAGTCATATTCTTTGTTTATTAATCCGTCCGTTTTGACGGATCAATCCCAGACTGAGTGTCGTTGTTGTTGTTGTTGTTGATCCTCCGTGTTTTCGTGTTTGTAGACGATGCCGGTTGTTTGTGCGGCTGTGTTGCCTTCCATACGACAGACTAGTGTTTCTAGTATTGTCCTCTGTGTAGGTGGTACGCAGTGTTGCCGTGGTGCATATCTCACAGTTGATGATTTAAAATCAGCTTATTGTTGTAGCTGTCGTTTCGTTGATTGCTGTTGTTGCAGTTGGCTTGTTGGGCCGCCTGAATTGTATACCGTTTTGGTGGTAGGTCAGTGCCGGGTTTTGTCGTTGTAGAAGGGCCTTCAATTCTTCGAGTGCTTCACAGAATAGTTGGCCTCGCTTGTTGCGAGCGTTCCAGTCCTCCTTTCACTTTTGTGCGCTTTAGAACGAGTTCTTTGTGACCAGTGTTGCCTGGTGTTGTAGATTAAAGTTGGTGCTGCGTAGTTTTGTGGTCGGTGTGAAGTAGACAATGTCCGTTTCCTCTATTCTTAGTCCGTGTTGTAGACAAAGTGGCTTGCCTTTCTCGTTGGCGGGAGGTAAGTCTTTTAGCAAACAGTATGACGTCATAGCGTGTAGCGCCGGATTCATGACAGATGTCTCTTCAGTAGAGGGTTATGTCGTGGGGGGCTGCAGGGCCGATTGTTGGCCTCAGTTGAGTAGCTGGCTCACACGTGTCTTGTTAAAGCAGCAGAAAAATAGGATCGCAGTGTAGTTTGTCGCTTGTTCTAGCTTGTCGATCGTGTGGTGTTAAATTTTCCACCTGGATTTCCAGCCTTGTGGGGGACGAGTTACTTGGTGGTTTTCGTTCCATCCACCTTTTCTCAGGTGTGGGGAGTGCGTTCCAACCACCCTATTATAGGTGTGGGAGTGGGTCTCAACCACCCTATTATAGGTGTGGGAGTCGGTCTCAACCACCGTATTATAGGTGTGGGAGTGGGTCTCAACCACCCTATTATAGGTGTGGGAGTGGGTCTCAACCACCCTATTATAGGTGTGGGAGTGGGTCTCAACCACCCTATTATAGGTGTGGGAGTGGGTCTCAACCACCCTATTATAGGTGTGGGAGAATGGTCGAAGAGCTCCTTCTTGCTTGTGGTTTTCTTGGTTGTATTTGTTCCATCCACCCTTTATCAGGCGTGGGGAATGGGTCTCAACCACCCTGTTTCAGGTGTGGGAAACCATCGATGACTTTCTTCTTCCTTGTAGTTCTCCGTTGACATAGATGTCTGGGTCTTGATCGCCGTTTCTGGCGGAGTTAGGGCTGGCAGCTGTTGTTTCCTTCGTCGTTTCGCTTCAAATGAGGCTTTGCTAGGTGTGAGGGCAGAGCGGCTTAGTGCAGCGCGCGTGCCGATGACGTATGGTCGAATCTCATTGGTCGGCTGTCGCGGTCGGACTGGTCATATTTTTGACAGTTAAATTATCGAACAAGGCATGCTGACCTTCCTGTATCCAAGTCCTTTGGTCAAGACTCTGTAGACAGATGACGAATGTACGGCAACATGTTCAGCAATCTTTGCAAGGCCAAGTCTGTCTTCTGCCCATGGCCGTACTTTTGACACTCAAAACACGGGAGAGGGAGAGGGACGTGCTGTAGGGAGAGGGACGTGCTGTAGGGAGAGGGACGTGTTGTGGGGAGAGGGACGTGTTGTAGGGAGAGGGACGTGCTGTAGGGAGAGGGACGTGTTGTAGGGAGAGGGACGTGCTGTAGGGAGAGGGACGTGCTGTAGGGAGAGGGACGTGCTGTTTAACTTTAGCGAGTAGTATCCCCCCAGATAGAAGTAGGAGGGGTGAGGGGGCCGAACGTCAGGATGATGATAAGGAGACGGATCTCTCAGCCACCCCCTGTGACTTCAAGCTCTTAACAAGTTCCTCATCAGACAGTTCCGCTAATGCCTGATCCTTGATCACACCTCTGGAAGAGTTCATCGTCTTTGAGGTGTAACCTCCACCGGAGTGTCCGCGATGGAAGAGAGCCTCAGCAGCCCGTCGGAGTGTGCCCTTGTGCGGCACTCTACCTGCAGGTCACCAGACCTAAGGCGCTGGGCATCAGGCCTACCAACACGGCTCCTGAGGGTCGCCCCCACCAGGAAAGGATGCAGCTTGGAGACAGCCTTCTCTGGTACCTTGCTATGTACAATGAGGAAGCGAGGCCAGATGGCCGAAGCCTGAGGCGTCGCTTCCTCCCAATCTGAGTCACTGTCGTGTTCAAAGGCAGTATTTAGGTGTCGTTTTTAACCAGACTTTTTTTTGTTTTTGTTTTATGCCATAACTAATATCATGAAGGAATTCATCCACCGAGCGCCCCAAGGGAACGTGCATCTGTCGGCGGGTCTCCAGCCGACGCACAATGGAGACTGTCCGAAAGATATACTCAGGGGGTTAAGCCCGATTGAACCGTCTGAGCCACCGCCTTCTATCACAATGTTGAATGCAGGGGAATACTGGCGTAAAGCACCTAATCAGTAGCAGAGGCTAAGCATGGTGCTCCGCATATCAACCTGGATGTCAACAGTGGGATAGGGCTCAACGTGACAAGAGCCGATTGACTAGGCCGGTACGACTAGCCTCCCGTTTAGGTAGAAGTCAAGGCCAAAGTGGAGTGTTGGCACCAGTGGCCGCAACCCAAAGGGAACCTCAGCCACCAGGATCCTCTTCTCCCCCGACACGGGTCTCCAAGCACGACAAACACTTGGAATCCAAAAGACCAACAACTAATGAGTATTTTTTAAGACCAATCCAACTTGACAAGGTAAGACCTGGGTTAGGCACAGCTCCTTAAAAAACCAAACCAATGAAACAGACTGATACTGACGTTCTCTTTCTTAAGATGATGCTCTTTGCATGTTACACACGGCTTGGCAGTCAGCTCTTGGTCTGCGGTCGTTGTATATTTTAGAATGATGTTCTTTTGCATATTTTCTCTTGAAGGTTTCATGATTTACGTTCCCATTAGATGACCAACCCGTTACAATGTATTTGTCGGTCTCGATGTCTCATACGATGGCTGTTAATCTGATTGGCTGTTCTCTGCTCGCTGCTGTTTGCTGCCCCACTTACGTTAAATGGCGATAAATTGTGCATTTATTATTCAGACCTTTCGTCCCGGAAGAATCTCAGTCAGTCTATGCTGTGTGCCTGCGCCACTTAATCCAGGCTGAGGACATCAAAGATCTTTGAGGACATGCAACGAGTAGTTAGCGTGGTTTTGGCATAAACTGGGGAGCCATATTACTTCGACGCTTCCGACTTGAGTGGCTGCTGAGAGGTGGCTGCTCTCTTCTTGTCTATGCTTTCACAGATTGCACTGAGTAGCGTACGACGAGATTACTCGTACAGCCGCATTTAACTTGAACATTTGTGTCAGACTTTCAGTATATGCATCTTTAATTAACTATATAAGTTACAGTTTCTTCTTAACAGAAGTTTCACGCATAAACATGCATCGAGACCGATTTGTTTATCGCATTTGATGGGGTTGACTTCATATCTTCTTCTAAGATCGTCTCACACGGCGAGGCCCATTAGCTCAGTTGGTTAGAGCGCCGTGCTGATAACGCGGAGGTCGTGGGTTCGACCCCCATGTGGGCCACCAATATTTTCTGCTTTAAATTTTTCAAAATTAAACGTAGGTAAACGTTGGTCAGTTTTCGACAGTCAGTTTACGTCAAAATTTTGAATGGCATTTTTTCATGATTAACTTTCTGTGCTTGTGCAGTAGAGTTGTATCAAAATTGTGCCAAGACTGTTAATTTGTACAAGCGCGCAGATCGACAAAAGCTTTTACTGGGATTCAGGACTGACACAAACCCACTTAGATAATGTCCACCTCCCTGTCCCACCAAATGTTTTAACTTATTCTACCCCAACACCGACAAATCCCAAAATTTTGACGTCGTCCTCTGAAGACTGCATTGCAGTGCAGGACACATATCGACCATGATAGTTCAAGGGTGATGCCCTTGAACTATCATGGTCGATCCTTATTTTGCTGTGGTGTGTCTGGGGTAGAATGAGTTAAGGAGTCAGTACGACTGACACTGATGACGCTAACCCGACACGGCTGAGTTTGTGGTAACCCCGGCTAACCCATGACAAAGCCTCGGCAAACTGACGGCACAGACTGGGAAATCACCTCGATCTGCAACACAATGTTCTCAATATACATTGCACAACAGAGTTTTGACTGTCAAAGGGGTCCCGAAAAAAAAAGAGGAAAAGGCTGCGGCAAGTATGCAGGACTGAAATTCAGGCAGAAACAGCGATATCATTGGCCTTATCCACGGGCACGCCTCAGGGGTGCGTGCTCTCCCCTATGCTCTACTCCCTGTTTACTTATGACTGTGCTTCATGCCATGCCAGTACTAAAGTTCTGAAATTTGCAGATGACACCACAGTGGAAGGGTGCATTACAAACTCAGACGAATCCGCTTACCGTAGTCAGGTTGAGACTCTAATTAGTTGGTGTAATAACAACAACCTTGAACTGAACTCTGGCAAAACAAAAGAAATGATTGTGGACTTTAGAAAGAAACAGTCCCCTCCCCCTCCCCCTCTTGTGATCAATAGTGAAATCATTGAAACAGTCCAGAACTTTAAGTTTCTTGGCACTACCCTGTCATGTGACCTGAAGTGGGAGGAAAACACTCGCCTTATCGTCCAAAAAGCACAGCAGCGCTTGTTCTTCCTGCGACGTCTGAAAAGTTTCGGTCTCGGTGCCCACATGTTGATGCAATTCTACCGAGCTGTGATCATATGAGAGCGTGCTCACCTTTTCGATCACGGTTTGGTATGGTTCCATCACGGCCAAAGAGAAAATCAGACTGAGTAGGGTGGTCAAGACCGCTTCAAAAATCATAGGCAGAGATCTTCCTAGCATGGACTCACTGTACCAGCAGCGTCTCTTACGTAGAGCACGTCTTATCTCCAGTGATTCCACCCACCCCGGCAATGAGCTTTTTCAAATTTTACCATCAGGGCGCAGGTACAGGTCCATCAGTACCAGGACCAGCAGATTCCGCAACAGTTTTTTCCCTCTTGCTGTTCACGCTCTCTCTGATCAATCGGACTAATTGGAGAGAGCGCGAGTGGCGAGTGAGAATGATTGTGTACAGTCAGTTTTTTAACTGTATCAGATGTTTCTCTCTCTCTCTCTCTCTCTCTCTGTGTGTGTGTGTGTGTGTGTGTGTGTGTTTAGTCTTAGTAACTGACATCAAGACAAATTCCAATGTTTTTATTGTTTTGTACATGGAAACATATGGCAATAAACCATCTTATCTTATCTTATCTTATCTTAGCTATATAAATAAATAGCTTAACGTGTCACAGTGACAGGGCAAATTTAGCCCTGTGGCCCAATACTCTAGACACCAGTCTGCATCCTCTTGCCCAATATGCTGACTGAGTAGATCCAGAAACAACTCTATCTATCTATCTATATCCCGTAGTCTTGCCGACCGTTAGGGCAACACTGATGACTTGGCAACCAGCTCCCTCCGATCCTCTCTGTTCTCTGCCATTCTCAGCGTATCGCCCAGCTTCAGTCCTGTCCACTCTGAGATATTGTCCCCCCATCTTTTCCTCTGTCTTCCTCTCCTTCGTCCTCCTTGCACAGTGCCTTGCAAGATTGTTTTGGGCAAGCTATGCTGAACGCGTGACATGCCCATACCACTTCAGTTTGCGTTTTCTCACAATGGCTAATAGGTCTTCATAGGGCCCGATGGCTTGCCTGATTCTGCTTCCCACTTCCTCGTTTGTGATGTGATCTCTGTATGAGATGCCACGCAGCCTTCGAAAACATCTCATTTCAGTGGCTTGTATCCTCTTTTCAAGGTCTGCTGTGAGGATCCATGACTCGCAGGCATACAAGAACACTGAGATGACTAAGGAGCGCATCAGTCTGATCTTGGAGCAGAGCGTGATGTTTCTGTCCTTCCATATGGTCTTCAATCTTGTCAGTGCTGTTGTTGTCTGCGCAATCCTGGACAGTATTTCTGGTTTTGATCCCTCATCTGTCACAATGGCTCCTAAGTATTTGAATTTATTAACGGTTTCCAGAAACAACTACTACCTGAATTAGCAGATGCCATACTCACTCGGTCACGCTGGTCGGCACCTGTGTGAACTCGGATCTGCTACCATAGTACATGGACTACCGACATAGAACAGGTAGTATTCATTTATTTCTGATAGATATGGCTCTCCATACGAGACGCCGTCAATACGCGGCTACGCAGCAAGCAAAGGTCTCCGGGCACATGGCGGCTGCAGTGGGCCCGCGCACGGATGTGAACTGCATTATCACGGATGTGCGCGGGCCCACTGCAGCCGCCATGTGCCCGAAGACGTTTTGCTCAGCTGGGGTATCTGATGGGCGTGGCAAGGTTATGATTGACGTGACATACATGTAGTACTGACCATAATTAACACTGACGCAGAGTTGACAACTACACACGGCTTCACACGATTATTGATGACATTTAGCAGTGTACTGGCTCTGTAGATCTGTAAGATTGAATGCAAATGGCCCATACACACGTCTTGCCAACCCGCGTTTGTTGAGATGCTTGATCCAAATAATGCCATCATACAGGCTGCCATTGGTCACATTTCATGGTCTAGAAAATTGTGTTGGTATAGCGGTCATAGTCTCCATGATTCATACAGGAATTTCTACAGGAATCGTCGCGACTGAAACCGCTACCATAACGCAGTGTGCTAAGACACCTACAAAGTGTTTTATGTGACAACAGAGCACACACCCACTTGTGCGCACACACTCACACGCGCGCGCACACACACAACAGGCTTGTTTTGAGCTAATTTACTGAACTGATCAAGTACAACAGGAATGTACAAAGCACAGAAGAAAAAAAAAAGAAGAAAAAAAAAAAAAAACCAACAACCCATGGAATGCTGGGGCTGGAGATGGTGGACAGATGTTAACCCCTTATTTGGCTGTCGGTTGCAATCTGGGTCACGATGATTCCTGCAAGATGTCAGGATGTTGTTATTCCTCAGGAATCATTGCGACAAAAAGCGCTACCGACAGTCAGAGGGTTAACAGAAACGATACACCAGTAGGAATTCACACCACCTGATCAATGTCACATGGTCCCCGCGTCACCGTGATGCAAGTCAGGACATTTACTAAACAGTTGTAGAGTGAACCCAGGGTTGTACCTCAATGTGAGGATTTAACTGGGACTGGTCTGCCAGCAAGAGGAATAGATTGACATCAGCCTCTACATTGCAGATGGGTCAGCCTACCAGAGGGACTGTCAACAAGTGCATTTTCTGTCTCCGTGCTTTGATAGGGATTTTTAAAAAAAAAAAACTCATCATATTTGGACGGACGATTGAAACAAGGATATCTGTGGCAAAATATGTAGAGAGAAAAATGAAGCTATCACAGTAGAGATCATTACAGCTGTAAACTACAACCATAATCAGACAAAGACAGATATTTCTCTGATATACTGAGACACATCATGCACATGTAATGGACCAAAACGTAAGTGTTCATAAATAAATGTATATAGGTTTGTATCAAATTTTAATTTGAAAAAGCACCAAGAAGTAAAGCTCAGGCCATAAGGTTAGGTTTTATCTCATTCTACCCCAGACACACCACAGCGAGAGATGGATCGACCATGATAGTTCAAGGGTGATGCCAGAATAGCTTGGCGCCCATGGGCGCCAAGCTATTCTGGCATCACCCTTGAACTATCATGGTGGATCTGTGTCCTGCACTGCACTGCAGTCTTCAGAGGACACCGGCAAAATTTGGGGATTTCGGTCTTGGGGTGCAAGGAGTTATCTAATGCAAATATAATGGTGGTCTGAAATCATCAACAAGAAAGGCATACTACAGGCACGAGGTACCGACCCTCAGGACACCATCGGGCAGCTGGGTTCACTATCTATTCCCCTTTCCACAAAATGAGCTAGACTGTTGCCCTGCTAAAATATACACCACAACAAGTAACAAGAAAGGCAAGCCCTTATGGCTCACGTGTATGACCGATCCACACGTCTGACAATAAGTAAAGGGATGGCTTCTGCACTAACAAAATCCAAGTTTTCTCAAAATTTAATCAGTTTTCACACATCTGTGAAACCCCCAGGACCCTTGACCTTTGCGCTGACTCGACTATATTAGGATACATAGGAAGGCCTTATGCCAAATTTGATGGAAAAGTTTGCAAAAATGTTGATAATAACTACAACTATTGGCATTTTATACACATTTGTCAACCTCTTGTGACCCTTGACCTTTTCCGAGGGGTCATCCAAATTAGTATGCATAGATAGGTCTTGGGCCATCAGGTATCTCTGTAGCAAGTTTGGGTTTGGAGTTGTGAATAGTAATTGAGAAAAAAACATTTCTTGTCAAAATATGGCTATTTTAAAAATCATTTCCTGAGATCTTGTGACCCTTGACCTTTCCGAGGGGTCATCCAAATTAGTATGCATAGATAGGTCTTACCATCAGGTATCTCTGTAGCAAGTTTGGGTTTGGAGTTGTGAATAGTAATTGAGAAAAAAACATTTCTTGTCAAAATATGGCTATTTTTTTTACCTATTTCCTGAGCCCTATTTTAAGTATCCTTGAGCCAAGTTTGAAGACTGTGGCTTGAATAAGTTTACCATGGACGACGGCAGACAGACGACAGAGGATGGATGGACGACCACTGGCCCAGGACATAGACTCACTATTGCTTCGCACATGAGCCCAAAATAATAACAATGCTATATATAGATTTTAAATTCATTACCAATAAACGCATTACATCCTGGGGATAAAATTATAATTTTGTTTATATCATTTGAGGTCTATGTCGCAGTTCTGGAAACAGATCGACCATGATAGTTCAAGGGTGGTGTCGGAATAGCTTGGCGCCTACAGGCGCCAAGCTATTTTGACACCACCCTTGAACTATCATGGCCGCCGCACATCCTGTTATAGCCTGTCAGGGTTTTATGTGACAACACAGTCAAATGAGTGAATGATGATGCCATGTGTTGTATGGGCAGACAGTGAATTTCCCCGTGAGGGATTAATAAAGCATTATTGTATTTTATTGTATTGTATTGTTAAACTATGTAGAAAAGATCAGACTGCGACGTCTATCGCATTCCCAATACACAAAAGTTCTGTGGGCCGACATTCTCAGACTGTGTGCTGACATCCAGCTGATGGGGCGGTCTGTGGCGCAGTGGTTAAGGCGCCTGCCACCAATGCCAAAGGTACGAGGTTCGATACCGGGTGCCGGCGTCGGACTTTTCTCCTCTGGTAAGTGTCACCGTTAATTTGGGCGGACCGTCGGGGGTTCTTTCTCGGGTTCTCCGGTTCTTCCACCGTCCCACATTTTGGTACCGGTCTCAGGCCACTTTCCAAATTTCAAAGTATGATACAAGCGATCAAACACTCTGTAACTTCAGTCACTGAACTGGCCCTTCGTCTGTCTTGTACTGTGTTTGTCTTAAATGGCATAAATCCGTGTCTGTTACGTCAAGTGTGTGAGTTGGGTTTCAGTTTGTGGCGCTTCGAGTCGATTTCCCCAAAAGTGAGAAAAAGCGCCTATATAATAATGGTATTATTATTATTATTATTATTATTATGGCCGTGTGTTTACTGGGACAAATCCCCGCCATGCACATGGACCAAGCGGGCCATGCTGTTGAAGTGTGTGCTAGTGTCCTCGATAGAAAATATATGGTTCTGTCAGAAACTGAAGACAGACAACACGCAAGACCACCCAGGTCCCACTGCAAACCGTACCCCCCCATTGTGCATGCAGCCACTAGCCGCACTGGGCACTATCTATCTGTCTGTCTGTCTGTCTGTCTGTCTATCATCCATCTATCTATCTATCTATCTATCTATCTATCTATCTATCTATCTATCTATCTATCTAATTATCTATCTATCTATCTATCTATCTATCTATCTATCTATCTATCTATCTATCTATCTATCATCTATCTATCTATCTGTCTTGCCGACCGTTGGGGCACCACTGATGACTTGGCAACCAGCTCCCTTCATTCCTCTCTGTTCTCTGCCATTCTCAGCGTATTGCCCAGCTTCAGTCCTGTCCACTCTGAGATATTGTCCTCCCATCTTTTCGTCTGCCTTCCTCTCCTTTGCCCTCCTTGCACAGTGCCTCGCTGCACTGGGCACAGAGTGTGCTATTGTATTTGTGCTGTCAACATTATCGGAGGCTGCACGTTGGGGGTAAAACAAGGATGGGCGTCAGGGACTCCTTGGAGACGAGGCGACCTTCACAAGCTCACAGCTGTCACAGCTAACCCATTTCAGCTCACAACTATAATATTATATCACCGGCGGAAGATGGATCGACCATAATTCAAGGGTAGTACCAGATTAGCTTGGCGCCTGAAGGCGCCAAGCTAATCTGGCACTACCCTTGAATTATCAGGGTCGATCCATCTCCTGCTGCAGTGCATCAGGGCTGAATGGTTGACACAGATGTAAAATTGTATTTCCTCATCCTGTGCAGTAGCTTTTATGAATATCCAGGTCACGTGCTTTGGTGTACATTTTGTCACAGTTGTCACAGACGTAAGTCGGCCTCTCTCCCTCATCACCACTGCCCTGTCTCCCCAGCCCTACCCCAAGGGGAGGCTGCGATGAGCTTCCTGAAGGTGGCCGCTTACCTGTCAAAAAAATCACAACAGGTACAGGTGAAAGGATACCAGTACCATGCTGACGTAAAACACAATCATGACACCCCGTGATCACTGTACCCTGTGATTACTACACCCCGTGATCATTATACCCTGTGATTATAACACCCTGATTACTACACCCCGTGATCACTATGCCCTGTGATTACAACACCCTGATTACTACACCCAGTGATCACTATGCCCTGTGATTATAACACCCTGATTACTACACCCCGTGATCACTATGCCCTGTGATTATGACACCCTGATTACTACACCCCGTGATCGCTACACCCTGTGATTACGACACCCTGATTACTACACCCCATGATCGCTATACCCTGTGATGACAACACCCTGATTACTACATCCCATGATCGCTATACCCTGTGATTACAACACTCTGATTACTACACCCCGTGATCGCTATACCCTGTGATTACAACACCCTGATTACTACACCCCGTGATCACTATACCCTGTGATTATGACACCCTGATTACTACACCCCGTGATCGCTATACCCTGTGATTATGACACCCTGATTACTACACCCCGTGATCGCTATACCCTGTGATTACAACACCCTGATTACTACACCCCGTGATCGCTATACCCTGTGATTACAACACCCTGATTATTACACCCGTGATCACTACACCCTGTGATTACGACACCCTGATTACTACATCCTGTGATTACTACACCTTGTGATCGCTACACCCTGTAATTACGACACCCTGATTACTACACCCTGTGATTATGACACTCTGATTACTACACCCCGTGATCGCTACACCCTGTAATTACGACACCCTGATTACTACATCCTGTGATTACTACACCTCGTGATCGCTACACCCTGTAATTACGACACCCTGATTACTACACCCTGTGATTACGACACTCTGATTACTACACCCCGTGATCGCTATACCCTGTGCTAGGTCAAGCTAATTCTGCACTACCCCCGCACCTGCGGTAAGTTAGTGCACCTGCGGGGGTTCATGAGGTTCTTGCCTCTTGCTGTCTGTATGGATGAGGTCGTTTGGCGTCGAGTTAACAAAATTTTCAGAAACGCAATCTGCGTGCAGTGGCAGGGAACGGATTAATTTTCCTGGTCGCCCCATCTGCTGCACTCGGTGCCGTCAGCGCAAGACACATGCGCACAGAGTGGTGACACGTTACCAACCAGAAATCCTACCAGACACCAACACAGTACTGAGAGTTGTCTCACGTTTACCAACAAGAAATACTACCGAAAGAGCAAAAGATCCTTGGACTGACGCTGGCTACAACTGTACTGCACACGATGGGTCTTCTGTGGCCGAGGTCAGTCCGAATACTTTTTTGCGCACCTGCACCAACAAAAAGAGAGCGTGAGATGCCTAACCTTTGCCAGTGCTGACGTCGGGTCTGGGTGGACCGGTGCTCTTCTTGATCTGCTTGTAAGCCGAGATGCTGGTGGCATTGACGGGGATATACCCCGCCCCCGTCCCAACCCCTCGCTTGGCCGACGCCGGTCTCCTGTAGTCTTTGCCCGCTTCACTAGGCGACCGCCCAACTGTAAAAAAATCTGCCTGCTGTGTGTCCGATGCTGGGTGTGAGGGTGTTTTGTGGGGCATGGAGACCGGAGTGTGGGACGCCGTGTGCAGTTTCTGTGTCACAGCGGGGGCTGGTTCCGAAGGTATGTGGTGGTGTTGTGGTTGTGGTGGCTGGTTTCTGGTGTTGTCCACGTTACTCGTCTGCCACAGGGGGATGGGCCCTGTTGGATGCTGGGAAACACACCAAAAACAAAACTGGAGTCATAACAGCAGCCAATATCGAGAGATGCTGACCAAACTCTCATGAGAAACTGCTGTGCACTTTTAGTTTTAATTTTCAAACTTCTTTAACTATTTAGCCTCACCACACTACAGCTGGAGATGGATGGACCATGGCAATTTATGCAAAGTGCCAGATTAGCTTGACAACTAATTTGGCACTATAACATCATGGTCCATCTGTCTCCTGCAATTCTACCAAGACCGAAATCCCCAAATTTTGCCGGTGTTCTCTGAAGACTGTATTGCAGTGCAGGACACAGATCGTCCATGATATCAAGGGTGATGCCAGAATAGCTTGGCGCCCATGGATTTCTAAGTCTCTCAAAGCCACACTGAATGAGAAAAAAGTTGCATTTCAGACTGGAGACAGAGTAGAAAGGAAAGCAGTACAGAATAAATTGAGGAAGCAGATTTTAGACGCTAAGAAAAAGTATAAAGAGAAAGTAGAGTCACAGTTTGAATCAGGTAGCTTAGCAGATGCATGGAAAGGACTTAAAACTTTATCAGGCCACAATAAATCAAAATTCAGTAGCAGTAGCATGCCAATGAAAGAACAAACTGAATTTTCTGAAAAACTGAATGAGTTCTATTGTAGATTTGAGAAAGATGATCTGAAGGATGATTTAGATAACATGATTTCCCAGCTTGAAGTAAATGTGGCAGGCAATGTTGATGAAGACTTTGAGATCCATGGCAAGGTGGTTGAGAAGCTTTTTAGCAAACTGAATGTTAAGAAAGCAGTAGGCCCTGATAATATTTGCGGTAGAGTTTTGAGAGTATGTGCCAGTCAATTGTCTGTTGTTTATAGCCGTTTGTTTAGCTGGTCTCTGAAGGATTGCACTGTACCTAGGCTCTGGAAAACATCTACAGTCTGCCCTGTCCCCAAGAACAACAAGCCCAAGACACTCAATGACTATCGCCCTGTAGCTCTCACCTCTATAGTAATGAAGTGCTTTGAGCGTGTTGTCCTTTCTAGACTGCTCGATCAGGTCAAGCCCTATCAAGATCCTTTCCAGTTTGCATACAAGCAAAACAGATGTACAGACGACGCCACACTCACACTCCTGCACCATGCATACACACATTTAGAAAAACCTGGCTCTTTTGTACGCATTCTTTTTATAGACTTTTCTTCAGCCTTCAACACTATACAACCCTATCTCATAGCTCAAAAACTTCTCTGTTACAATGTAACGCCAAGGCTTATCCTATGGATTGTCAACTTCCTTGTAAATAGGACCCAGTCAGTTCGCTTTCAAACAGCTCTCTCATCCCTTAGGTCCACTTCCATAGGCGCCCCTTAAGGTACAGTTCTCTCCCCTGTGCTGTTCACACTGTACACTAACGATTGTAGTGGCACCGACTCTACCCTTCTTATAAAATACTCGGATGACACTGCCTTAGAAGATCTCTCCAATAATGATGCGACTTACTTTGCAGAAGTAGAACGTTTTAGTGTTTGGTGTAAAGATAATTTTCTAGACCTAAATGTGAGTAAGACCAAGGAACTACTGATAGACTTTCGAAGAAACCCTGCCCCTGTCCCTGTTCTGATGATCGATGATGTGTCTGTTGAGCGTGTGACTGGGTATAAGTATCTTGGAACAGTCATAGATGATAAGTTGTCCTTTAACGCAAACACCTCCCTCATACACAAGAAATGTCAGTCACGCATCTACTGCCTCCAGAAACTCAGGAAGCTGAATGTGAACCCCTCTGTCCTTCAAACTTTTTACTGCTCTTTTATTGAGTCTGTCATCACTTTCGGTTCTGTGTGCTGGTATGGAGGTCTGAGTGTGAAGAACAAGAACACCCTGGCACGAATGGTAAACATCTGCAGCAAAGTGACTGGCAGTAAGCAAAACAGTGTGGAGTCCCTGTATGAACAGCGTGTGGTGAGAAAGGGTAGGCGGATAGCTTCAGACAGATCCCATGTCCTTGCCCACCTCTATGAACTCCTCCCCTCTGGCCGCAGACTCCGCACGCACAAAGCTAGAACACTTAGACTACAGCACAGTTTCATCCCCAAATCCATCACTCTAAGCAATCTGTAGGTACATCCACGCATACCCAAACCTAACTCCTCCCCCTAACCCCCTTTACCTGTGCAATCAGTAGGAATGGAGCTTGTTGATTTTAGAGAAGTGATTATATTGCGTTTCATTTGGTGGTGAACATGGACATACTGGGATTGTTGTTACTGAGTGTTTACCCACTAATTATTTTACTATGGTAGACTTTAATTATGCAGCTTGTGTAATAATGTGTAATAATGTACTGAGATGTTTGTATAATAAGTAGTGAGGGTTAGGACTAGGTTGAAACACGCGTATTATGTATGCATATGTAGAGGTGGGTGTGGATGTATAAGTGCCGCTCAGTTCAGTCCATAAAAGATGTTTGTGTGAGATGTGTAAGAGTTATGTGTAAAGATTTTGTAGTGTTTACTTTATATCCATTTGGAATTTGTAGCTGTGCAAGTGCAGGGAGAAAATGTTCATAATTATGCTATAATGTTTTTATGTCTTGTTTGTACTATTTGTTACTGATAAATGTACCACAAGCGAATTTCTCTTTTCGAGATAATAAAGTACTCTTATTATTATTATTATTATTATAGGCGCCAAGCTATTCTGGCATCACCCTTGAACTATCATGGTCGATCCTTATCTTGCTGTGGTGTGTCTGGGGTAGAATGAGTTAAGTATTTAGCCTCACCACACAACAGCAGGAGATGGTTAGTTCGGGGTTTAAAGTCCGCGGCATCGAGGTGATCATGGACCACCCTGACGGGCGGGTTATGGGGGACAGGGAAATCTACTGCCTATGGAGTACGACCTGAACACTGATCAACTCAGGAGCACTCCAACTGTGCCACTTTGATTTACCAGGACCTTTCAACGGACATGCTATTTAACAAGCCCGTCTTTTCCCACTGGATTGTAAGTCCAGCTACTGGGGCGGGGCCGGGCCGGGGATTCGAACCCACGATCCGGCGATTTCCTTTGCTCTCCTGCTCCGATGCTTAACCGCATGAGCTATTTCGGATTCTGACAGCAGGAGATGGATGAACCATGGTAATTTATGTGAAGTGCCAGATTAGCTTGCCACCTGATGGCGCCAACCCAATCTGGCACTATAACATCATGGTCCATCTGTCTCCTGCAACTGGTATATAATTAGGTGACACCTCCACAATCTGACATTAAATGGGTTAATATCTAACTGTATCAGTCCAATGATGCGTTAACCCCTATCATACTCAGGCTAAAAGCTTCCAATGTGTACACTGCCATACGCAAGCTACATTATAGTACTTACAGACAAGGATATAGACCAATGGCTTTAGTTCAACCCCTATCATACTGAGGCTAAAAGCTTCCAATGTGTCCACTGCCATATGCAAGCTACATTATAGTACTTACAGATAAGGATATAGACCAATGGCTTTAGTTCAACCCCTATCATACTCAGGCTAAAAGCTTCCAATGTGTCCACTGCCATATGCAAGCTACATTATAGTACTTACAGATAAGGATATAGACCAATGGCTTTAGTTCAACCCCTATCATACTCAGGCTAAAAGCTTCCAATGTGTCCACTGCCATATGCAAGCTACATTATAGTACTTACAGATAAGGATATAGACCAATGGCTTTAGTTCAACCCCTATCATACTCAGGCTAAAAGCTTCCAATGTGTCCACTGCCATATGCAAGCTACATTATAGTACTTACAGACAAGGATATAGACCAATGGCTTTAGTTCAACCCCTATCATACTCAGGCTAAAAGCTTCCAATGTGTCCACTGCCATATGCAAGCTACATTATAGTACTTACAGATAAGGATACAGACCAATGGCTTTAGTTCAACCACTGTCATACTGAGGCTAAAAGCTTCCAATGTGTACACTGCCATATGCAAGCTACATTATAGTACTTACAGATAAGGATATAGACCAATGGCTTTAGTTCAAGGGTGGTGCCAGAATAGCTTGGCGCCTATAGGCGCCACGCTATTCTGGCACTACCCTTGAACTATTTTAGTCCAACTTGTTTCACACACTGGTGTATTCCGAATGATACAGGTTAAGTCAAGCCATTCCTTTTGCACAATACTACAATGAATGATCACAATGAAACTACCCGCCCCCACAGCCAGCAGAAAATGACCACTAAGTCAGCACTGCCGATAAGCACTGCACCTGGCTGGACAAGCGTGACACGCAGACTTTCTATCACACCAAACCCTCATACACCGCAACAGCCGACAGAATGACCATGAACAATTAACAATGAACAATGAATCTTTATTTTATAATGGTAAAAGTATTTGATAACAGGACCGATTTTCAAACTTGCCGTTACTACCATTAAGCTAAGAGCTAACATTAATCACCATCACAAACAAAACAACGGTTTCACACGAAAGTAAATAAAAGCATGATAGTTCAAGGGTGATGGCAGTGTACCGTGGCGCCTCTAGGCATGACAGAATAACCATGATAGTTCAAAGGTGGTGGCAGAATAGCTTGGTGCCTCTAAGCATGACAGAATAGCCATGATAGTTCAAAGGTGGTAACAGAATAGCTTGGCGACTCTAGGCATGACAGAATAACCATGATAGTTCAAGGGTGGTGCCAGAACAGCTTGGCGCCTCTAGGCACCAAGCTATTCTGGCACCACCCTTAAACTATCATGACGGAGCTGTCCTGATCTGTAATGCATTCAGAGGACACCTCACAACTTTAGGAATTTTAGCCTCTGGACTCGAAAGCATAAACTGCGTCACTTCTTGT
Source organism: Semisulcospira habei (assembly GCA_036245525.1). Taxonomy (NCBI): domain Eukaryota; kingdom Metazoa; phylum Mollusca; class Gastropoda; family Semisulcospiridae; genus Semisulcospira; species Semisulcospira habei. The sequence goes on from BTPG01000007.1 coordinate 152,108,457, forward strand.
GACATTGTTGCCGTGTACCTGCGTCCTGCGAGGCGCTGGGGCCCCGAGTCCCATGGAGACGACCTTGCTGATGGAGCGTTGCAGCCCGTCATTCTGCTCCCCAAGCACCTGGATTCGCGCCGTATTGGCCTTGACCTGGTTTTGCATGTCCAGCACGATGTCCCCAGTTCCTGCACACGCGGGCAACAGTCTGATCAACCTCGCTCCATTCACAAAGGTCAATATGTATCTCATCAGATCTCACGCATTCACGGTCCCTGGCACAAAATCATCACCCAGTGAAATTAGGTCACAGATCTTTGAACTCTTTTGGGTGTTTTTGTCTAGGTGATGCTAACCAACCTTTGCCCGTCGCTGTCCTGCAGGAATCACCTCGACAAAATCTTCTATCGACAACAAAAGGTTTAATAAAATAAAGAAAGCAAGCATGTCAATCAATGCATTTTTAAAATCGAACTAGAAAAAAAAGGTTTAAAGAAATAAAGCCACAAACAGAGGAACAGAGCTTACTGGTCTCCCTTCTTTTTCCCAAAGGGCAAGCTGGGTGACACAGAGCATGTGACTCTCGTCCGCACGGTTGTGGGTTCGATTCCAGCTGGGGTCAAAATTTGTTCAGACTCTGTTCGGACTCTATTCGGCGCCCCGTCTTTGAAATCAGCTTCGTAGTGGATATAAGACGTTAAGCCCTAACTGTTTAACGTTTTGTTTTGTTTTTCCCAAGCATGTTTCCTTCTCTATTGAGTTAGTTGGTCATGAGGGTCACATGCTGAGCAGATGCCGACAGACATCGCCATTCACGATGGAAAGGGTCAACATCTGGCCAGCCAGATCAAGATACGGACATGGCCATTCACGATGGAAAGGGTCAACATCTGGCCAGCCAGATCAAGATACGGACATGGCCATTCACGATGGAAAGGGTCAACATCTGGCCAGCCAGATCAAGATACGGACATGGCCATTCACGATGGAAAGGGTCAACATCTGGCCAGCCAGATCAAGATACGGACATGGCCATTCACGATGGAAAGGGTCAACATCTGGCCAGCCAGATCAAGATACGGACATGGCCATTCACGATGGAAAGGGTCAACGTCTGGCCAGCCAGATCAAGAGGAGGGTCTTAACTCATTCGAGACGTGCCTCCTCCAGATACACAGCTTATGCCACGTATCCAGGGGCGGCAAGTTTCGAATAAGTTAAACATGGTGTACACAAATTTAAAAAATATACTTGGCTAAAAGTCAGACAGGTCACTAGCTTCCTTGTTGAAAGCGTCGCAGCATTACCCTGGAGATTGGGGTTGACGGGCCCGTTGAGGTCGGGGTACTCGATCAGCATGCGCTCTCTGTCCTTGGCCTCCACAAGCTGCGACTCAAGATGGCAGATCTGCTCCTCCGTCGCCTGGATGTTGGCCTCCAGTCGCGACTTTTCCTCGTTAAGGTTGCGGATAATGACCTGGCAAACAGACACGGCAAAAATGAACCCCTTTAACCTTTTTTAGCCCTGTGGGTGCTTTTCCCAAATTTTGGAAGTGTCACTGAAAGACTATGTACCAGTTGCAGGAGGTGGTTTGACCATGATAATTCAAGGGTGGTGCCGGATTAGCTTGGTGCCTTCAGGCGCCAAGCTAATGTGGCACTACCCTTGATTTATCATGGTCCATCAGTCTCCGGCTGAAGGGACTCAGGGCAAAAAGGGTTAAGCAGGCGTCCACCTGTAATGTTTGCAGTACCAGTAGATGCACACACAAGGACCCTACACAAGCGTAGGTATAAAGATCTCGGGGAAAAAGCAAAGGAACACTTACAGCCCACGGCCCTCAGCGTTTGCCTATGGGCTGGGACACAAGATGTGTACTTGCCTCAGCCTTGCTACAAGTTTTATCTTCGTTTAGTTTGTGATGATGATAATGATGATGATAGAACTTTATTGCCATATGTAACAATACATTAGGAAATCGTTGCGGTGCTGCGCAATATAAAAAGAAGAACATTAAACACATCAAAATATAATTAAGCTACTCACGTGCACACACACACACACACCGTATGCCTTAGCAACTATTGTGGTCTAATCATAAAGAAGTACCCAACGGAGAAAGAAAGTTGCCACATTCCTTCTGCATCTGAAGATAAGTAGCGGCTAATGTCTCTGTTTGTTTGTCTATTTTGACAAAGGGTATTTACCCGAAATATTAATAAATTGTGTTGTACCGTTTTTTCTAAGCGTGTTTCTTTCTCTGTTGGGTACTTCTTTGCATTTCACACGCTTGGCAGTCACCTTTTTGGTCTGGATTTCTAATCATAAAGGCAATACAGACCAAAAAGGTGACTGCCAAGCATGTAAAATGCAAAGAAGTACCCAACGGAGAAAGAAACACGCTTAGTAAAGATGGGTACAACACAATTTATTAATATTTCGGGTAAATACCCTTTGTCAAAAAAAAAAAGGCCATAAACACGATTTCACAGTAACACAAATCCTAGGACATATCGTAATATAAAACTGAAAACGTCACTTGCATCATAGACACAGCTGTGCAGTTAGCCCTATTTCCCACTGATTGTTCATTGTTGATGACAGTCTGAACAAGAAGCATGAAAAAAGAGCAAAACAAAACTCTACAGCTGCGACCCTGCAAACGTTGAATGGTCACAGCCTGGACAGTGTACCATTACTAAACTCCGAACGAGGCTCCAGCATCCCATATGCCTCTGCCCTCCGTGTAAATAGTTCTAAACTGCTAACATTTGTAACTGATTAACCACCATCCAAAGCGACAGTCGCCACGCAGGTCTGATCTCATTCAGCCCGACACACCACAGCAAGACATGGATTGAGCAAGATAGTTCAAGTGTGGTGCCAGAATAGCTTGGCGCCTGAAGACGCCAAGCTATTCTGGCACCTCCCTTGAACTATCATGCTTGATCTGTCTCTAAAATTGTAATACAGTCCTTCAGAGGGCAACTTCAAATCTTGGGGATTTCGGTCCTGGGGCAGAATGTGTTAATACGCTTGGATCCCGACTCTACTGAAGATGAAGAAGAAGAAGAAGAAGAGAATACTTCTAGAGCAGACTTGCCTAAGCGTTTGGTCAGCCCAACCTGTTCAAGGGACTCACCTCCAGTGCCCTGATGAGTTGGGTCTCGCTTTCTTTTCATTCCCCACATCTCCAACACTCATCCCGCAGTCAATGCTGACTGAGCCTCCTGAATGCTGAACGGAGAAACGTGAACTACGTGGAGCCAGCAGGAGGCGCCGATCCTCATCAGCCATCGCATCTGCGGGGGCTCATGAGGATCTATGCCTCTTGCAGAAGGATTGTGTTGCCTACACGAGTTACATGAGAATACAGCTGGTGATGCAGGGAGTGTGGGGAGAGGAGAATGCACCTACAAGTTACATGAGAACACAGCTGGCGATGCAGGGAGTGTGGGGAGAGGAGAATGCACCTACAAGTTACATGAGAACACAGCTGGCGATGCAGGGAATGTGGGGAGAGGAGAATGCACCTACAACTGACGATGCAGGGAGTGTGGGGAGAGGAGAATGCACCTACAACTGGCGATGCAGGGAGTGTGGAGAGAGAGGAGAATGCACCTACAACTGGCGATGCAGGGAGTGTGGAGAGAGGAGAATGCACCTACAACTGACGATGCAGGGAGTGTGGGGAGAGGAGAATGCACCTACAACTGGCGATGCAGGGAGTGTGGGGAGAGAGGAGAATGCACCTACAACTGGCGATGCAGGGAGTGTGGAGAGAGAGGAGAATGCACCTACAACTGGCGATGCAGGGAGTGGGGAGAGAGGAGAATGCACCTACAACTGGCGATGCAGGTAGTGTGGAGAGAGGAGAATGCACCTACAACTGGCGATGCAGGTAGTGTGGAGAGAGGAGAATGCACCTACAACTGGCGATGCAGGGAGTGTGGAGAGAGAGGAGAATGCACCTACAACTGGCGATGTAGGGAGTGTGGAGAGAGAGGAGAATGCACCTACAACTGGCGATGCAGGTAGTGTGGAGAGAGGAGAATGCACCTACAACTGGCAATGCAGGGAGTGTGGAGAGAGGAGAATGCACCTACAACTGGCGATGCAGGGAGTGTGGAGAGAGAGGAGAATGCACCTACAACTGGCGATGCTGGGAGTGTGGAGAGAGGAGAATGCACCTACAAGTGGCAATGCAGGGAGTGTGGAGAGAAGAGAATGCACCTACAACTGGCGATGCAGGGAGTGTGGAGAGAGAGGAGAATGCACCTACAACTGGCGATGCAGGGAGTGTGGAGAGAGGAGAATGCACCTACAACTGGCGATGCAGGGAGTGTGGAGAGAGAGGAGAATGCACCTACAACTGGCGATACAGGGAGTGTGGAGAGAGGAGAATGCACCTACAACTGGCGATACAGGGAGTGTGGAGAGAGGAGAATGCACCTACAAGTTACATGAGAACACAGCTGGCGATGCAGGGAATGTGGGGAGAGGAGAATGCACCTACAGCTGGCGATGCAAGGAGTGTGGAGAGAGAGGAGAATGCACCTACAACTTACAGGAGAACACAGCTGGCGATGCAGGGAGTGTGGGGAGAGGAGAATGCACCTACAAGTTACATGAGAACACAACTGGTGAAGCAGGGAGTGTGGAGAGAGCAGAATGCACCTACAAGTTACATGAGAACACAGCTGGCGATGCAGGGAGTGTGGAGAGAGGAGAATGCACCTACAACTGGTGAAGCAGGGAGTGTGGGGAGAGGAGAATGCACCTACAAGAGAGCTCCCACACAGACACGTACCTCCTGCTGCCTCTTCTCCTTCTCCAGTTGCTCCTTGATGAGTCGCGTCTCCTGCAGGTTCTCCTGCAGCGTGTGTTTCTCCTCTTCCAGCCCTGCCACCTCCTCTCTCAGGTTCTCATTCTCCTGCGTCAGATCCTCGATACGGCTGGACAGGGACTCCTGCTTCGCCTGCACTTGCTGCATACAAAGACAAACAGCAGATCATTGACGCGGTTGGTTTGGCTTGACAGTGACATCTGTCTCGCGTGCACTTTATGACAAGACACTGACAGTTATTTGTTGTCCATGCATTACTGTAGCACGGGTAGGACTGAATAAAAAAATGAATCCTGAAGCGAGGGTCTTGGGACACTTTTTAAGTGAAAAAAAAAAAAAAGTTAAATCCGGAAATCCGGCTGTAGCCGGAAAAGTCCCACCCATGCTGTAGGTAAGCTATCCAGAACAAAAAGGTGACTGCCAAGCGTGTGAAATGCAGAGAAGAACCCGACAGAGCAAGAAACATGCTTAGAAAAGACAACTGACTTTTCTAAGCGTGTTTTTTTCTCCGTTGGGGTCTTCTCTGTAGGTAAGCTAGGATTTTTGGTGGCACTGTGTTGTGGTCACAGGACATTCTGTAGAAAGGCAGCCCAGACTTCCCCTCTTGGAACACTCAAGGTGAACATATATGAATTGTTTTATTCTTTAAACGTCTGGCTGTGGATAGTGAGTTTTGTCACGATGATTCTTGTGATGTCCTCCAGCGTTAGAAGCCAAGGCTACATGCTGTGTTTTATGACAGCAATCATCGTGACAAAGAGAGCTTCGCACAGACAAAGAGAGCTTTGCACAGACAAAGATAGCTTCGCACAGACAAAGAGAGCTTTGCACAGACAAAGAGAGCTTCACACAGACAAAGAGAGCTTCGCACAGACAAAAAGAGCTTCGCACAGACAAAGAGAGCTTCCCACAGACAAAGAGAGCTTCGCACACTTGTACTGTTTAACGTGGGTGACACCAACACAACTGTGTGTGACACTAATACGACTGTACTGTACACCACGCATTGTGCTGACCTGACCGTGTAGCGCTGCACTCTTGTTCTTGCTCTGCTCCTTGGCCAGGGTTTTGGTGGCCACCTCCAGTTGTGACCTGGTGTCTGACAGTTGTTGTCGCAGGTCGCCGGCCTCTCTCTCTGCTCCCTCGAGTCGTGTGGCGATGGCTGCCTTCTCCGCCAAGTCTCTCTCCAGCTGCTGGCTCCGCGCCTCTGTCAACATGTACAGTACAAGTCAGCCTCACGCACAAGCACACCACACAATGGGACGTAACCCACACACGTATCTGATGTCCTACACCAGTCTAAAGCACAATGGGACATAACCCACTGTTGCTGTAGTTGTGTGGACCGTGTCGTGTGTTGTACCCGATTGTTGCAGTTGTTGCTGTAGTTGTGTGGACCGTGTCATGTGTTGTACCTCACTACCTGACTGTTGTAGTTGTTGCTGTAGTTGTGTGGACCGTGTCGTGTGTTGTACCTCACTACCCGACTGTTGCAGTTGTTGCTTTAGTTGTGTGGACCGTGTCGTGTGTTGTACCTCACTACCTGACTGTTGTAGTTGTTGCTGTAGTTGTGTGGACTGTGTCGTGTGTTATACCTGACTGTTGCAGTTGTTGCAGTAGTTGTGTGGACTGTGTCGTGTGTTGTACCTGACTGGTGCAGTTGTTGCTGTAGTTGTGTGGACTGTGTCGTGTGTTGTACCTCACTACGTGACTGTTGCAGTTGTTGCTGTAGTTGTGTGGACTGTGTCATGTGTTATACGTGACTGTTGCAGTTGTTGCTGTAGTTGTGTGGACCGTGTCATGTGTTATACCTGACTGTTGCAGTTGTTGCTGTAGTTGTGTGGACTGTGTCGTGTGATATACCTGACTGTTGCAGTTGTTGCTGTAGTTGTGTGGACCGTGTCATGTGTTATACCTGTTGCAGTTGTTGCTGTAGTTGTGTGGACCGTGTCATGTGTGTAGACCGTGTCGTGTGTTATACCTGACTGTTGCAGTTGTTGCTGTAGTTGTGTAGACCGTGTCGTGCGCTGATCCAGCTCCATCTCCAGGCTGGTGTGTTTCCGTAGCAACTCCTCCTTCTGCCGGTGAAGGTCAGCCAAAGTCAGCTCATGTTCCTGCTCCTTCTGTTTCAGCTTGGTCTGCAAGGGAGACAAGTCAGCATGTGACACGGCCAAACTACGCTTGGTCTGCAAGGGAGACAAGTCAGCATGTGACACGGCCAAACTACGCTTGGTCTACAGAGACAAGTCAGCATGTGACACGGCCAAACTACGCTTGGTCTGCAAGGGAGACAAGTCAGCATGTGACACGGCCAAACTACGCTTGGTCTGCAAGGGAGACAAGTCAGCATGTGACATGGCCAAACTACGCTTGGTCTGCAAGGGAGACAAGTCAGCATGTGACACGGCCAAACTACGCTTGGTCTATAGAGACAAGTCAGCATGTGACACGGCCAAACTACGCTTGATCTGCAAGGGAGACAAGTCAGCATGTGACACGGCCAAACTACGCTTGGTCTGCAAGGGAGACAAGTCAGCATGTGACACGGCCAAACTACGCTTGGTCTGCAAGGGAGACAAGTCAGCATGTGACACGGCCAAACTACGCTTGGTCTACAGAGACAAGTCAGCATGTGACATGGCCAAACTACACTTGGTCTGCAAGGGAGACAAGTCAGCATGTGACACGGCCAAACTACGCTTGGTCTGCAAGGGAGACAAGTTGGCATGTGACACGGCCAAACTACGCTTGAATTCCCAGCAACACCTGGGGGTGTCACAGTGTGACTGTGATGTTGCCGCACAACAGGCGGTGCCACCCACAGACTGTGGTGTTCGTCAAACATGGTACGATTTTATCACCACGGTGATTCTAGCCCCCATAGCCGGGACAGATGCGACAAGATGTGGATCTTATCACTACAGGGATTCTAACCCCCATAGCCGGGACAGATGCGACAAGATGTGGATCTTATCACTACAGGGATTCTAACCCCCATAGCCGGGACAGATGCAACAAGATGTGGATCTTATCACTACAGGGATTCTAACCCCCATAGCCGGGACAGATGCGACAAGATGTGGATCTTATCACTACAGGGATTCTAACCCCCATAGCTGGGACAGATGCGACAAGATGTGGATCTTATCACTACAGGGATTCTAATCCCCATTGCCGGGACAGATGTGACAAGATGTGGATCTTACACAACAGGCGGTGCCACCCACAGACTGTGGTGTTCGTCAAACATGGTACGATTTTATCACCACAGTGATTCTAGCCCCCATAGCTGGGACAGATGCGACAAGATGTGGATCTTATCACTACAGGGATTCTAACCCCCATAGCCTGGACAGATGCGACAAGATGTCATGGATCTTATCACTACAGGGATTCTAAGCCCCGTAGCCGGGACAGATGCGACAAGATGTGGATCTTATCACTACAGGGATTCTAACCCCCATTGCCGGGACAGATGCGACAAGATGTGGATCTTATCACTACTAGTCTAGCAGCTTACGCAATTTCTGCAGAGGTAAGTAGTTCGTCAAAAGAGTAACAATGGTTTGCAGGTACGAAACGAAAGTACTAATGCCATATAGTTTATACATGGCAAGAATATTTGTCCTTAGGATGGAGACATTTTTGTAGAAGTGTTTTTCGAAAGCTATTATTCGATGTGAGGGAACCAGTCCTCGTACACGGCCCGGATAAGGTGCAAGACATTTTTTGTGCATAACATTGAAAATTTCAAGTATACAAGTTACAAGTGTATTCCACTGAGTAAATTAAAATCATGAGCAAGTAAACATGCATACATATATACGATAAAATAAGTTTAAAAGTATTATTTTTAATGTGGTAAGCATACATGCGTCTCTATTTTCAAAATGGCGGTCAGCGAGATGCCTTCAAAAGAAGTCAATCAGACGCACACGGTTGATCTAGCTTTACTTTGCTCCTGAAGTGAAACAGAGATTATTTTCGATTTGAACATTGAAGGACATCTTATCAACGTCAAATACGTTATTTTTCCTGGTCTTGAAAACAGTTTTTTCCATAGAACTTGGTATTTTGTGGGAGGAAAGCATATCAAAAGTAAACTCCCTTTGTGCATGTTGTGCAATGTGTCTGCCGACCATCTTCAACATTCTGAAGACTTTTGTCCGGATACAAAATGCATGTTGTTCGTCTGTTTTTCTGCCTAACGGCTCTAAGTGCAGATCTGCTCTTTTTTTAAAATTTTTATTAGTGGAGATGGGATTTGTAACTGGTCAAGCACACTCGTATCCGACTGGTCTTAAGCACAAGCCAGGCAGAGTGAAATCCATCTCCGAACCGTTTCCATCTAAATCACCATGTTCAGCTAAACACCTAAATATAAAAATTTTAGTTTTTGCAACCCATTCAACCAATCCACACTCAAGTACTCACAAAGACTCTTATGATCAAGCTTTATCGGGACTGCATGAGACACAATACAGATAGTAGCCCTCTCCATTATATTGCATGTTTTATTTATTTATTTATTATTGATTCATTTATGTATTCACTTACATATTTATTTATTATTTATCCTTTTAATTATGGATGGAAGGAATTCCTTGATGCACATGATCATTAGTGGTATGGTAGTGGCCACCAAGGAGAGGAAATTTGTTTTCAATATGCATACAACAGTGCATGTTCATAATCTATCCTTTACTTAACATGCATATTCATAGGTCCCAGGTATCTCCAAATTATTTTATTTATTAATTTATTATTTTATTTATTTGTTTGTTTGTTTGTTTGTGATGTATGTTTGCACATACACATCAACATAAAATGATTGATTGTACATTGCTTGACGTCCCGACAGCAACAAGACTTTCTCAGGACGTGCCTGCACTGCTTCTAAAAAAAAATCAAACTAAACAGAATATTGAATGTATGTTGTCAGCCGGTCTAATACACTAAATAAACCTAACCAGACCATTTAGCAACACACATCCAATATCAAGAGCTACAGTCAGCGCAGACAGTAGGGAGAGTTTAAAAAAGGAAAATACAGGTGAATGTACCAAGGGTAGACAGAAACACATGCCCCAGAATAGAGGGGAAAACCCACCCTGTGGGGCTGACCAAGGTGACCCTGGGATCTAAAAAGTAGTTAACCCCACCCAAGTCCCCCAGGGCAGACCCGGGTGGGGGACATCAGCATACAAGATTAGAACATACATTTACACATATATGGCAACATGTTATGTGAACATAACATGTACATATACATGGTAATAGGTGCATACCACCCGCTCCCCACCCCACATACAAAACCACAGAACACCCATTAAAAGACATGCACATCTGCACATCTGTGCATGTTCATAATATATCTTTTACTTGTATTTATATGTCCTAGTTATTTAAATTTATTATTTATTTTTATTTGTTTGAAAAGTAGGTTTTGTACATATGCTGATGTTCTCATACACATATATGGTAATACTGCCCACTCCCAACCCCACTCCACCACAAAACACCCACCAAAAGACACTTGCATCTGTGCATGTTCATAATCTATCCTTTACTTAGCATTCATATGTCCCAGGTATCTTGACTTACTTTATATTTTTTATTTAACCGCCATGAGATGGCGTTAGTCGCCTGCTCGACATTAAACCCAAATAACTATTTATTTAAATTATTTATTTATTTTGTTTGTTTGTAATGCAGGTTTTGTACATACACATCAGCATACAAGAAAATATACACATATATTTTTAGGTAATAGGTGCCATACTGCCTGCTCCCAACCCCTACCTAGACGCACACATAAAACCGCAGAACACCTACCAAAGGACATACACATCTGTGTATGTTCATATTTTTAATCTATCCTTTACCTAGCATGCATATGTCCCAGGTACCTTAGACTTACTTTATCTTATTTATTAAAATTATTTATTTATTTATTTTGTTTGTTTGTAATGTAGGTTTTGTACATACACATCAGCATACAGCCCAAGAACATACACCATGGTACCCCTGTGCATGTGGCCGCCAGTACTATTCTGTCAGATCTGTCACACCCAGCCAATCATCTCTTTGAGCTTCTGCCCTCTGGCTGGCGGTTCCGTGCTTTTAAAGCCAGAACCTCTCGATTCAGATGCAATTTTTTTTCTCCAGAAGCTGTCCTCAATACATCACCATGCATGGAACAACGTGATTCCATGATTTGTGACATATGACCGATTTGTCTTTAATATTGTGTTTATCTATCATTTAGTGCTGTATATAGGATGATCGCCAGCTGAGTGTATGACATGATGAATACTGTACAAGTGAGGATGTATTTTACTGTCGCCATGCCACACACAAATCCTTGTAACGTTTTACTTGGTGAATAAATGTCTTATGTCTTATACACGTACATGGTAATAGGTGCCGTACCGCTCGCTCCCAACCCCAATCCAGTTATACACACAAAACCGCAGAACACCCACCAAAAGAATGTACATCTGTGCATGATCATAATCTATACTTTACTTAGCATTCATATGTTCCAGGTATCTTTGACTTACTTTATCTTATTTATTTAACTGCCGTGAGAGGACCGTAGTTGCCCGTGCGACGTTAAACCCAAATAACTATTTATTTAAATTATTAATTTATGTTTGTTTGTAATGTAGGTTTTGTACATACACATACACGGTAATAGGTGCCATACCGCCCCACTTTCAATCCCACCCCGCATACACACACAAAACCACAGAACATCCACAAAAGACATGCACAATTGTATACTGATGGGCATTAGTGGACTGTAAAACCTATATATATAGAGACTTCAGGTTAAGAAAGTGGCTTGTATTGACTGCCTGTATTTTAGCTGCCCACCTACAAATTTCATGTGTACAGTTAACCACACTGCACATGCAGCCATCAGTTCTGTGAAAAGTACTGTTGGCTTCATGCACAGGGGCACCAAAACTTAGAGATAAGACCACACCTGATAACAATAACAGTACTAATAATAATATGCATACTCAGCCACTAGTTCTGTAAACAGCACCTTTGTAAACAGTACCAGTGGCCAAATGCACACATACATCATGGAGGTTGCTACCATTGATCACTTCAAACAATAGGCTGCCCAGTTCACATTGATGATACCGTGAACTAGCATCCACATGCAGTCATCAGTTCTGTAAATAGTACTGGTGGCCACATGCACAGCGGCACCAAACTTAAAGGTGAGGCCAAAACTGCCACCTCAAACAAAACGCTACCTACACACACATATCAATGATACAGTCAACCTCCATGTGCGTTAGGCGGAACAGGTTTAAAGTATGGGACTGTACATCTTACAGCGAAATGTCAAAACCAGTAAGAAGATAATGTAACAGCAACAAGTACATGTATTTTGTAAACCACTCAAAACATGAGAACTCATCGAGTCTAATGGTGTTATGAGTGGGTGATGGAAACACTGAAAGAAATAGTACGTGTACATTATAAAGTATGTGCCTCCCCCCTCCCCCCCCCCCCTTAACTAGCTGTTCATCATAAAACATATATATCTCATTCATTTGATCACTTGACTGATTTATTAAATCATCTCTGTGTCACCTTTCTCCGTTTTCTTTTTCGTTTTAATCCCAATATATATGTCAGTGCTAATGTCAGCTGCTAAGAATCCTTGCAGCGAACTGCAAATGTCTATATGCAGACAAACTGCAAATAACACAGCAGCAGTTCCTCTTTTGTGCAGTAGGCTACTGCTAGCAAGATAGGGTTCAATTTTAAACAAAGCATTACATGAACTTCCAAGCGTGTTCACATTGTGCTGTGTATTTTTTTCAGTGTGAAGTGTACTGTACCATCAGGGATCACTGAGACTGCATAATTGGCACTGATCGCACATCACAACATAGCTTGTCAGTGCAACTGATTAAAATAAATGTTACTGCATAAAATAATTAATCAAGTTCCGAAACTTTGCTCAGCCATGACAGTTAAAACCAAGTGGTGTGGCACTCTTTCTCTTTTACAGAATGCAGCATGTTGCACTCCGGATATAGGTTTTGAAGATAGCGTTTGTGTTGTGGGTTGCGTTTTGTTTTGGTGCTGTGTTGTTGAAATGAAACGGGCAAAGCGATGGTAAAGTGAATGGAAATAAACGTGACAAACCTTTATCAAGCCGTAAAAATGCACACAGCAACTTTACACATTTGCTTTTTTTTTTGAAACAAACAAGCTTATGTAGAACAAATCAAAAAGAACCCGTTGGCACACCGAAATTCACGTCCGCGGAGGTTGTGACATCACGTGATGTTTTGATCACGTGATTTGGGATACCTTATTGTTGAGTAACGATATTTGAGTTCAAGGCAAGATTTTTTTTCGTAATTGTTTCTTCTCTTAATATATCTAAGTGTGAAAATATTATTTTAAAAAAAAATCCTTTTAAGTGACATATAGCACATACTACCACTGAATACAGGAACAATGTGACCCGTGTAAACTACTGATCCCCTGTGAACATGGCGGCGACGGTCCTGGTTTCGTCTGCAGCCATACTGGAAACAAAATGTGCTACAGAAAAATGACTCCATCCTTCGGCGGTTTAAAACGAGTGCGTACTGCTTTTATTCATACTAGACTTCATTTTGATATACCCAAACCTTTGTTACTCTCTAGAAAATCACTATCTCGTAAACGGCTGATCGTCTATGAAGGGCAGCTGCTAGACTATACAGGGATTCTAACCCCCATAGCCTGGACAGATTTGACAAGATGTGGATCGACCGTGGCAGTTCAAGGGTGGTGTCAGAATAGCTTGGTGCCTCTTGGCGCCAAGCTATTCTGACACCACCCCTTGAACTATCATGGTGTATTTCGTCTCCAGAACTGTGACACAGGACATCTTCAAAATTCAATAATTTAGTCATCAGAGCCTAATGAAGCTAAAATGTGACCCTCTCTCACGAAACCAGTCTTAACTCGCAGGGAGCCAATCAGCGCTACACGCAATAATATGTGGTGGGGGTCAATCTGGGTCATTTTCACTTTTTTGCAGAAATGTATTCTACATACACCAAAGTATCGTATGGTTAAAATCTTTATCATGAACAATGCCATTAAATAGGTTAAAAATGATTGTAAAAGTCTGCCCTTGGCCCTAATTATGCTGCACACAGAAACTTCACAGGCTGTTTTCTCAAAATGGCCGCCGGAGGCTTTAACAACTTTAAACACTAACAACTTCCACAATTTTTGCACTACAGCATACAGTCATATATTACAGTAATCAGCAAACATTGTTGTTTTCAGAAATGTATATATGTCAAAACATCCAAAATGCGAGTTAAGACTGATTTTGTGAGAGAGGGTCACAAATGTGCCGTAAAGATATTTTAATAAATGTTGTACAAACCAAGGGGAATCACTCAGCGCTGGACAGACAAACAGTTAGATCCCCTGCCCCCGCCTATCAGGTACCCAACTGCCAGCCCACAGAGAAATACGCAGGTATAGTACAAGACGATCATTTGCATTCTCTTGTACTATACCTTGTATTCATCTTGTACTATACCTGCGTATTTCTCTGTGGGCTGGCGGTTGGGTGCCTGATAGGTGGGGGCAGGGGATCTAACTGTTTGTCTGTCCAGCCCTGAGTGATTCCCCTTGGTTTGTACAATTCTGCCAGCGCTAGCCTCACCTATCTGGTTTGTGAGTAATAAATGTTGGTATTTATACATATATACAGGATGTGAATCACTCACGTTGCTGTTTTTCTTCTCCCTTGAACGCATTTAGCGACACCAACACACATTACTACGCTTTATCTTTCCAAGGCAAATGGCAATAAACAATATCTTATCTTATTTTCAAGCTGATGTGAGATGCGCACAGTCAATGCTGCATAACAAGAACAAACACGGACAAGCACACTAACCCTTCTATGTACAACTTTTTGCCTACTACACAGCTTAGCCACTACATCTACTTTTTGCCTGCTACACAGCTTAGCCACTACGTCATTTTGTTACGAGTTGATTGCTGGACCTGGTGAGCTTGCCATGACACAGTGAACCAGTGAACCTTGGCTGGGCGGGTCCTGCCGCTGCTAATGTACTGGGAGAAGTCCTCGTGCTGCGCCCTAACCCCTTCAGTGCCCAAACAATCTGAACACCACCCAACTGCAAGAGACATAGATCCTCATGAGCCCCCACGACTGCGGGGGCTCATGAGGATCTATACCTCTTGCAGAGACCACTTTGAATCCCATGTTCCTGGATCAGCGAGAGTTTTCTGGTGTTTAAGAAATGAAGACTGCAGAAACACAAACCGACGTCAACTGGCACTGAACGGGTTACGTTGACATTCATAGACAAATTGATACAAAGTACACACAGACAGAAACAACAAACCCTGCCAACCTCAAACTGTCTCTTGACCGCGGCCTGTGCCTCCTTCTCCAGTTTCAGCTCTTTCTCACTGTCCTGCGCCCGTCGCTCGGCCTGCTTTGTCTCTTTCTCAAACGCCGACACCTCTGCCTTCAGGGGCTCGATGGTGGCTGACATCTGGTCGATGTGTTTACACAGGCGCGTTACGTCCTTGTTCTGCTCGGCCATCCACCGACACACGTCGTTGTACGTCAGCCAGTTGGCGTGGGCCACTTGCGGTCTGCGCGACAACAACAATGGATTACACGCCATTCACTGACACAACTTGCTACATGTCAGGCAGTTTGCGTGGGTCACTTGTGGTCTGACAACAACGATGGATTATGCATTACAAGCCATCCACTGACACACATCGCGATGTGTCAGCCAGTTCACACGCATCACTTGTGGTCTACACAACAATGCATTATGCTTTACATGCCATTCATCAACACACATCACTAGACATCAGCCAGTTGACATGGGTCACTTGTGGTCTGCATATTAACCCTTTCAGCCTGGGGACCCTGCAGCAGGAGATGGGTTGGTCATGATAATTCAAGGGTAGTGCCAGATGAGCTTGGCGCCTGCAGGCGCCAAGCTCACCTGGCACTACCCTTGAATTATCATGATCAATCCACCTCCTGCAACCGGTACACAGTCGTTCAGTAACACTTCCAACATTTGTGAAAAGCACCCGTGGGGCTCAAAGGGTTAGCCTGTGGGTCTCAGTAGCTATTTTGTTTGAGGGGATTCCCGCAGGAATCACCACGACCGAAACTGCTACCAACACCCACAGGAATAACAAGGTGGTGTGTTTGCTTCCACTGGTACCACAGTACTGACGGCTACGTGCACGATGGGCTCATAAACAAACTATGATTTTGCTTTTAGTTTTGACGCAGACTTTTGTTTCTGCAAATTTTGTTAACTTAAGGACCTAAAAACTCTAATGGGTTGAGAGTGGTGTCTGCAAAAAGGGGCACAGATCCTCAAGAGCCCCCCGTAACTGCAGCGGCTCATGAGGATCTCTACCTCTTGCAGTTGGGTGGGATTCAGATTTTCCCTGCGCGGACAATATCGCGTCTTAATCTCTTCTGCCCAATCACCCAGCAGTGAACGCAGCAAGGGAGGCAACTCAACAGCACCCAACAAGCTCTGCATCTCAAACTGTTCTTGTCTTAAACCCTATTCATCCTGATACACCCACTGCTTCAAATACATTTGACTGATAGTTCAAGGGGGGGGGAGTGCCAGAATAGCTTGGCACCTGAGGCGCCAAGCTATTCTGGCATCACCCTTGAACTAAAACAGTTGATCTATCTCTTATTCTTAATCTGCAATGTAGCCTTCATAAGCCAATAAGCAAATTTGACAAAATCAGCCTCAGGCTGTAAAGGTTTAACAATATAGCGGCCATGAACCAAATGTTTACAGATAATTTACCCGTTGGCTGTCAATAGCGTCTCTTGTCACGATGATTCTAGCTGGCATCATCATGACAAAAAAGCACTACCAACAGGCCAAAGGTCAAAGCCCTTGTGTGTGCAGCCACCAGTAATGCAGCATGAACTGTGGCACATGGGGTTAATTAGTGATGGTGATGGAGACACTGACCGGTAATGCAACATGAACTGTGGCACATGGGGTTAGTTAGTGATGGTGATGGAGACACTGACCGGTAATGCAACATGAACTGTGGCACATGGGGTTAATTAGTGATGGTGATGGAGACACTGACCGGTAATGCAACATGAACTGTGGCACATGGGGTTAGTTAGTGATGGTGATGGAGACACTGACCGGTAATGCAACATGAACTGGCAGTGTCTAACTGCACCATGGGGTTAATTAGTGATGGTGATGGAGACACTGACCGGTATTTGCGTAGACACGAGGGCAGACCCTGGCTTTGACACACCTCCACAATCATGTCGCCCGACTCACGCAGCTTCTTCTGCACAACTTCGCACGCTTCACACGGAACGAACGCCGTCTCCACAGTCTGCGACGACTTGTTGCTCTCATCCACAGATATCGGCCGTGAGTTCTTCCTGTGAAGTACGTGACCGTCGGCAATGTCCGTTATTCTGGGAACGTGACAGTTTGAGTCGTCCTCCCCTTCATCCTGAGGCGAGTATTTCTTCAGTTCTTTTTCCAGCTCGGCCACTCGCCGTGTACTGGACTTGTTCTGAGAGAGACAGACACAGGAAGGGCATTACCTCATATATACAGACAGAAGTACGCCTTCCGGACGAAGGCAGCCTCCAAGAACTTGGTGCTGGGTACACCCTCTACTGGTCAGGCAGGCCTGCATCAGAAAGACGGCTCTCAGGCGTGGGTTTCATGGTCAAGACATCCATTGCGACTAAGCTGGAAAACCTACCAACGGGCCACTCAGACCGCATCATGTCCATGCGCCTCCCACTGAGACACCAGCAACACGTCACCCTTCTCAGTGTGTACTCCCCAACCCTCCTGGCAGAGCCTGCTGAAAAGGACAAGTTTTACACTGACCTGCGCAGCCTCCTACAGAGTACCCCTGCAGACGACAAAGTCATCATCCTTGGCGACTTCAACGCCAGAGTGGGCCAGGACTCTGAAGCCTGGAAAGGAGTCCTCGGCAAGCATGGCGTGGGGAACTGCAATGACAATGGCCGCCTACTGTTGGAGTTCTGTGCGGAGCAGCAACTGGTCATCACCAACACTACTTTTCAGCAAAAGGACAGTCGAAAGACCACCTGGATGCATCCTCGCTCCAAACACTGGCACCTTATCGACTATGTCCTAGTGCGTCAGAGGGACCGCAGTGACGTCCTCCTCACCAGAGTGATGCCCAGCGCAGAGTGCCACACTGACCACCGCCTTGTCCGCTGCAAACTCAGGCTCCACTTCAGGCCAAAACCCAAGAAATGGGGGCCCCCCAAGAAAAAGCTTGATGTTGCCAGCCTTCAGCGTGACGATGTGAAAGCCGCCTTTCAGACAGATTTACAGCGCAGGCTCAAAGACACAGCGGACCCAGTAGACTCCTCCCCTGAAACACTTTGGGAACAACTGAAAACTGCTATTGCAAAATCCTCTGCAGAAGTCTTGGGTTTCGCCAGAAAGAAGAACAAAGACTGGTTTGACGAAAACGATGTAGAGATCCAGGAACACCTAGCAAAAAAAAGAGCCGCCCATCAGGCCCACCTAGCCCAGCCTTCCTGCCCTGTGAAGAAGTCTGCCTTCCGCCTCGTCTGCAGCAGTCTCCAGCGCAAGCTCAGAGATCTCCAGAATGAGTGGTGGACCAGACTTGCACAGAGGACCCAGCTTTGTGCTGACAATGGTGACTACAGGGGCTTCTACGAAGCACTGAAAGCAGTGTATGGCCCCAGGCACCTGGTACAAAGTCCCCTGCGAAGCGCGAATGGCCAGGCACTCCTCACAGATAATACCTCCATCTTGAACCGCTGGTCGGAATACTTTCAGAGCCTCTTCAGCGCTGAGCGCACTGTTCAAGAAGCAGTGGTCCTACAAATCCCACACCTCCCAGTAAAGGTTGAGTTGGACGAACCGCCCACCGCTGAAGAGACCCTCACAGCCATCCACCAGCTCAAGAGTGGCAAAGCAGCAGGCATTGATGGAATACCGCCAGAGATCTGGAAACATGGAGGCACAGCACTGCACAACAAGCTCCATGACCTCTTTCTCTGCTGCTGGGAGGAAGGAACACTACCAAAAGATCTCCGTGATGCAGTCGTTATCACCCTGTACAAGAACAAAGGCGAGAAGTCTGACTGTTCCAACTATCGGGGAATTACCCTGCTGTCCATTGCTGGGAAAATCCTTGCAAGGCTGCTCCTGAATCGGCTGGTACCTGCCATCGCTGAAGACCAACTCCCAGAGGGCCAGTGTGGCTTCAGAGCAAACAGGAGCACCACCGATATGGTCTTTGTGCTGAGACAGCTACAGGAGAAGTGCCGCGAGCAGAACAAAGCGCTGTACGTAACATTTGTCGACCTAACAAAAGCGTTCGACACTGTGAGCAGGCAAGGCATGTGGCAGATCCTGGAGCGACTTGGCTGTCCCCCAAAGTTCCTCAACATGATTGTCCAGCTACACGAGGACCAGCAAGGCCAGGTCAGACTCAACAATGACCTCTCAGAACCATTCCCTATTCTCAACGGCGTAAAGCAGGGCTGCGTGCTGGCACCGACCCTCTTCACCATCTTTTTTAGCATGATGTTGAAGCAGGCCACAGTGGACCTCGATGATGACGATGCAGTGTACATCAGGTATCGTCTCGATGGCAGCCTGTTCAACCTCAGACGACTGCAGGCCCACACGAAAACCCTAGACCAACTGATTCGTGAGCTGCTTTTTGCTGATGATGCTGCCCTCGTTGCACACACAGAGAGAGCCCTGCAGCGCATCACGTCTTGCTTCGCAGATGCTGCCCAGCTCTTTGGACTCGAGGTCAGTCTGAAAAAGACAGAGGTCCTCCATCAGCCGGCACCCAAGACAGTGTATCGCCCTCCTCACATCACCATTGGCGAGTCTGAACTAAAGTCAGTGCACCAGTTTACTTACCTTGGCTGCATTATCACGTCGGACGCCAAGCTGGACAAGGAGCTTGACAGCAGGCTGGCAAAAGCGAACAGCGCTTTCGGGCGACTTTTCAAGCGGGTGTGGCACAATCAACAGCTGAAAACAGGCACCAAGATCAGCGTGTACAGAGCTGTGGTCCTCACCACCCTGCTGTATGGTTCCGAGTCCTGGGCCCTCTACCGCAGCCAACTACTACTCCTCGAACGCTTTCACCAGCGCTGCCTGCGTACCATCCTGGGCATTCACTGGAGTGACTATGTCACCAACGTCGAGGTCCTTGAACAGGCTGAAACTGTGAGCATCGAGGCTTTGCTGCTGCGGACACAGCTCCGCTGGGCGGGGCATGTCTCCAGGATGGAGGATCATCGCCTACCAAAGATAACCCTGTTCGGCGAGCTTGCTACTGGACACGTGACAGAGGGGCACCAAAGAAGAGATACAAAGACTGTCTCAAGAAGTCACTTAGTGCCTGCCAAATCGACCACCACCAGTGGTCTTCGCTTGCTGCGGACCGTGACACCTGGCGCTCCACCATTTACAAGGCAGCTGTCTCCTTTGAGGACTCTCACAGAGCTAGCCTTAAGGACAAGCGGCTCAGGAGAAAAAACAGAGATGCCGCAGCTCAGAACCCCGGCCATACCTTCCCCTGCAGCCACTGCGGTCGAACCTGCCTGTCTCGGATTGGCCTCCGCAGCCACGAACAAGCCTGCAGACGTCGTGGGAAACTCCTATAAAATCTTCGTTCGCGAAGTCAAGCCAAGAGAGAGAGACAGACAGAGGGATAACTCATTTGAGACATGCCACCTCCGGATACAAGGCATAAGCCACATATCCGGAGGCGGCACGTCTTGAATGAGTTAAGTATTCAGTGTGTGAAAACTGTGATATTACATGAGATTTTGAAGTTACGGATTTTTCGGGAACGCTGAATAATAGGAAGGAGAAGTTACGGATTCCAATCATGTGTACACTGCTCACACAACAGTCAGACGACCATTTGGCTGTTGGTAGCAGTTGAGCTACAGACAAGGGGGAGGGGGGAGGGGGGGAGGGGGGAGGGTTTAGTGGGTGAGAGGGGGGTTGGTCCCAGAAAGCAAAATCCTTGGGCCCACGACAGCCACAGTGTGAAGCCGTAGGCCCGAACACGTTTTGCTAGTGGGGGTGGGGTGGGGGGAGGGGTGTGTGTGGGGGGTTGGGCGGGGAGGGTGTGTGTGTGTGTGGGGGGGGGGGGGGGGGGGGCGGTGGGGGGGGGGCGGTGGGGGGGGGGGGGGAGGTGGGGGTTTCAGTCTCAGTGCATCATGGTGTACTACTACTGTCCAGACTGTGGCTGCTGTTTGCACCTTGGACTGCAGCTGCTGGACGAGCGTCTGTGTGTTGGTCAGCTGTCCCCAAAAGTGCTTGGACGCCAGACCCACGGAGGTGGATGGGAACGCTGCGCTCTCACCCCCTGCCTTGCCTGTCTGCTGCACCTGGCTCAGGTACACCGCCGTCCCTTGTATCAGCAGCACCAGCCTGCAACCCACAACATTAATACATCAACAGGATTGGCACCAGGCTGCTAGTGTAACAGCAGCACCAGCCTGCAACCCACACAGACAACATTAATACATCAACAGGACTGGCACCGGGCTGATAGTGTATCAGCAGCACCAGCCTGCAACCCACACAGACAACAATAATACATCAACAGGACTGGCACCGGGCTGATAGTGTATCAGCAGCACCATACTGCCACCCACACAGACAACAATAATACATCAACAGGACTGGCACCAGGCTGATAGTGTAACAACAGCACCATACTGCCACCCACACAGACAACAATAATACATCAACAGGACTGGCACCAGGCTGATAGTGTAACAACAGCACCATACTGCCACCCACACAGACAACAATAATACATCAACAGGACTGGCACCGGGCTGATAGTGTAACAACTCTCGTGTATCAGCAACACCAGTCTTCAGCCAGCGGCTGGATGTGCATGGGGACAAAGCTGATGGTGAACACTGCAGTAGGAAACGGAAGCAAAAGAGATTTTTCCCCCAAAGAGCTCAACAAATCAGCCTTCTTCTTAAATGACAGTCGTATGACTCTCTGCAGCTGTGAAAAACAGCTAGTTCACATAAGAAACTACCCCACAAGACAATACAGATTACAGGATAGATCAACCATTTCATTCAAGGGGGGTGCCAGAATAGCTTGGCGCCTCAGGCGCCAAGCTATTCTGTCACCACCCTTGAACTATCATGGTCACATTTGATTTCAAGCAATAGAGTATCAGGATGAAAAGGGTTAACTAAGATTTCATACACACAGCATGCGACTTATGGCAGGGAAGGGGACAACACTCTGACTACAACGGGACATGAATCCACCATGACAGCTCACGTGTGGTGTCTGAACGTGCTTCATGCCCACTGGTGCCTTCCGCTATTCCGACATCACCCTTACTCCTTCCAGCCCCAAGGTCCCATTTTGGAGGTGTTGCCTAATGACTATGTACCAGTTGCAGGAGATGGATTGACCATGCTAATTGAAGGGTGGTGCCAGATTAGCTTGGCGCCTGCAGGCACCAAGCTAATCAGGCACCACCCTTCAATTAGCACAGTCAATCCATCTCCTGCTCTAGGGACTCGGGGCTCAATGGTTTAACTACCATTGTTGATCTGTTTCTTTTTACACTACAGAACTGTGACACAGACCTCAAAGGGTGTCTACACAAATTGACACAGACCTCAAAGGGTGTCTACACAAATTGACACAGACCTCAAAGGGAGTCTACACAAATTGACACAGAGCTCAAAGGGTGTCTACACAAATTGACACAGACCTCAAAGGGTGTCTACACAAATTGACACAGACCTCAAAGGGTGTCTACACAAATTGACACAGACCTCAAAGGGTGTCTACACAAATTGACACAGACCCCAAAGGGTGTCTACACAAATTGATAAGTTCATCCTCAGGATGGAAAGAGGTAATGATGCCAGCTGCTGTGTTCACCTGTCAATCAAGAGCTCGTACAGCGCGACGTGCGCCACCTGGTTGTCCTCAGGTTCGTCCTGACTGAACGCATACATCTCCAGCAGCTGCTCCACATCCAGCTCAAACGACTGCTTGTCTGGAAACTTCCATGAGGTGAAGGTTGCGGGGCCAATGCGGGACATGACATCGTTGACCGTCCACTGCACGTCCTGTATGTCACTCTGCAGGCTCTCCATGCACATCCGGCTCCCCAGAATCTCCGCCATCTTGCTCCAGTCACACTGTCAGTGCTGGAAGAGGACAAAGGCAATAATGTCAGCCACACCAGAAGAACTTTAGGAAGCTGAACAAGATTATCAGGCTTAGTGAGAAAATCGTTGGGGGCAGGTTGGAGAGCCTCTACAGGACGGGAATGATACGCAAGGGCCTGAGGCTGGCAGCTGACTCTTCCCACTGCCTTTCTAAGCACCTTCAAAAGCTCCCGTCTGGCCGTGGTTCAAGGCTCCTCTTG
Source organism: Semisulcospira habei (assembly GCA_036245525.1). NCBI lineage: Eukaryota > Metazoa > Mollusca > Gastropoda > Semisulcospiridae > Semisulcospira > Semisulcospira habei. The sequence goes on from BTPG01000007.1 coordinate 152,131,807, forward strand.
TTAAAAGCAAACGCTACAAGGGCAGCTTTGTACCCTTGGCCATCCGTCTCCTAAATGAATAGTGTGTTAACTAGCGTATCTCTCTCTCTCTCCTTGTTGACGCTGTTGATGAACTTGCACCTCAGATGTCGCAGTGGCATCTAGAAAGTGACAGACTCACTCCTATACCACTACCACTGTGGTCATGTAGTGTGGTTTTTTTTGGGTTTTTTTTCACCACTGTCATAATGTGACTAAAACCGTGCGCATGTGATCCCAACGAAAGAAAATTTGTCGGCTAGACTGACACAATAAAGTTTTGAATTTGAAAACTTGACGAGTTGGGTCTCACTTTAAAGAAGAACTTTAGGAAGATGAACAAGATTATCAGGCTTAGTGTGAAAATCGTTGGGGGCAGGTTGGAGAGCCTTGATGGCCTCTACAGGACGGGAATGATACGCAATGGCCTGAGGCTGGCAGCTGACACTTCCCACTGCCTTTCTAAGCACCTTCAAAAGCTCCCGTCTGGCCGTAGGTTCAAGGTTCCTCTTGTTAAAACCAAATGCTACAACTACAAGGGCAGCTTTGTACCCTCGGCCATCCGTCTCCTAAATGAATAGTGTGTTAACTAGCGTATCTCTCTCTCTCTCCTTGTTGATGCTGTTGAGGAACTTGCACCTCAGATGTCGCAGTGGCATCTTGCAAGTGACAGACTCACTCCTATACCACTACCACTGTGGTCATGTAGTGTGTGTTGGGTTTTTTCTTTTTTCACCATTGTCATAATGTGACTAAAACCGTGCGCATGTGATCCCAACGAAAGAAAATTTGTCAGCTAGACTGACACAATAAAGTTTTGAATTTGAAAACTTGACGCTTTGGGTCTCGCTTTCTTTTCATTGCCCACATCTCCAAATCTCATCATGCAGTCAACGCTGACTGACCCGATCCAGAACGGAGGAACATGAACTATGTGGAGTTAGCAAAAGGCATAGATCCTCATAAGCCGCTGCATCTATGCCTGTTGCTGGCTTCAACTACATCCAACAGGTCAATGCACTAACTGTACAATACAGGGACCACCTGCAGCACGTCAAAGAATAACCTTGTGCACACTAGTCTTGATGTTGCTGTGTTATTTATTACCAGAAAAGTAACTCACAGCATGCACCCCCAGACCATCACCTCACCCTAAAGAAAAACCTCACGGCTGTGCTATTCTGTAACCCTCTTAAAGCCCACAGCTGCATTTCCAAACTTTTACAAGCATTGTCTGACTATGTACCACTTGTAGAAGATGGATCGACCATGGTAATTCAAGGGTAGTGCCAAATGAGCTTGGCGCCTTCAGGCACCAAGCTCATCTGGCACTACTCTTGAACTATCACGATCAATACATCTCCTGCTGCAGGGTCCGGGGGTTAATATATATATTTTTTTAAAGCCTTGGTGAATAGTTTCAAACTTGCAGGTAAGATGGAAATTAGCTGGGTACTGTGGAGTAACGCGCATTGCAAATCAGAAGATTTACAATATATTTGGGGAAAAAACAACTTTTAAAAAGCCCCAGCACAAATACACACAGACCAAGGTGATTCACGGCAACAGCAAACACAGCTTACTGAACGGTAGTCTACTTACTGCCACAGATTTGAGTTCACATGATAGGAGGAAACAAGCAAATAATTTTTGTTATATGCGGAAAATGTAAATTCAGGATGCATAATATGTTGGCGATACGTCACATGGATGTTAAACTTACTCGGTTATTATCTGGGAAAAGCTGAAATAAAATATATCGAGAAGAATACGCTCACGAAAAGGAATTTTTCCGCCATGTTGCTACCAACGCTTTGTCCGTTTCCGCTATGGGAAACAACTCTGTAATGATCTTTGACCTCTGCACTTTGACCTGATAGGGACGCATCAGGAGACATGGCAAACCCGGAGATCCCTGTGGCGTTTGACGATATTGTGGCGGCCAGAGAGCGGCTTTCCGCGTATCTGCACAAAACACCCGTGTTTACGTGCGCCACGGCTGACGAACTGTCGGGGAGGAAAGTGTTTTTCAAAGCAGAGTTTTTGCAGAAGACGGGATCGTTCAAAGCCAGGGGCGCACTAAACGCTGTGAGCGCACTATGTCAAGATGTGTACATGTATAGCTTGTCTTATCAGTCGAACAGCTTGGTCTGCACAGCACGTTTATCGTAGGCCATTTTACTACGTGAAGTCAGAAGCACTTGTCTCTACATAAGTAGATTTAAAGCGCTGACAAACAGGATACTGCACATTTGTCCAGGCTTAAAAAAAAAAAAATTCATGTTTTAGTTTTGTAACCGGACTCTGGTTAGCTAGCTTCAACTAGCCTGGCTGGCTTGTGTATTAGATGGTCAGACTCTGCGGACTGCCCATCCAACGTGCAAGTCCAGTAGTGCCAGTCTAGTTCAGTTTTAGCTATTTTTAAGTCCGTATCCCTTTTTCGGTTTAGGGAAGGGGCTGGAGATTGCTGTGGAGTGTAATTAGTCTATCTTCAAGTCTTTTACACTGGTCTCGCATGCGCACTCACAAAATATGTGTGTCTGCCTCGCGTTGTGTTCAAAATACCAAATCGCGCAATGGACCTACCACAGTATCCAGCGAAACCCTAGTTGATATGATCGAGTAGTGACTGTGCGTGCATTGCCATGTGTGCCACACTGAACTGACAAGCTAAGTACGTTAACAAACTTTCAGCATGTTCTCAGTCTCACACACACACACACACACCCACACGTGCACTCTTGTGCTGCCATCATCACACACTGAAACGTGTACAAACATCAGTACTGACTCGCATCCGTTCTTGCATTCATCATCAATCTCTGACTCAGTCTCAGTGATGAGATTTCTCTATAAGTGCTTTAGGTTTATTTACAGTACATAATATATATTATAAAATATTATTATATTTCATTATCAGTCATGATGTCAGACATGTCAAAAACCATTAATTGTAGCACAAAACAAAACACAATAATACAGACGCTCATAAGCCACCTGGAACCGTAACTATGCTTACCTACTCATTAGACCCTATGAACCCAAAACTATGCTAGCCTACACACTAGACGTAATAACTGACCCAAGTAAAACCTAAATTATAATACCAAGTTCTATAGGACTCTAACTCACTCAACTATAGCACTTAAGTTATTTACTTAAATAATTGCAGTATGTCCGTTGCTGGACAGTGTTCCTTAAACTAAAGGGGTTCTAACTTACTAATGTTCTCTACAGAACAGTCTTCTCTTGCGGGAAGTCTTACTACTATTTAATGTTCTTTTACAGAACAGAGTTTTCCCTTTGCGGGAAGCCTTACTACTATTTAATGTTCTTCGCAGAACAGAGTCTTCCCTTGCGGGAAAGCCTGCTCGCCCTTGCTAGGCACCGCTATTTATACCCCACAACCCTAAGGGTGTGTTCGGCGTGCCTTTCGCCAATTGGCTGACGTATTACTCGCTCTGGCACCAGCAGCATTGCTAACTACAGGGCCTGCGGGCGTGCTGGGGGAAATTGGTACTACTGTACTAGAACACAGCTAAATTATCTCCCCTGCTACAGTTGAAACAGCCCGGGCAAGGCACAATATAAGAGTACTTTATTATCTCGAAAAGAGAAATTCGGTTGTGGTACATTTATAACAAATAGTACAAACAAGACATGAAAACATTATAGCATAATTATGAACATTTTCTCCCTGCACTTGCACAGCTACAAATTCCAAATGGATATAAAGTAAACACTACAAAATCTTTACACATAACTCTTACACATCTCACACAAACATCTTTTATGGACTGAACTGAGCAGCACTTATACATTCACACCCACCTCTACATATGCATACATAATACGCATGTTTCAACCTAGTCCTAACCCTCACTACTTATTATACAAACATCTCAGTACATTATTACACAAGCTGCATAATTAATGTCTACCATAGTAAAATAATTAGTGGGTAAACACTCAGTAACAACAATCCCAGTATGTCCATGTTCACCACCAAATGAAACGCAATATAATCACTGCTCTAAAATCAACAAGCTCCATTTCTACTGATTGCACAGGTAAAGGGGGATAGGGGGAGGAGTTAGGTTTGGGTATGCGTGGATGTACCTACAGATGTCGATGTCGGCTGGCGTTGGTACCAACGACGGCTGACATCAGCCCAATGGGAGGTGCAATTTTGACCCACAGCTTTTTAAAAATCGTTTCAGTATTGTCGTTTATTAGCGTTTATTACAATGCCAGAAAACTGGGGACAGTTATACTTTTGGTCCAAATACATCTGCATGACATGTGAAAAAATCTCTTCCCAGAGCCAATCTTTTAAAAATGGTGTTGTGCTTGTTTGGCAGTCGGATGTGAAATTTGGTTCTGCATCGGACATAATTATGCGGAAACAATTTTCTGACTTGCTTCAGATTCAGATCATATTTTTGTAACTGATTCATGTTTATCTTTAGTATTTTTTTTTCAGCACATTTTCATAGTCACTTAGTGCCAGGATAAAAACCTACATCAGTCTTTGATCAGACCAACGTTGATATTCACTTTTGTTTAATCCTTCAGCTGCAGGAATCGCATGAACAAAAAATGCTACCAACAGCCCAAAAACTGAAACATCACTTTTTGACCAGTTGCTTCTGTTGCAAGTTAACTCATTTGAGACGTGGATAAGCGGCAGTTCGCTGCATATCCATAGGCAGCACATCTCGAATGAGTTAACTGCCCGGTAAGAAAAAGGACATAATTATGATTGTGTTCTTAGACCAAGCTATTGAACATAGTGCGTGTGAAGTTCACTGGAATACTTAGGTGTCAGTTTTTCTGAGTGAAACTTAATCAAAGTATATTTAAATAGATGTGGTTCAAAATTTTCTGAGGGCAGCTGCTAAACCATTCAGGTCAGGACAAGAGGAAAACTGGAATAAATTAGGATGAAGGTTGGGGATCGTTTTTTCTTTTACGGTTGCCTTCAGTGTTTAAAGTGTATCTGCAAATAACAGGAGGCAAACTGTGCTCAAATGGACTATATAATAATAATAATAATAATAATAATAATAATAATACTGTTTATTGCCATTTGCGATTAAGAACATAAAGCATAGGAATGTGTGTTGGTGTCGTTACAATTACAAACATCTCATTCGACTCTATCACACAATTCAATGCTCTACACACACTGTCAAACTTTAAAACTGAACAACTAATCTCACAAACCCATACGTACCCATTCACACACCCACGCTTATTTCACACACACACACACACACACACAACACACACGCCTATTAATCTAAGAAGTCTAAGTTAATTAAAGGTATATCGTTTAAAATGAAAACAGACCATCATAGAGTAAATGTCACTAAATTAGTGCTCACAGTCGGGTGTAAAACTATTTAATATATATCGTAAAACTAGGCTAAAACTGATATGCACTATTCTCTCAACCGTCGGGGGCGCGCCCTATCATTATTTTCCAGCTCGAAACGTCCATTGCGTATGTTCACCACCTTGATTTTTCGTTCAATTGTGTTTCAGACGCTACTGGCCAAGGAAAGAAACCCATCCCTTAATGGAACGGTAAGTTCACTCTAACTGCGGCCGGTCTCAGTATACCAGTTGGGGAGGGGGCGTATGCTGGTACATTCTCCAGTAGTAAAAACATCTTCAGGCCCAGGGCGGCTGCAGCGGGCCTGAGCACCTTTGCTTACCGGGTGGCTAGATGAGGGTGTAGAAGGATGAATGCTGAATGAACTGGGCATAGTGAGGTAATGCAGCAGTTGAAATTTGGATGTGGCTAGATGAGGGTGTAGAAGGATGAATGCTGAATGAACTGGGCATAGTGAGGTAACGCAGCAGTTGAAATTTGGATGTGGCTAGATGAGGGTGTAGAAGGATGAATGCTGAATGAACTGGGCATAGTGAGGTAACGCAGCAGTTGAAATTTGGATGTGGCTAGATGAGGGTGTAGAAGGATGAATGCTGAATGAACTGGGCATAGTGAGGTAACGCAGCAGTTGAAATTTGGATGTGGCTAGATGAGGGTGTAGAAGGATGAATGCTGAATGAACTGGGCATAGTGAGGTAACGCAGCAGTTGAAATTTGGATGTGGCTAGATGAGGGTGTAGAAGGATGAATGCTGAATGAACAGGGCATAGTGAGGTAACGCAGCAGTTGAAATGTGGATGCGGGTCAGCCCCCGTGTTAACCCTTTCAGCTCCGGGTCCCTACTGCAGGAGAGGGCTTGACCATGACAATTCAAGGGTAGTGCCCGATTAGCTTGGCGCCTGAAGCTAATCGGGCACTACCCTTGAATTGTCATGGTCAAGCCATCTCCTGCAACTGGTACATAGTCGTTCGACAACGCATCCAAAATGTGAGAAATGGGACCTTGACACACCAGCAAAGTAAAACCTGTTTTGACTAACCACCTTGTTTGTCAGGAAAAAAGTGGTCTTAACCACTTGCATGGCTCATTGTCCTACCAAGGCCGCATTACTGATTAGGAGACAGGTCAACCATTTTAGTTCAAGGGTGGTGCCAGAATAGCCTGGCGCCTCATTCAACAAGCTATTCTGGCATCACCCTTGAACTATAATAGTCAAATTAATTTCAAGCAGTGGTGAATCAGGATGAAAGGGTTATAAAGGCAGGTGCTCTGGCAAAAGAAATAATTGAAGGGCAAAACGTGTCGCCTGTCATTAAAGATCAGTAAAGGTGGGTGACCTTTCATAAGGGTGGCCACTTAAACAGGTTTTGCTGTAAACACCAAAATCAGATATAACACTGAAATTGAGAGTTATGGGTTATTTAATTTTTTTCAATGAGTGAATGATGATGCCATGTGTTGTATGGCAGACAGTGAATTTCCCCATGAGGGATTCATAAAGTATTATTGAATTGTATTAAAAGGCCTTTGGCTGTCAAGTGAAGACCTGGAGAGCAAAAGGCCCTTGGGCCGGCATCGGTCTTTGATGGCCCGCACGTAGCTGTGTGCAGGCCGACTACGGCTGAAATTGGCAAAGGAACCTATTGCTCGCTCAGTATTTTGTCTTCGCAAGCCAAGACAAATTCAGCATCACCTTATTGCGAACATCAGTATCATACAGGGCGGTCCGTGGCGCAGTGGTTAAGGCGCCTGCCACCAATGCTAAAGGTGCAAGGTTCGATTACGGGTTCTGGCGTCGGACTTTTCTCGGCTAGTAAGTGTCACCGTTAATTCGGGCGGACCGTCGGGGGTTCTTTCTCCAGGTACTCCGGCTCTTCCTCCCCCTCCACTGTGGTACCGGTTTCAGGCCACTTTATAAAATTTCAAATACAAGCGATCAAAATTTCCGAAACCTCAGTAGCTGAGCTGATCCTTCGCACCACGTGAATGTCCTTTGTTTGTCTTGTATTGTGTTTGTCTTCAGAGTGAATGTGTGTGTGTGTCACGTGAGCGTGTGTGTTGGGTTCAGTTCGCGGCGCTTTGAGCCGATTCGCAGAATTGGGAAAAGCGCCTATCTAATAACCGGTATTATTATTATTACAGCTGTGCCTGTAAGCACAGGTCATTGGGCTGACGTCGGCCCATGGGCCTTTTGCTTACTGGGATGTGGTTTGGCGATACACAGAGACTGAAGTGGGTACAGGTGTGTGATGATGTTATCTGCGTCCAGGTGACCCACAGCAGCGGGAACCACGGTCAGGGCGTGGCGTGGGCAGCCAAGTGTGTGGGAGTACCCAGCTATGTCGTCGTGCCCAGCATGGCGCCTGCCTCCAAGAAAATTGCCATCCAGGGTTACGGAGCGCACCTGGTGGAGTGTGGCGCCAGTCCCAGTGACAGGTCACGCGATAGTCCCGCGCCCACACCCAGAGTAGTTCCATTGACCGCTCTAATGAGCGGTCACCTGTCATTAAAATTTAAAGACCATCATCTAAGTGGCTGTAGCTGCGGCTGTGGCTGTAGCTCTGACTGTGACTGTAGCCACCTAAATGACGATCTATAATGACAGGTGACACCTTTTTCCCTTCAAGGCTTTGCTTGAGAGAGTACCTGTCTTTAATCCTTTTCATCCTGATACACCCATTGCTTGAAATATATCTGACTGTGATAGTTCAAGGGTGGTGCCAGAATAGCTTGGCGCCTCAGGCGCCAAGCTGTTCTGGCACCACCCTTGAACTAAAACGGTTGGTTGCTCAAAACAGGTTTTGTTGTACATGCCCAGCTCTTACCCAGCGAGCAACAGGCCATAAATTGTGGATGTCGGCCACAGGGCGCGGCTCCTGTTTGGGTCATTAGTGGCCGCTGTTGGCACAAAGATTATTTGCTTGCTGGGTACGAAACTGTCATATTGTTCATAGTTTCACAGTAAATGATTTTTGTCCTGGACTCCAAAATGAGCTCTTCAGACCCTCTACGTTATATCTACGCAGTAAATAAATTAAGAATTCTTGTTTTCTGTATCTTTAAACTTCCCCTAAGAAAATGCAAATTATCATGTTTTTGTTTTCTGGTTTTTGGTTTCTGGGCAGTAAATGTAGACTGCATGTTGTACTAGCACCACCCTTGAACTGTTTCTGTTCCATGTCTGATTGCTGTGTGTCATGGCTGAGTGAGGTAAGGGAAACCACTCTTGTCTGTGTAGAGTGACGGTGTGTGAGAAAGTGCAGAAAGAGAAGGACCTGGAGTTTTTCCCGCCGTACGACCACCCACACGTCATCGGTGGACAGGTAATGCTGCTGATTGACAGCACACTTGTACTACAGCCCCTTTACTGCCCAACTGCAAGAGGTATAGATCCTCATGAGCCCCCACAACTGCGGGGGCTCATGAAGACCTAAACCTCTCTCAGTTGGATGGTGTTGAGATTTTCTTGGCACAGAACGTGTTGCAAGGGCTCATGAGGACTAAGACTCTTGTGTACCACTTTGTCTCCAAAACAAAAAGGGGAAGGGGGGCGGGGGTCCACAGTGGGCCCGCACACAGCCATGCATGGGCCCATTGTGGCCGTCATGGGCCCGATGACCTTGGCTTACTGGGAAGATAAAGGCCCTCAAGCCACCATCATCCTTAGTTGTGCATGTTGCTGGGGCCAGCTAAGGCTGACGTTGGCTCGAGGACCTTTTGCTCACCGGACTTCCACTTAGGAGTCACTGACACGTCCTTATTGTAACTGATATTTGCGGTTCACTACCAACCTTGAACTACGATAGTCAAATTTGTGCAGGTGATACATACCTGTAATCAGAAGTGTAACCCTGCGTTTCAGGGAACAATTGCTTTGGAGTTCCTGGAGCAGGTGCCAGAGCTGGACGCCATTTTGGTCCCGACCAGTGGAGGAGGGATGGGATCTGGGATCGCCATTGCTGCCAAACACATCAAGCCCGAACTGAAAGGTCAGCATGTCAAAACTGAAAGGTCAGCATGTCAAAACTGACTGGTCCCCATGTCAGTCTGCAGTATCCACTGTAAGCCAGAACTCAAAGGTACGCTAGGGGAAAGGTCCCCATGTCAGTCTGCAGTATCCACTGTAAGCCAGAACTCAAAGGTATGCTAGGGGATCTGACTGTCCAGCACTGAGTGCTTTCCCTTGGTATGTGCAATGTATCTACCAGCGCCGGCCTCACGTTTGGTGTGGTGCTGCTTGGTACGTGTATGGTCAGTATGGGTGGAAACTTAACCCTTTGGCTGTAGGTACCGGAACAAAAACCGCTACCGATGGCCAAAGGGTTACAGTCAACACTTGGCATTGTCTTAACTCCTTGTACCCGGAGACCGAAATCCCCAAATTTTGCCGTCGTCTTCTGAAGACTGCATTGCAGTGCAGGACACAGATCGACCATGATAGTTCAAGGGTGATGCCAGAATAGCTTTGGCGCCCATAGGCGGTCAGTCGGTCAGTCAGTCAGCCCATAGGCGCCAAGCTTTTCTGGCTTTACCCTGGAACTATCATGGTCGATCCTTATCTTGTGGGGTGTGTCTGGGGGAGAATGGGTTAAACGCATGTACAGTGACGTAGCTGTTGTATTTTACAGTGTTCCTGGTGACGCCCAAGGGCAAGATGCTGGAGGAGTGTCTCCAATCAGGTAAATAATATTATTTAAATAGAACAAGCAGTCTGGAGCAGAGGGATGGAGAAATGCACTGGGCATTGGTCAGACTTGAAAAGACGTGAGAGATCCATGACAAGCCAGACCCATATTGGTACGAACTCGAAAGGAACTCTGGGAAGACTTCTGATAGGTGGGGTGGACCTCATATGGACGCACAGATCCCATCTTGACTGAACTGATTTAAATAATAATTTTCTTGTCAATATGCATTGCGCACACTGCCGCTTATGGATCAGTACATTTTACAGTGCAGTTGACATAGAAATGAACTTGATATTCGTGTGTGTAGATTCATGGGGCCCCGTAAACAAAAGGTCTGCACTGCGTGGACCAACTGCGGCCGAGATCGGTCTATAATGGCTTTTTGCTTTCTGGGTTGTTGTTGGAAGGTGAGAGACTGTGGCCGCAGCCGCCCCAGTACCTGAACACCATCGCCGACGCCATTCGCCTGCAGCAGCTGGGACACATCACATTCCCCATCCTGACGCAGCTGGCCGAGAAGACAGTCTTTGACATGGTGGGTGCATCTTTCATGGTCTGGAAAAATGGGGTGGCCCTAGGAGACCGAATCTTGGGTGGCCTTAGGAGACCGAATCTTGGGTGGCCTTAGGAGACCGAATTTTGGGTGGCCTTAGGAGACCGAATCTTGAGGGCAAAGAGTGTTGCTTGTCAGTGACCCATTTTGCCCAACACACTACAACAGGAGATGAAACGACCATGATAATTCAAGGGTAGTGTCAGGTTAGCTTGGCGCCTGATGGTGCCAAGCTAAGCTGGCACTACCCTTGAATTATTATGGTTGAAGTATCATTACGCATAAATCTGAGGACACATTTTAGCACCATTTGTGTTTGCTATGCCTAGTCGACACGCGTGATGAAATTTACCAGCAGTTTGGACATGCAACAAAAACACACATGTAATTGCACTTATTTATTCTGGGCAGCACTTAGTGTGTTAGTCTATTTTTACCCGTTTCTCCTACTGAAAGCATTGTATTTATAGAACGGAGTGCAGTCATTGTAAGGTTACTTGATATTCGGACAACGTGTGCTGAACTGGCATTCCTGTGTCACTGTTCAAAGATACACTTCTGTAACATAGGATTACAAAACACTACATGATGGTCTTGGATGACAGATGGTCTCTCAAAACAGGATATACCTAACGTGCTTTGGCACAGTGGACCTTCAGGAAGGACTTTGTGTGAAATATGGGGTTTAGAGGTGGTAGCTGTTAGCGTGCAGACGTACAGGTATATTACATGGCACCGATGAAATACCCAGTTAGGTAACGCACACACACTAATTGATCGACTAATTGGGTGTGTGTCAGTTTGGGTGCTGACAGTAATGCGTGTATGGTTTAGTGAAATAATATTTGTCAGGTTGAGGAAATAGGGCATGCATGTAGGGGTACAGCACAGTAGAACCTGGTTACCATGCATGTAGGGGTACAGCACAGTAGAACCTGGTTACCATGCATGTAGGGGTACAGCACAGTAGAACCTGGTTACCATGCATGTAGGGGTACAGCACAGTAGAACCTGGTTACCATGCATGTAGGGGTACAGCACAGTAGAACCTGGTTACCATGCATGTAGGGGTACAGCACAGTAGAACCTGCTTACCATGCATGTAGGGGTACAGCACAGTAGAATCTGGTTACCATGCATGTAGGGGTACAGCACAGTAGAACCTGGTTACCCCATTTAGCTCCGAGTCCCTACAGTAGGAGATGGATGGACCATGATAATTCAAGGGTAGTTCCAGATTATCTTGGCGCCTTGTACATAATCGTTAAGTGACACATTCAAAATTGAGGAAATGTGGCCTCGGGGGTGAAGGGATTAAGCAACCACCTGTCTGCAGGCAACAAGTGGGCTGAAAATACAGGTAAATACAGGTGCTCTGTCAGGAAAAGTCTTGGAAGGGCGAAAAATGTCACCTGTCATTAGAGATCATCATTCAGCTGGCTGCCGCCACGGCTACAGCCACAGAAACAGCTACGGCCACAGCTACAGCCACAGCTACAACTACAGCCACAGTCACAGCCACGTCCACAGCTACAGTCACAGCTACAGCTACAGACACAGCTACAGTCACAGCTACAGCCACAGCTTCTGCCATGGCCACAGCCACAGTCACAGCTACAGCCACAGCTACAGCCATGGCTACAGCCACGGCCACAGCTACAGCCACCTAAATGATGGTCTTTAATGAGAGGTGACCTCTCACGAGGATGGTCGCTCAACACAGGGTCTGCCGTAATATGCTGTTCAGGTGGCGGAAATACTGTGCGTGGGCAGACGGGAGAAACCGCGTGTTTTGAGAAATGGAATTACAGCTGGTGAACCCTCAACATCCCGAGGCTGACTTTTTAGAAGTTGCTTATCGTCCTGTGAAAGCTGCATGACAGATTAGGAGATAGAGCAGCCATTTTAATTCAAGGCTGGTGCCAGAATAGTTTGGCGCCTCAGGTGCCAAGCTATTCTGGTACCAACCTTGAACTGTTATGGTGAAATTTATTTCAAGCAATAGTGTTCCAGGATATAAAGAGTTAAGATGTATGTGTATACTGTGTATGATCTCATAACTCATGACATCTAAAGGGTGAAATTATCAATGTATGTATCCATTCCATAACGTTTTCCCTTCTTTGACATATGTATTGATATACTGTATAACACGCAAATTAATATTCATTAGCTTGCTCCATATGCTTTCCTTCCAAAAAACCCTTGCGCACAGAGAAGACTCGATCTTGCTGATACTTGGATTTTTAAAACAGAATCGCGAAATATGCTCACACTGCAACATGAACACGCTCCTTATGTGTAGTAGTAATGACATACTTCTTAGTGTGTATGAATGATCGAAATGTATATCCTATACACACACACGAACGGAGAAAAGACGCCAGGAAACGCGCGAGTCGGGCTGGACTGACAAGTGAAATTGACGAGATGTCAGCTGGCGATCGACAACCTGAGAAAAGAACAAAATAAGCTAACCTGCTAGCATTTTCCACAATTATGCGTGATCTAGTTACAAGTAGAATTTACCCAGAAGCACGCACGGTTATACAATGCACTGATGTCTTCCTAGTCAATAAAATCTACGCGCTGAGTCGACAGCAATGTGCGGCCGTCTGCCATTTATGTGTTTTGTAATTGTCTGAACACCGCAATCAGCCGCAAAATGAATGACGCGAGGCATAGTTTTGTTTTGGACTGGGTACATAAATTATATTGAGCAAAAATTTGGTTTGATATAGTGCCGATAAACAGACAGATATGATCACTTGACTTGAATCAAATGTCCTTGTCTTCGACTCGGACATTTTATTAGAGTCTCGTAATCACATCTGCCTGTTATCGCACTATATCAAGCAAAATGCTGCTCAATATAATATACTATACATTTCCTTGTCTACATAACAATTCTGGAGACAGATCGACCATGATAGTTCAAGGGTGGTGTCAGAATAGCTTGGTGCCTACAGGCGCCAAGCTATTCTGACACCACCCTTGAACAACATGGTCGATTGACATCCTGTCGGAGCATGTAAGGGCTTTATGTTTGAAAAACTGGTCTGTGCTATGGTAGGCGCTTGCCTGAACTTTATGTTTGAAAAGCTGGTCTGAGCTATGGTAGGCGCTTGCCTGAACTTTATGTTTGAAAAGCTGGTCGAAACTATGGTAGATGCTTGCCTGAACTTTATGTTTGATAAGCTGGTCTGAACTATGGTAGACGCTTGCCTGAACTTTATGTTTGAAAAGCTGGTCTAAACTATGGTAGATGCTTGCCTGAACTTTATGTTTGATAAGCTGGTCTGAACTATGGTAGACGCTTGCCTGAACTTTATGTTTGAAAAGCTGGTCTAAACTATGGTAGACGCTTGCCTGAACTTTATGTTTGAAAAGCTGGTCTAAACTATGGTAGACGCTTGCCTGAACTTTATGTTTGAAAAGCTGGTCTAAACTATGGTAGATGCTTGCCTGAACTTTATGTTTGAAAAGCTGGTCTAAACTATGGTAGACGCTTGCCTGAACTTTATGTTTGAAAAGCTGGTCTAAACTATGGTAGACGCTTGCCTGAACTGACCTAGAGCAACTGTCTGTGTTTTACAGAGCGACGAAGAAATGGTGGCGGGCATGCGATTCGCTATGCAGAGGATGAAGGTGGGTACTCGTGAACTGTTTTCTGTCGCACTTCCCACACTGTATGTCACGCCCTTCTGTCTGCTCAGCTGATGCAGAACTCGAGCCCATTTAGCTCCCACGCACTACGCCAGGTAATGGAGTGACCATGATAATTCAAGGGTAGTGCCAGATTAGCTTGGCGCCATCAGGCGCCAAGCTAATCTGGCTCTACCCTTGAATTATCACGGTCGATCCATCTCCTGCTGTCGGGTGTTGGGGTTGAATGTGTCCCAGCCAGACATTTACTGTTGGCGTACTCTGACTAATGGGGTGTAGCACAGTGACGATAGTGTACATGAAACAAGAAATGTGATTATCCTGGCAAATTGTTGTACTGGTATCCAAAGTTCACTGTAGGGTGTAACTGTGCGCGGGCCAGCTGAGGCGGATTCAGTCGAGTGACCTGTGTCTCCTTGGGAATAAGTTTCAGTGTATCGTGTCTGGTGAATTTACATGTATTATTGTTTCCTCAAAAACATTACCGATGCCATTACTACAATGGAACAACCTATAGCTTGCGTAATTTTAGCCCAAAAACTTACGATGTGTACCTTTAGGGGCAGGGGAAGCCACCAGGGGTGCCGCGACCTGGTGCCCGGGTAGCCTCCCTTCCCACCCCATACGGGTAGCTGCCAGCGCGGCCAAGCCAAACCAGTTCTTTCCGTTAGCTTGCAGCGTATAGACGTGCTTGTTAGCCCTCTGCAGTGCTACCTACGGCTGTGTATGGTTCAGCTACTTGTGGAATTTTCGACTGGGCTTTCGTTCCCGGCATGTACTTCGCCTTGCCTTGGAACTTTCTCTGCCCTTGTGTGCCTTTTAGGAAGGAAGTGTGACTTGTGCTTTGGTGATTGACGTGCCGGAAAGACCCTTGGTTCCCGGTCTCTCCGGGCCGTGGAGCCGGTCTGTTCGCCCCACTTGAGGGCTGTATGCTGCACCGGTTTACCGCTGGAGCGGTGCCGGCTGTGTATGGTTCTGCACTGTGTACCTGCGACTTACGGACTTGGTTCCCGGCTTGTGCTCGTTGCCTGGCCTCGGAGCTTAAACTGTTGTGCCTTGTGTGCCCACGCTGTGTTGTGCCGGTTGTCGCCTTCGACTTCGAGACTTTTCCCGTGCGTCGAGACTGTTCCCGGCGGCTTCCTCTGCCCGGCCTCGGCACCTTGCTGGCCGTGTCTGTGTGCTTCTTCCTCGGGTGCCCTCGGACAGCTCGCGCCAGACTTATGGGACCTGCGTCTTGGACTCTGCGCCCTTCCCTCAGCCCGATTGCCCATCGTGTGCGACCCTCGGCCCTCGGTGGAGCCCCCCTCCTGCTTCGTGTCAGGCGCTCCCCTTCCCTGCCCTCCCGGTGAGGGCCAGGCAAGGTCTCCGTTTTTTGCCAGCGACCGGGCGGCGCTGCATCCTTGGAGGCCTCGGTACACAGTGCCGTTTCCGTACTGTACAGTCTCTTAGCCATAGTCAGTCCCAGGCATCCCCTAATATTTTAATCCCCTCAAAAACACTACTGCCCACCAGCTGCACATTTGCCATGCACAAAATAACAATAAAAACAGCACATTGACAGTCTCATTTCTTGGCTATGAACCCGATTCCTTACCAACCCCACACCCAAGCACAGCTGAAATCAGCGTGCCCTTCAAATCACTACGTCAACGGCAACTCAACATAGGCCCACAATTGTCCACTGGATAAGCTCAGGATGGTATGAATCAAAGCACCAAACATGTCTCCTCTCATGTAACCAGAAATTTCCAGCAAATTCTAACATTCAGCCCTACTACAACATTTCAAACAAGGCAAAAATTATTTTTAAAAACACCGGTCCTCTTACTGCCTAAACTGGCCAAATTTGACTGTAATGTGACCTAAAAAGGAACTGTCCCACCTGAACACCACTCAATCTGCCATCAATGCAACCCTTAGACACTAGCTAAGTCAAACCCAAAGTGACACCATTGAATTGTACTGCATCTTTAAGTTATGGCCCATTATGTGAAGCGCGCTGTTGTGGCGTTCAATATGCTGTTAATGTTTTGGATCATGCATATCTGATGCCATGAAAAACAGACTAGATACGGTCAGAATGCCTCCAAAATTAGCATGTACATCAAGTAATATATCTGATCTTCAGAAATGTTGCATTTGAGACACAGGCACCTGAAAGTCTTTTTTTTCATATTTTTCCACTACCCACCCCCCTACTTTGTCTGTTTTTCCATGTTTACAAACACATGCAATACAGTCAAACTGACTTCTGGTGGGCTGGACAACTAAAAAAGCTTACCATGACACTGCAATTGTTGAAAAATGAGCTATTTAGGAGATAGCAGGGAAAAATGGTTATGTACAGTTCATTTTTATATAAAACACACCTGTCAGAGTCTCAAAAGGCCTAAACTCATGTTGCAAATGCAGCAGGCATGTGTGTGCCAAACCTGTGAACACTCCTGTAAAAGCCTGTACTGGTGGTCGCAGCTGCTGGTCCCATAACAATGCACTCAAATGAGCTTTACACAGAGTAAAAATGCTTGTGTTTGGCTCAGAATAGACACCAGAGACATCCTTAATGACAATTACAGCAGAATGACACCTCAGACACAGCCAGTGTAGCTGGATCATGCAAAATAACACATCTGCATGTCACACTATTTTTCACTCTGAGGTTAGCTGTCTAATAAAATGAACATGCTGACACTGTTTCATTGTAGTTTTGATATTAACTTTTGACCTTAAGCCCCCCCCCCCTCCCCCCACTTCACCCCACAACTTCAATAACCGAAAAGTGCCTCTTTTGTTTACGCATTTATAAAACTAAACGCCCTAAACCCCCACCCCTTTCAAGGTCAAGGTCACAGCTCAAGGTCGAAGGTCAGACTCATGACTACTTGTAAACTCATGACTACTTGTAAGACAAAAAAATAAATCAACAAACACACTAACCATAGCTCACAGTGCAGGTAAACAGGGTGTTGCAACGCAAAATATGCAAAAACACCTATAAAACTGTAATCGCAGCGATTTTTTGGCAAAATTTGAAATTTTTCATGATTTTCTCAGTTTTCCAACTGCAAAAGTCCAAACTGAATGATATGGTTACAATAAACCAGTTTCTGATCTATGTCACATATGGCATGTGGTGCCCTGACAGGCCTCGGTACACAGTGCTGTTTCCGTACTGTACAGTCTCTTAGCCATAGTCAGTCCCAGGCATCCCCTAATATTTCAATCTTCTCAAAAACACTACTGCCCACCAGCTGCACATTTGCCATGCACAAAATAACAATAAAAACAGCACATTGACAGTCTCATTTCTTGGCTATGAACCCAATTCCTTACCAACCCCACACCCAAGCACAGCTGAAATCAGTGTGCCCCTCAAATCACTACGTCAACGGCAACTCAACATAGGCCCACAATTGTCCACTGGATAAGCTCAGGATGGTATGAATCAAAGCACCAAACATGTCTCCTCTCATGTAACCAGAAATTTCCAGCAAATTCTAACATTCAGCCCTACTACAACATTTCAAACAAGGCAAAAATTAGTTTTAAAAACACCGGTCCTCTTACTGCCTGAACTGGCCAAATTTGACTATGTAATGTGACCTGGAGTTTTGGCTTGCACACATGACTAACGTTATAGGCGCTATGGTCCTAACGTATTTCACAGTTGTAAAAACTGGCAGAGCCGGGTCTCCGTGTGGCCAGCGTTTGGCGCCAGTTGGCAGCTTTACTTGGATTTTTGTCCCTCTTCGCCAATTTTTCAGTGCCATAATTCAGGCGTAGAACACGCAGATTGATCGCGTCAGTCTCGGGTCTCCATCAGTCGTTAATGATACGTCTGACAATGTTTTTACAAGCCAGGGCCCTCCTATTGGGACGCTTGTGCTCTTTGCCCCAGAGGCCCATGGCTCGACATCACGCTCTGCTGGATATCTTGAGATACTGCCGGCGCCCGTCTAGTGGCCTTTGGCCATGGCCGGTCGCTGGTGTTTTCACTTATATGTTGCAGTGGTCAAGTTTGCTCCTACACCCGTGGTGGCGCCTTGCAGTGGCCGAGCAAAACGCAGGGGTAGGCCTTCTCTGCCGGAGCTGTTAGCGGCGAATGACCTGCGCCGCCCTGCAGCCTAAACCTACCTCGGCCCGGACTGACCAAGACGCACCCGCCCGCTGCTGGGGGACAGCATACGAAGGATCCCCCTTGCGCACCCACTCTCTCGAGTCTGGTCCACAGCGAGTCCGCTCGCCCCGCTTTGCCTCTACAAAGCGGAAAACAAACGGCTACCAAGCCCACGTTGGGGGACGTATTCCCCCCTTGCGCGCCAACTCGCTCGAGTCTGGTCCGCAGCGAGCTAGCTCGCCCCGCCTTGCGGAACACTAGCATCACAAGCAGGAAGTAACCACGCGCCATCCTGACACTGGACCTTGGCATCGTCTTGCGGCCCTTGCAGGCAACGGACCCCTGGTTTCCCGCTTGGATACTGCCGTCTGGATCTTGGACGCCCAGCCGCTTGTAGGAGCCCTTCCCGACGCGTCTCCTTGGACTGCGGACTCCCGCCAGCAGCCTTATGGCTCCTCGTTCCCGGACCCCCGCCCTCTTCGCCCGCTTCAGCTGCTCCCCCGCGCATGGACATCGCCTCTTCGGACGCGCCGCTCCTGCTCCCGCCACCGCCGATGCTCTCCCAGACGCTTTCCGCTTCGCGGCGACCCCTTCGCCTGCCCCCCCCCCCCCCACCCCCCCCCCCCCACGCCACCTGTGGATGTGACCGCCCTCGCCTTCGCCTTCGCCTCGGAGGATTCTACTTCCGTGCTCCCTAGCCTTCGGCCTCCCACGCGCCCACTCGCCGTAGACTCCTTCGTCGCCTATCCCGCAGCGGACTTAGTACGTCACGCTCCCGCGGAGCTTCGCCTTGCCCTCCTGGCGAGGGTCCCACCGACGCAGCTGCATGCAGTTGGACTTCGCGCCTCGGCTTCCCGCTCGGACAGTGACCTTCTCCCGTCTTGCCGTGGCCTTGCCGTGGTTGCGACCTGCTCCCCTGGGATGCTGTCCTTTCTGTCTGCCCCGACCTTCCGCAGGACTCACCGTGTCTGCAGCGATGGGCCTCCTTTGGCAATCCGCTCCTCTTTGGCCCTACCTGTCAGGTGGTGACTGATGCGACCAAGGCCTCCGGCCATCTCCGCTGCGGCGCAGCCCTGCGTGAACCTCTGCCCCTGTGGACAGACTCGGACTGTTGCCCTTACCGGAGAGATCTCCGTCCTGTTGAAGGATGACACAACCAAGGACCTCTGGCCATCTACGCTGCGGCGCAGCCCCGCATAGACTTCTGCCCCTCCGTACCAACTCTGACTGCCGCCCTTCCAGGAGAGATCTCCGTCCTGTTGCAGGACGACGCCTCAGAGGTGGTGACGCGCCCAGACCCTCCCGCCTTCCACAGTCGCCTCTTCCTTGTCCCCAAGCCCGGCAACAGGTGGCATCCAATCATCGACCTTTCAGCGCTGGACGAGTTCATCGCAGCGCCGTCCTTCCGCATGGAGACCGCCAGTACCCTTCATGCCGCGGTTCAACCCATGGACTTCGCTGTCAGCTTGGATCTAGCGGACGCTTCCCTACACGTGCCCGTGCACCCGGCTTCCTGACGCCTCGGCGATTTGCTTTTGATGGCATCGTTTACCAGGTCCGCGCCCTCCCCTTCGGCCACAACCTCAGCCCCTGGGTGTTCACCCGTCTTTGGACAGCGTCGTCGCCAAGGCCAGGCGGACTTCGTCGAGTCCCTCCTTGATCTACCTCGACGATCTGCTCCGGCGTAACCAGTCGGCACCAGGACTGAAGAGGACCAAGACGCATTGCTGGCCCTCCTCGACAGCCTCGGCTTCATAGTCAACTTCGGCAAGTCGGACCTCGCCCCATCCGGCTGCTTCGTCCACTTGGGCATGGAGTTCCTTACGGTCCTCATCTGGTGCGACTCCCGGAACTGCGGATCCAGAAGTTGGCGAACCTGGCTCGTCTAGTTTCACAGGAGGTGACGGAGTCTGGTTGCAGCTCTTGGGCCTGATGAGCGTGGCTGCGGATCTCCTTCCCCTTGGTCGGCTCTGCTCGCGCCCACTTCAGCTTCATCTCCTTCACTGGCGTCCCTCGACCGGCGACATTGAGGCTCCCGTTCCGGTACCTCTCTGGCTCGTTCCACACCTCCTCTGTTGGGCAGACCCGTCTGGCTCGCGACCGGCGTCCCTCTCATTACGCCTCCCCCCCAGTTGTCCCTTTGCGTCCACGCCAGCCGCTCCGGCTGGGGTGCACACCTGCTGCCGACGTCTGCCACGGCTTCTGGCAGCTGCCCTCCAGACCTTGCGGTCAAGCATATCAACTGGTTGGAGCTACAGGCGGTGTGGCAAGCTCTCCTCGCTTGGGAACCGACTCCCGGATGCCAGGAGCTGCTCATCCTTCCAGGAACTCCACTGTCGTGTCCTCCATACAGAAGCAGGGTGGGACCATCTCCCTTCTTGACCAGCTCTTCCGTTGGTGCGAGGATCGCCGCATCTCTCTCCGAGCGAGACACATCCCTGGCCACCTGACTGTCCTCGCGAACTCACTCTCCAGCGGTGCGGTCAGCTCCTCCACACCGAGTAGGCGCTTCGCCCGGACATCTGTCGGATGATCTGCACCACGTGGGAGACCCCCCTTATCGTCCTTTTCGCGACGAGGTGGAACCGCCTGCTACCCCTCTTGTCTCGCCCGTCCCGGACCCCCTTGCCTGGGCGGTCGATGCGCTCTCCATTCCCTGGGACAGCCTCCGCGCTCATGCTTACTCTCCCTCTGTCCTCGTTTCCAAGGTCCTTCTCAAGCTCAAGGGGTGCAACGCAATCCTTTTGCTGGTGGTGCCGTTCTACTGGACCAAGTTTTGGACCACCGACCTCCTGAACCTCGCCACGGACCCCCCGCTGCGGCTTCCCACTCCTTGCACAGTGCTCAAGCGGCTGCGCCAGGCGCTCTACCTCCCGTGCCCCAAGCGACTCCTGCTTCACGCTTGGAGATTGTGCGGCAAGCCCTCGCCGCTAGAGGTTGCTCGAGTGAGGCAGTGGCAGCTATCACTTCAGGCCGCAGTCCCTTGACCCTCCGTGTCTACGAGGGAAAGTGGACAGTACTGGGAGCCTGGTGCGACCTCCGTCGCCTCTCCCCCACCGATCTGACTTCCCCCCCCAGCTGGTCGAGTGCTTCATCTGGTTCTTCGCCGCACAGCACTTGGCACCGATCACCATCAGGGGCTACCTCGCTATGATCACCAACACTTATCGGCACCTGGGCCGAGCGGACCCTGGCATGTGTAAGGACCTCGCTGACCTTATGGCCCACTTCGGAATACCTGCCCTCCGCTCCCTAATCCCACGCTGGGACCTGCCCTGGGTACTCACCTGGCTGAACACTAAGCGTTTCGAGCCGCTTCCCCTAGCAAGCCTGGCTGACGTTACGCGAAAGACCGGCTTCTTCTCGCCTCAGCCACGGCCTCCAGAGTGAGTGAGCTCCCCGCCTGCCTGCAAAGCAGGTCTGATGGTTCCGTGCAGCTACTAACGGACCCGGCCTTTTTGGCCAAGAATCAGTCCCCGTTGACAGCCCCCCAGGTGATCACTGTACGACCGCTGAAGCCGATCGACCCCAACAAGGAAGTCGGACAACAGGACCCGGTGAGAGCCTTACGTGTGTACCTACGCCGAACCAAGCTGCTCCGCCGGGGACGCACCTGCGTCTGTCTCTGTCCCTAGGTAGACAAGACATCTCAGCCCAGATGATCCCTTCCTGGCTAAGATGGGTGATACGCTCCGCCTACCACGACCTGCCCCGATGCTGCCAAGCGACTACACATCCGGGCCCACGAGGTCAGAGCCATGGTTGCTAGCTTCGCTTCGACCGCAACTGTGCTGTCCGAGATATTGTGGCTGTTATACGCTGGCGGACCGAGTCGACCTTCACCCGGTTCTACCTCCATGACCTGGCTGGCCAGCGAAATAACCTGGCCCTGGTGGGTGACATCGTGGCGGCGCAACACTCCCTCCCGGCACCCTCGGTGCCGTTGGTAATCCTTTAGCTAAAATTACCGGGAGATTGCGCCAGGGAGGACGGGTCTTGCTAGCTCGGTCGGTTACTGAGTTATGAGGCACCCTCCTCCTTTTTGCTATTCTCCATTTTAGTAATGGCATCGGTAATGTTTTTGAGGAAACAAATGAATTTTTCTCTAAAATGTATTTTTTCGAAAAATACTTACCGATGCCATTACTCGGACGGCCCTCCCACCTGCCCCGCTCACCGCTAGTCTGCTAAACGAAAAGAACTGGTTTGGCTTGGCCACGCTGGCAGCTACCCATATGGGGAGGGAAGGGAGGCTACCCGGGTACCAGGTCACGGCACCCCTGGTGGCCTCCCCTGGCCCTAAAGGTACACATTGTAAGTTTTTGGGCTAAAATTACGCAAGCTTTAGGTTGTTCCATTGTAGTAATGGCATCGGTAAGTATTTTTCAAAAAAATACATTTTAGAGAAAAATTCATTTTTCTTGCACAGATTGCAGGAATGGTCCCCGTCCTCAAAATTGATGGCCCGTTGTTGTTGTTGTTGTACAGCTGGTGGTGGAGGTGGCAGCAGGGGCAGGCGTGGCGGCTGTACTGTCTGACAAGATGAAGGCCATGGACGAGGGCATGAAGAACATTGGGGTCATCCTTTGTGGGGGAAACGTTGACATTGATCAGTTGCCCTGGTGATGACATGGAGGTCAAGGGCATGAAGGGTGTTGGGGTCATTGTTTGTGGGGACTTTACCAGTTGCAACTGTGACAGCAGACAATGTATTGAATGTGGTGCTGGTTGTGAGTTTCGCGGCCGTTTTACTGACATTTTATGGTGTGAGAACGTTTCCTTTGCAAATAATGAATTCCACGAATGATTGTTATTGACGTGTTGAACTTGAATGACAAATATCTGAGCATGCATACAACTGGTACCGTCAGCAGTGTGTGTGGTACTGTAAAGTATGTACTTGTCTGTAAACAGTACAGTTGGTTGTACGTACACAGACCAAACAGAAAACGTGTTTGCAAAGAAGGTTGAACATTTTAGAATGTTCCACAAAAGTGTTTGTTTTTCTGTTTAGGCCACACGATGATTTCTCCGAAATCGTACTCTTGGGTGGGTATATGCTGTTTAACGTTGGAGTGCTTGTTTTTTTTTTCCCAAAATCTCTGAAAAAAAAATAAATTCTATACCACCTTAACCCTTCTAACCCCGGGACCCAGAAGCAGGAGATGGACCGACCATGATAGTCAAGGGTAGTGTCCAGATGAGCTCGGCGCCTGAAGGCGCCAAGCTCATCTGGCACTACCCTTGAATTATCACGATCAATCCATCTCCTGCTGCAGGGTCCCGATGCTAAGAGTGTTAATAGACATTGTGGGAAAACTCTATGCATACATGCCCTGTGCACATTGACATTAAGGACATTGTGGGAAAACCCTATGCATACATGTCCTGTGCACATTGACATTAAGGACATTGTGGGAAAACCCTATGCATACATGTCCTGTGCACATTGACATTAAGGACATTGTGGGAAAACCCTATGCATACACGCCCTGTGCACATTGACATTAAGGACATTGTGGGAAAACCCTATGCATACATGCCCTGTGCACATTGACATTAAAGATGGAGTGAGGTATATTACTCACTTTGTTAATAACAGTGGTGGTGGAATATTACTTTTGCTGAAAGATGGATTCGTTATTGTTGCTGCTGTGTCAAATGTTTCAGTGTTAAAAGGCCATTAACCCCTTGCTTTTTATCGGTGTCAGCGCAGCCTCTTTAACCCCGGGGACACATTCGGCAAATTTTGGAACGTCTATGTACTTTTGCAGGAGACGGATCGACCATGATAATTCAAGGGTAGTGCCAGATTAGCTTGGCGCCCATTGCGCCAAGCTAATCTGGCACTACCCTTGAATTATCATGGTCGATCCGTCTCCTGCTGTAGTTCCTCGGGGCTGAATGGGTTCAACGTGTGGTGGTAGAGAGATTGCTTCATTTTTACTGGCATCACAAAGTTGCCCAGCACAGGTTCCTCGGACGGGTGCTGGCTGCTGTTGGCCTCAGTAGCGGCCATCGGCCTCATGACCATTGCTTTCTGGGTGGACATTGTTGCTATGGTGACTCAAATGAGGTGCTCAGTACTCGGATTATAATGTTTGATCAGATAATTTAATTGTTGCAATGTGATTTGCTTCTGTGTACACGCGTGATCAGTTTAATGCTTTTTTTGTTTGTTTTGTTAACTGTTTGTAGATATTGCATGGTTTTATTTTAGCATTGTGTGATCAATAAAGTATGTTTGACCAGACTCGTTTTGAGTGTGTTGTGTGGACAATGTTTACAGAGTAACAAACAAATCATCAATACAGTAGAATGCTAATTTAAGAAATTGTAATAAATGTTCTGACCACTTAACCTTTTGGCCGTCAGTAGTGGTTTTGTCATGACGACGCCTGTCAGTAATGGTTTTGTCATCATGATGCCTGTCAGTAGTGGTTTTGTCATGATGATGCCTGGCAGTAGTGGTTTTGTCATGATAACACCTGTCAGTAGTGGTTTTGTCATGATGACACCTGTCAGTAGTGGTTTTGTCATGATGACACCTGTCAGTAGTGGTTGTGTCATGATGGCACCTGTCAGTAGTGGTTGTGTCATGATGATGCCTGTCAGTAGTGGTTGTGTCATGATGACGTCTGTCAGTAGTGGTTTTGTCATGATGGCACCTGTCAGTAGTGGTTTTGTCATTATGATGCCTGTCAGTAGTGGTTGTGTCATGATGATGCCTGTCAGTAGAGGTTTTGTCATAATGACGCCTGTCAGTAGTGGTTTTGTCATGATGATGCCTGTCAGTAGTGGTTTTGTCATGACACCTGTCAGTAGTGGTTTTGTCATGATGACACCTGTCAGTAGTGGTTTTGTCATGATGACACCTGTCAGTAGTGTTTGTGTCATAATGACGCCTGTTAGTAGTGGTTTTGTCATGATGATGCCTGTCAGTAGTGGTTTTGTCATGACACCTGTCAGTAGTGGTTTTGTCATGATGACACCTGTCAGTACTTACTTACTTACGCCTGTCACCCCTACCCGGGTATAGGCCGTCGACGAGAGACCTCCAGCAACTCCTGTCCTGTGCTTCTCCTTCGATTCTACTCCAGGTGGTTCCCAGTCTCTTGATGTCTGCTTGGAGGTCTCGACGCCAGGAGTTTCTCGGCCTACCTCTTTTCCTCTTTCCCTGGGGGTTCCATGACAATGCCTGCCTAGTGATACTGGAAGCTGGCTTTCTCAGACTGTGACCGATCCATCCCCATCTTCTTCGCCCAATTTCATTCTCTGCTGTTATCTGCTCTGTTCTCTCCCAGAGTCTGACGTTGCTGATCTTCTCTGGCCAGTGGATTTTCAAAATTCTTCTAAGGCAACTGTTCATGAAGGTCTGTACTCTGTTGACTGTGGTTTTTGTCAATCTCCATGTCTCTGCTCCATATAGGAGAACTGCTTTTACATTGGAGTTGAAAATCCGGACTTTGGTGTGTTGTGACAGCTCTCTGGAACTCCACACTTTTTTCAACTGGAGAAAGGCTGCTCTGGCTTTACCGATTCGTGCTCTGACATCTGCATCAGTGCCGCCTTTTTTGTTTATGATGCTCCCGAGATAGGTGAAGGACTCCACCTCCTCCAACGGGGTGCCAGCAAGCAAGACTGGTTCTTCCCTGGTTGCGTTCAGCCTCATTGTCTTTGTTTTCTGTTTGTGAATGGTGAGGCCCACTTGGGACGAGATGTCAGCAAGCCTCGTGGTCTTGTCCTGCATTTGTTGATGAGTGTGGGACAGTAATGCCAAGTCGTCTGCAAAATCGAGGTCGTCAAGCTGTGTCCACAGTGTCCACTGTATTCCACTTCGTCTGTGCTCTGTGGTCATCTTCATGACCCAGTCTATGGCCAGTAGGAAGAGGAACGGAGACAGCAGACACCCCTGCCTGACACCAGTTCTGACCTGGAGCTCTCTGGTGAACTGCCCTTCGTGGATCACGCGACATGTCATGCCATCATAGCTGCTCTTGATCAGGCGGACGAGCTTTGTGGGTACACCGTAGACCTGTCAGTAGTGTTTGTGTCATAATGACGCCTGTCAGTAGTGTTTGTGTCATAATGATGCCTGTCAGTAGTGTTTGTGTGATGATGATGCCTGTCAGTAGTGGTTTTGTCATAATGACGCCTGTCAGTAGTTTTTTGTCATGATGCCTGTCAGTAGTGGTTTTGTCATGATGATGCCTGTCAGTAATGGTTTTGTCATCATGATGATGCCTGTCAGTAGTGGTTTTATCATCATGATGACGCCTGTCAGTAGTGTTTTTGCCATGATGATGCCTGCAGGAATCATTGTGACAAAAAGCACTACTGACAGCCAAAGGGTTAACCCATTCAGCCCTGACGCATTACAGCAGGAGTTGGATCGACCATGATAATTCAAGGGCATTCCAAGATTAGCTTGGCGCCAAGCTAGTCTGACACTACTGGCGTTAGGTGGCGCCAAGCTAATCTGACACTACTGGCGTTAGGTGGTGCCAAGCTGATCTGACACTACTGGCGTTAGTTGGCGCCAAGCTGATCTGACACTACTGGCGTTAGGTGGCGCCAAGCTAATCTGACACTACTGGCGTTAGGTGGCGCCAAGCTAATCTGACACTACTGGCGTTAGGTGGCGCCAAGCTGATCTGACACTACTGGCGTTAGGTGGCGCCAAGCTGATCTGACACTACTGGCGTTAGGTGGCGCCAAGCTGATCTGACACTACTGGCGTTAGGTGGCGCCAAGCTGATTTGACACTACTGGCGTTAGGTGGCGCCAAGCTGATCTGACACTACTGGCGTTAGGTGGCGCCTGGCTAATCTGTCACTACTGGCGTTAGGTGGCGCCAAGCTGATCTGACACTACTGGCGTTAGGTGGCGCCAAGCTGATCCGACACTACTGGCATTAGGTGGCGCCAAGCTGATCTGACACTACTGGCGTTAGGTGGCGCCAAGCTGATCTGACACTACTGGCGTTAGTTGGCGCCAAGCTAATCTGACACTACTGGCGTTAGGTGGCGCCAAGCTAATCTGACACTACTGGCGTTAGGTGGCGCCAAGCTAATCTGACACTACTGGCGTTAGGTGGCGCCAGGCTGATCTGACACTATTGGCGTTATGTGGCGCCAAGCTGATCTGACACTGGCGTTAGGTGGCGCCAGGCTAATCTGACACTACTGGCGTTAGGTGGCGCCAGGCTAATCTGACACTACTGGCGTTAGGTGGCGCCAGGCTAATCTGACACTACTGGCGTTAGGTGGCGCCAAGCTAATCTGACACTACTGGCGTTAGGTGGCGCCAGGCTGATCTGACACTACTGGCGTTAGGTGGCGCCAAGCTGATCTGACACTACTGGAGTTAGGTGGCGCCAAGCTAATCTGACACTACTGGCGTTAGGTGGCTCCAAGCTGATCTGACACTACTGGCGTTAGGTGGCGCCAAGCTGATCTGACACTACTGGCGTTAGGTGGCGCCAAGCTAATCTGACACTACTGGCGTTAGGTGGCGCCAAGCTAATCTGACACTACTGGCGTTAGGTGGCGCCAAGCTAATCTGACACTACTGGCGTTAGGTGGCGCCAAGCTAATCTGACACTACTGGCGTTAGGTGGCGCCAAGCTAATCTGACACTACTGGCGTTAGGTAAAAATTTGTGAAATGCGGTCGAAGTTAACTCATGACATCCTGAGGTTCAACAATCGGTTTAATATCGAAGCCCCCCAATATGAGGGGGGGGGGGGGGGCATATCAGATATTAAGCTTCTTTCTGGCCCGAGTCTGCATCCGGCTGTGCGTGGACAAATCAAGATTACCCCCAGACCCATTCCTGGCAATTTGGCGCCATCCCACTTTGTGCTCCGTCAATGACGACGGAAATTTCTCGATAAGAACAGATACTTTTTCTTTTTCAATTGGTTTATTGACCATAACAAAACTAAGAATAACAACTATATAGATTTCGCCGTATGTACAGTTTTGGAACTGATACTGGATAATTGAGAAAAAACATTAATATCGATCGAAAAGAGGTGCTTTACATTTTTCAAGTAAAATCGTATGACGCTGCCGTCCAAAGATTGCTTCGGGTGAAATAATGAGTGGTTGAAATTACTAGGGTTGTGGCGAAATGTATCCGTGAATTACAAGTTTAAGATTACGTATGATGGACATGAGTTTGGATGTACATACACAGTTTTCTCTCGCACTCGTAGAGAGATTGACACTGTATAAAACATAAAAAAACAACTTATTTACATGTCAAAACTATATACACATCAAACTTATTTACAGGGTAAAATTACGAACATATTAAAACAACATACGCCACTCTGGTGCTGTGGTGAAGGAACTGACCCCGGCTGCCGGCACCGCCCTCCACCCGAGGTATGTCCTGTGGAGCCGTTACCTCGTCAAAGGGCGCCCGGGACAGCCCAAGAGCCAGGTAGCGCATTTTAATGGAGACAACATGCTTGACGAGTAACATTGAAGGTGTGTGAAGCGTGATTACTTGCTACACGGCGCACGCTTACCTCTGTCTCTACCCACCCCCAACCCCCACCCACTCACGTTGCCACCCTCCCCCGGCCGCTTAAATACTGATGTAACAACATCAACACAAAAGTCATCACGATCTGCAAGATGCTTACATCGTCACGAGCCCCCGCAATTGCAGTGACGTCATGAAGATTCCTACATCTTGCTGACGTCACTCTTCACCATCTGTGTCTCGGTCATACAGATGGATCGCTTTCAGCTTTTCTCCGTAGTCAAGGGCAACGTGCTGGTTTTATCATATACATTAACATCAGCTACATAGATTGTCTAACCTTCATTAAATATTTAATTAATCCTCAGAAAAAAAATACATTTTGTCTTAATAATAAATACATGTTTGTGCATATAATAAATACATATTTTTTATAAGAAAAAATAATTATCTGAGGAAAAAGTGGCACAGTCAGGGGACCGTTCCTGTTGCCGGTCTGATTGGATCGTGTTAGTCCTAGGAAATAATTATTTACTCCGAGCATTAAATCGAATTAGTCTTAGGATATATTATTTAATCGAGACCGATAAGGTGACTGCCGTCTTTGTATTAAATATTCTTTTCCTATGTTTAATAAATCAGTTATGACTTAGTGGAACGGCCCGCCATACACTGAGGCCC
This sequence comes from Semisulcospira habei, assembly GCA_036245525.1. Classification (NCBI taxonomy): domain Eukaryota; kingdom Metazoa; phylum Mollusca; class Gastropoda; family Semisulcospiridae; genus Semisulcospira; species Semisulcospira habei. The sequence continues at coordinate 152,161,423 of BTPG01000007.1, forward strand.
GCTGTATTTCCAATGTCGTAATCTCGGAAATTCCCGAAGTGTATAGTTAGCTACGGCAACAATGAAGTCGACTCAGTGATGATCGCCGGCGTGACTGTAGATAAGTAAAATGATGGTTGCTAGCGGCCCGCTTTCAGTTCACCATTTGACTACCACACTTCCCGGGAGCTGACGGAATTGACAATGATTTTAACACGTTGTTCACTTGGAAAACAGAATATGTGTTCACTGAAGTAAAGGGATTAAGAGATCATCACAGTCGTTCCTGTTCTTAGACCCGGCGTGTCTCGGCGGATCTTGTTCCGGCCTGTGGTTAGCACTGACATTTAGACGTGTCACTGATGTTCATCATTGTTTAGGCCTGGACGACAGCCGCCAGCTACTGACAGTGCTAGAAGTGATTGAGGTTCAGACTAATGATATTAACTGTACACTGTAACTGAATCCGACCGTTGGACAGACAGCTGCCTGCTCACAGCTAGCAGTGATTAAGGTACAGACTGATCATATTACATGTACATCGTGAAGACAGTTGGACAGACAGTTGCCTGCTACACAGCTAGCAGTGATTAAGGTACAAACTGATCATATCACCTGCACACTGTGAAGACAGTTGTGACGACCCTCCAACAGATCCCAACTACGTACGTTCCTGCTTTGTGTTCACTTCTGGGCCGTTATCAGGTAGGAATGCCTTTCATTTGTTCCGGATTTCACTTCACATTGCCCTTGTAACGCACGTCGTCGAGAGGGGGTGGGGAGAGGTGGGTGGGTGGGGGGTGGGTGATGGGGCGTACAATGACGGATTCAGTGAGTGATGACTGTTTATTTTGCGATTCACGAATCATGTATCCAGCACACAAAAAAAAATGCATTTTTACGTTTTATAAGTTCTCGCGAGAGGGGGGGGGGAGGGACGATGGGGGGGGAGGGGGGGGAGGGGGGGGAGGGGAGGAAGGGTAGGGGGGGGGGGGACAGACCCAATAAGCAAAGGTGCTGGGGCCCACGACAACCGCAGTCACACAAAGTGTGTGTGTGGAGGGGGGGGGGGGGGAACAGACCCAATAAGCAAAGGTGCTGGGGCCCATGACAACCGCAGTCACACAAAGTGTGTGTGTGGAGGGGGGGGGGGGGAAACAGACCCAATAAGCAAAGGTGCTGGGGCCCACGACAACCGCAGTCACACAAAGTGTGTGTGTGGAGGGGGGGGGGGGGGGAACAGACCCAATAAGCAAAGGTGCTGGGGCCCACGACAACCGCAGTCACACAAAGTGTGTGTGTGGAGAGGGGGGGGGGGGGAACAGACCCAATAAGCAAAGGTGCTGGGGCCCACGACAACCGCAGTCACACAAAGTGTGTGTGTGGAGGGGGGGGGGGGAACAGACCCAATAAGCAAAGGTGCTGGGGCCCACGACAACCGCAGTCACACAAAGTGTGTGTGTGGAAGGGGAGGGGAGGGGGGGACAGACCCAATAATAATAATAATAAGCGCATTAAATAGGCGCTTTATCCCAATTGAAAATCGGCTCAAAGCGCCGCCGCGAACTGAACCCAACAAGCACGCTCAGGCGTGAATCACGCGCATTCACTCACACACTGTACATAAACACAGAACATTCACGTGGTGCTAAGGGCAAGCTCAAGCGAGCTACTGTAGTTTTTGGAAATTCAAAATCGTTTGTATTTGAAATTTGATTAAGTGGGCTGAAACTGATAAGCAAAGGTGCTGGGGTCCACGACAACCGCAGTCACACAAAGTGTGTGTGTGGAGAGGGGGGGGGGGGGGGGGACAGACCTAATAAGCAAAGTGTAACGACGGTGTTTTAGTGTTGTACTGAATTAAATTGTTACATATATAAACGTTTATGGAATGAGTGTGTGCATGGGCTTTCTGCCAATCTGTATAAAGGTGGGTGTTCTGTCTCTGTTTACTAGACTCTTTCATCCACCACACACGCGCTTACAAACAAGGACAAAGGCCACACAATTATCTCTTTGCCCTCTGTTTAATTATTCTCATACACTCATAACATACATTAAACCACACAATTCACATCATATAAACCAATCCACGCAAATAACTAACAAGTGACATATAGCAATTTCACAACTTCGGCGCTCACACATTCACTCGCTACCGTAGAGGTCGTTGTCTCTCTCGAGAGACGTCACTCGACTCCTCTTTATACTAGTGTCGACACAGTCAATATCACATTGACGACTTGACGGAGATTCCCGAACTGAATATTACTATTCAATGACTACTCACAGATTTAGAACATTCCTAGGCGTGAAATTATCAACGGCGCTAGGCGACAATAGCTACACTGAAGGAACACTGCATGTGGTCCTGTAGCTCGAATCTGTGGCTTACTTCGCTACCGTTGCTGCTCGTAGCACCAGTGATGGTAGGACGAAGGAGAGATGAAAGCTTGATGTCCGCATTCGGTCACGTACGTGATGCTTTCAGGACAGCTTCATCGGCCATACACCAGGGGTTTCCGCTCCGTACCGGCCCCGCTGTACACAACATTTATACACTCATAAATGTTCGCTCTTATACCCAAAAAGTCTGAATGTGTCTTCGACACATTATTATACTTCAGAGCGCTCTAGATCATTTCCTCTGAAAAATGTCTTCTTTATGCCACCATACTACAGTCACTATTGTCATAATTCTTATGACAATTCCTATAGCCACTTTAACACAGTGCACACAATTCCTATAGCCACTTTAACTGTACACACATTTTACGTACCTACACACAATGGATTATGAGCCAAATATTACAATCACAGCTCACCTTCAATTCGTAACATATTACTGCACATTTCATCATTAGGTATACCTAAATATATACTGAATTCTATTCCTATTTCAGTCCCACATCTTCACATATGAATGAATACAACATGACATCATAATTTTAAACTGTATCACATATAATAGTTACACGACCAAACAAGTATTGACAGGAGCCATAGCATTTCCTTCAACATGGCTCTTCTGCACTCTAATAATAATTCATAAAACAATACTTCCTTTTTCATCTGAATAGCGTTATAGGTCATTATAAATACCGGTACTAAAAGAATAAATACCTGTATTCAATATACAGTTATCGAATTCTCTAGCCAGAATTCTTCCTCAGAGCCCTAGCGAAAACGACCGCTCGGCTCGACTGGTATAGCATCTCTAACTGGCAATTATTCCCGATACCACACTGTCACTCCCACACGTGACACGTGAACATCGCTCACCGCTACATTACCGCTCGTGAACAATGCTTATCTCTACATTATTCGCACGTGTACATTCGGTCCAACCGCTAATGACGTTACACCATCGTCCGACCGAAACCTGTACTAAAGGCGTTCGTTACACAAAGGTGCTGGGGCCCACGACAACCGCAGTCACACAAAGTGTGTGTGTGGGGAGGGGGGGGGGGAACAGACCCAATAAGCAAAGGTGCTGGGGCCCACGACAACCGCAGTCACACAAAGTGTGTGTGTGGAAGGGGAGGGGGGGGGGAACAGACCCAATAAGCAAAGGTGCTGGGGCCCACGACAACCGCAGTCACACAAAGTGTGTGTGTGGGGAGGGGGGGGGGGGACAGACCCAATAAGCAAAGGCGCTGGGGCCCACGACAACCGCAGCCACACGAAGTGTGTGTGTGGAGGGGGGGGGGGGGAACAGACCCAATAAGCAAAGGTGCTGGGGCCCACGACAACCGCAGTCACACAAAGTGTGTGTGTGGAGGGGGGGGGGGGGGAACAGACCCAATAAGCAAAGGTGCTGGGGCCCACGACAACCGCAGTCACACAAAGTGTGTGTGTGGAGGGGGGGGGGGGAACAGACCCAATAAGCAAAGGTGCTGGGGCCCACGACAACCGCAGTCACACAAAGTGTGTGTGTGGAAGGGGAGGGGAACAGAGGACGCCCCCCCCCCCCCACCCACTTCACCGCTAGTTTTATCACAGGTCCAACCTCCCCCCCCCCCCTCCTCACCCATCCCCACCTTTGTGTGACATTTTGGAGGCTGGTATTCAACGTCACTCCACCCCCCCTCCACCCGCCACCCCACCCCCCCAAAAAAAAAAAAATAAATAAAATAAAATAAAATTAAAATAAAATTAAATTTAAAAAAAAAATTAAAAAAAAAGGGAAAAAAAAATCCCTCTTGTATTATTGGAATTTGGATTATCAGGTTCATTCACCCTCCGCCCCCGCGCACACTTTTGTGTGACATTTAGGAGGCCGGTATTTGACACGTCAGGCACTCCACCCCCCAACCCCCCCCCCCCCCGCCTCCAACCCCCCCCCCCCCCAAAAAAAAAAATTGTTTTATTGGAGGACGGATTTTGTGGATTATCACAGGTCGACACCCTGCCGCCCCCTACCCTCCCCCCTTCCACCCACCCCCCCCCCCCAAAAAAAAAAAAAAAAAAAAAAAAAGAAGAAGAAAAAAAAAGAACCCCCCCCCCCAAAAAAAAAAAAAAAAAAAAAAAACCAAACAAACAAACAAACAAACAAACAACAAAAACAAAAACAAAAACAAAAAAAGCTTTTGTGTGAAATTTCGGAGGCCGGAATTAAGTCAGACACACTGAACACCCCCCCCCCCCCTCCCCCAAGTGAAAAATATTTTTCTGCGCCACTATGTGGAATTATCGAGAGATAGATCAGAAACGATAGCTCAGACGTAGTGCCTGATTAATTCCCTTCTTACCATAGGCTGTTGAGTCCCACTGTTGCTTAGCACGTATTCCAAAAGAGCGTACCAAGGTACAGTTCTAGAGCCCCAAACAATACAACTGAGCAGTTAGTCTCCAGACTGGAGTTTGCACTGCCGTGAACCTATGGGGAGCATGAGCATCGCGCTATTCTACTCCACAGAGCCGGGACGGTCGTCGAATCGCGCGTGTTGACAGCCATGGGTGTCTGGTTTTGGGCTCGGTGGTCGCGATTTTATCCCGGCTGCGTAAACATAGCAGCATAGAGGCAACACTAGCCAGCAAGATACATACAGAGTCTTATGACCGCGCCTACTGCTAGACGCGTATGAGCATATGTGACTCTTGCAGCTGCAGACGTTTTGCCTGTGTTGTTTAGTTGGTTCCTGGTCTGCGGAGGTAGGTGGATTTGAGCGGTTGTTATCCACGACTGCTTCTACAGTTGCTGTTTCGACTTTGCCCGACTTTTTAGGATTCTCTCTACAAACCAGCATTTTGTACTCAGTCATTTTTCTGAGCCCTCCCTTGAACGGGAATCCCGGCAATTTTTCTGCCGGCAGCTCTACTTTGTAACGGGCGCTTCGGACTCTGCCATTTTTTCCAGGCTTTCCTTTACAAAGGGCGTGACATACACATTCCAGGCTTTCCTTTGCAAAGGGCGTTACATACACATTCGCCGGTCACAAATATTGCACACGGTCAGCGACGCTACAGAATTTCAGTAGTGTGGAAGGCTTTGGTGAGGCGACACTACATGGAACACCGTGACTAGTTACATCCACACAGTAAATGGCAACCTCAGTGTGGTACATTGGTACACTAGTTACATCCACACAGTGAAGAACCTCAGTGTGGTACATTGGTACACTAGTTACATCCACACAGTGAACAACCTCAGTGTGGTACATTGCTACACTAGTTACAACCTCGATTTTTTTTCTCTGTCCCGACAGTCTCTGGCCCACAATGTCCCGTACGCCACAAGGACACACTCACCGTCGGTTGTCCCAAGATGGTAGTCAAGGCAGTGCTCCGTCGCAGTCTCAGGGCTCATCACAAGGCCCTAGTCCATATAAACGGCCCCGAATGTCTTCACAACAACAGACAACAGGTGAATGTACCGGAACACAAGCACAAGGTACCAATACCGGACAACAAGCACAAGGTACCAGTACCAGACAACAGGTACAAGGTACCAGTACCAGACAACAAGCACAAGGTACCAGTACCGGACAACAAGCACAAGGTACCAGTACTGGACAACAAGCACAAGGTACCAGTACCGGACAACAAGCACAAGGTATGAATACCAGACAACAAGCACAAGGTACCAGTACCGAACAACAAGCACAAAGTACCAGTACTGAACAACAAGCACAAGGTGTCAGTACCAGACAACAAGGCCCTAGTCCATATAAACGGCCTCGAAAGTCTTCACAACAACAGATAACAGGTGAATGTACCGGAACACAAGCACAAGGTACCAATACCGGACAACAAGCACAAGGTACCAGTACCAGACAACAGGTACAAGGTACCAGTACCAGACAACAAGCACAAGGTACCAGTACCGGACAACAAGCACAAGGTACCAGTACTGGACAACAAGCACAAGGTACCAGTACCGGACAACAAGCACAAGGTATGAGTACCAGACAACAAGCACAAGGTACCAGTACCGAACAACAAGCACAAAGTACCAGTACTGAACAACAAGCACAAGGTGCCAGTACCAGACAACAAGGCCCTAGTCCATATAAACGGCCTCGAAAGTCTTCACAACAACAGATAACAGGTGAATGTACCGGAACACAAGCACAAGGTACCAATACCGGACAACAAGCACAAGGTCCCAGTACTGCACAACAAGCACAAGGTACCAGTACCGGACAACAAGCACAAGGTACCAGTACCGGACAACAAGCACAAGGTACCAGTACCAGACAACAAGCACAAGGTACCAGTACCGGACAACAAGCACAATGTACCAGTACTGCACAACAAGCACAAGGTACCAGTACTGCACAACAAGCACAAGGTACCAGTACCGGACAACAAGCACAAGGTACCAATACTGGACAACAAGCACAATGTACCAGTACTGCACAACAAGCACAAGGTACCAGTACCGGACAACAAGCACAAGGTACCAGTACCGGACAACAAGCACAAGGTGCCAGTACCAGACAACAAGCACAAGGTACCAGTACCGGACAACAAGCACAAGGTTCCAGTACCGGACAACAAGCACAAGGTCCCAGTACTGGACAACAAGCACAAGGTACCAATACCGGACAACAAGCACAAGGTACCAGTACCGCACAACAAGCACAAGGTCCCAGTACCACACATCAAGCACAAGGTACCAGTACCGGACAACAAGCACAAGGTACCAGTACCAGACAACAAGCACAAGGTACCAGTACCAGACAACAAGCACAAGGTACCAGTACCGGACAACAAGCACAAGGTACCAGTACCGGACAACAAGCACAAGGTACCAGTACCGGGCAACAAGCACAAGGTTCCAGTACCGGACAACAAGCACAAGGTACCAGTACCGGACAACAAGCACAAGGTACCAGTGCTGGACAACAAGCACAAGGTACCAGTACCAGACAACAAATGCAAGGTACCAATACCAGACAACAAGCACCAGGTGCCAGTACCAGACAACAAGCACTAGGTACCAGTACCAGACAACAAGCACAAGGTACCAGTACCAGACAACAAGCACAAGGTACCAGTACCGGACAACAAGCACAAGGTACCAGTACCAGACAACAAGCGCAAGGTACCAATACCGGACAACAAGCACCATGTGCCAGTACCGGACAACAAGCACCATGTGCCAGTACCAGACAACAAGCACAAGGTACCTGTACCGGACAACAAGCACAAGGTACCTGTACCGGACAACAAGCACAAGGTCCCAGTACCGGACAACATGCACAAGGTACCAATACCGGACAACAAGCACAAGGTCCCAGTACTGCACAACAAGCACAAGGTACCAGTACCAAACAACAAGCACAAGGTACCAGTACCGGACAACAAGCACAAGGTATGAGTACCAGACAACAAGCACAAGGTACCAGTACCGAACAACAAGCACAAAGTACCAGTACTGAACAACAAGCACAAGGTGCCAGTACCAGACAACAAGGCCCTAGTCCATATAAACGGCCTCGAAAGTCTTCACAACAACAGATAACAGGTGAATGTACCGGAACACAAGCACAAGGTACCAATACCGGACAACAAGCACAAGGTCCCAGTACTGCACAACAAGCACAAGGTACCAGTACCGGACAACAAGCACAAGATACCAGTACCGGACAACAAGCACAAGGTACCAGTACCGGACAACAAGCACAAGGTACCAGTACCAGACAACAAGCACAAGGTACCAGTACCGGACAACAAGCACAATGTACCAGTACTGCACAACAAGCACAAGGTACCAGTACTGCACAACAAGCACAAGGTACCAGTACCGGACAACAAGCACAAGGTACCAGTACCGGACAACAAGCACAATGTACCAGTACTGCACAACAAGCACAAGGTACCAGTACCGGACAACAAGCACAAGGTACCAGTACCGGACAACAAGCACAAGGTGCCAGTACCAGACAACAAGCACAAGGTACCAGTACCGGACAACAAGCACAAGGTCCCAGTACCGGACAACAAGCACAAGGTCCCAGTACCGGACAACATGCACAAGGTACCAATACCGGACAACAAGCACAAGGTCCCAGTACTGCACAACAAGCACAAGGTACCAGTACCAGACAACAAGCACAAGGTACCAGTACCGGACAACAAGCACAAGGTATGAGCACCAGACAACAAGCACAAGGTACCAGTACCGAACAACAAGCACAAAGTACCAGTACTGAACAACAAGCAGAAGGTGCCAGTACCAGACAACAAGGCCCTAGTCCATATAAACGGCCTCGAAAGTCTTCACAACAACAGATAACAGGTGAATGTACCGGAACACAAGCACAAGGTACCAATACCGGACAACAAGCACAAGGTCCCAGTACTGCACAACAAGCACAAGGTACCAGTACCGGACAACAAGCACAAGATACCAGTACCGGACAACAAGCACAAAGTACCAGTACCGGACAAAAAGCACAAGGTACCAGTACCAGACAACAAGCACAATGTACCAGTACCGGACAACAAGCACAATGTACCAGTACTGCACAACAAGCACAAGGTACCAGTACTGCACAACAAGCACAAGGTACCAGTACCGGACAACAAGCACAAGGTACCAGTACCGGACAACAAGCACAATGTACCAGTACTGCACAACAAGCACAAGGTACCAGTACCGGACAACAAGCACAAGGTACCAGTACCGGACAACAAGCACAAGGTGCCAGTACCAGACAACAAGCACAAGGTACCAGTACCGGACAACAAGCACAAGGTCCCAGTACCGTACAACAAGCACAAGGTCCCAGTACTGGACAACAAGCACAAGGTACCAATACCGGACAACAAGCACAAGGTACCAGTACCGGACAACAAGCACAAGGTGCTAGTACCGCACATCAAGCACAAGGTACCAGTACCGGACAACAAGCACAAGGTACCAGTACCGGACAACAAGCACAAGGTACCAGTAACGGACAACAAGCAGAAGGTACCAATACCGGACAACAAGCACAAGGTACCAGTACCGCACAACAAGCACAAGGTCCCAGTACCACACATCAAGCACAAGGTACCAGTACCGGACAACAAGCAGAAGGTACCAGTACCGGACAACAAGCACAAGGTACCAGTACCAGACAACAAGCACAAGTTACCAGTACCAGACAACAAGCACAAGGTACCAGTACCGGACAACAAGCACAAGGTACCAGTACCGGACAACAAGCACAAGGTACCAGTACCGGACAACAAGCACAAGGTTCCAGTACCGGACAACAAGCACAAGGTACCAGTACCGGACAACAAGCACAAGGTACCAGTGCTGGACAACAAGCACAAAGTACCAGTACCAGACAACAAATGCAAGGTACCAATACCAGACAACAAGCACCAGGTGCCAGTACCAGACAACAAGCACTAGGTACCAGTACCAGACAACAAGCACAAGGTACCAGTACCAGACAACAAGCACAAGTTACCAGTACCGGACAACAAGCACAAGGTACCAGTACCAGACAACAAGCGCAAGGTACCAATACCGGACAACAAGCACCATGTGCCAGTACCAGACAACAAGCACAAGGTACCTGTACCGGACAACAAGCACAAGGTACCTGTACCGGACAACAAGCACAAGGTCCCAGTACCGTACAAGAAGCACAATGTACCAGTACCGGACAACAAGCACAAGGTCCCAGTACTGCACAACAAGCACAAGGTACCAGTACCAGACAACAAGCACAAGGTACCAGTACCGGACAACAAGCACAAGGTACCAGTACCGGACAACAAGCACAACATACCAGTACCGAACAACAAGCACAAGGTGCCAGTACCAGACAACAAGCACAAGATACCAGTACCGGACAACAAGCACAAGGTACCAGTACCGGACAACAAGCACAAGGTACCAGTACCGGACAACAAGCACAAGGTACCAATACCGGACAACAAGCACAATGTACCAGTACTGCACAACAAGCACAAGGTACCAGTATCGGACAACCAGCACAAGTAGCGGCGGCCGAAGCCTTCTGGCGTCAGTCTGTACGTCACTGGTATCCCAAACTCAAAAGCAAAACCTACTTCCTCCCCCCGATTCACGCCAACCGTGTGTCATATGACGTGCAGTCTGTGGCCGGTCAGTCGGTTCTAGTTCCACAGACGGCACCAGATCGGCCCGGCCAGGTGCCCGTTTACTTCCCTCCCACCGGTCCACCCCCTCATCCGTCTGACCCACCTCTAGCAGCAAGAATCTGGCCTCACTGTCAGGTAGTCCCACCTGGCCCGCTACCTGTAGTGCAGGACAGCGACACTAGAGACGATCACGCGATACAGCGGGTTCGTAACTACATCCGGGATCTGGCGGAGAGGGAGCATGAGGTGATGCTGGTGTTGTTCCAGCTAGAGTTCAGGAAATACCTCGACAACCAAGTCGATCCGATCTCCGCTGCAGCCATCTGCCTGCTGCCACGACCCGCCACACTTAGCAGGAAATTTACAGACGGGGACTTTGACGTGCTGATGATCAATTTCCGGTACGGCCTGATTGTGGGAGAAATAAAATCAGTGGGAGCTGACCTCAGCAAGACTCCGGACCTAGACAAGGCGGTAGTGAAAGCAGTAGAGAAAGCTATCAAACAGCTGGACAAGGAGGAGGATTTGCTGAGACAGCTGGTATCGGGCATGGCGCGCATCAACATCACCAAGACATTGATGTTGCCCAACATCACGACCACACAGCTGTTACACGCTTTGAGTACCAACCCTCGGGTTGAACAGGTAACTCTCTCTCTCTCTCTCTCTCTCTCTCTCTCTCTCTCTCTCTCTCTCTCTCTCTCTCTCTCTCTCTCTTATTAGTATTATTATTGTTATTATTTGCTTGCTATGTTATTTTCCTGTTATGTTGTTTGTTTAAAGGACAGCTTGTAAGACAGGCATTGCGTTGCCTAATAGCTTTATACTAAATAAATAACGATTCATCATCATCTCTCTCTCTCTCTCTCTCTCTCTCTCTCTCTCTCTCTCTCTCTCTCTCTCTCTCTCTCTCTCTCTCTCTCTCTCTCCCTCTGTGTGTGTGTGTGTGTGTGTCTGTGTGTGTGTGTGTGTCTGTGTGTGTGTGTGTGTGTGTGTGTGTAAGTGCGTTGATGTTATTTTGATCTAATTTGACCTTATTTTGATCTAGTCGCTAGGAACGGCCATAAAAAGATGTTAGGCGTTAATGATATCTCTCACTCTGTCTGTGAGAGCTCGCGTGCGTGCGTGTTGATGGTGTCTTTTTTCAGAGTTTAATTTATCGTTAACATTACTTTATTTCCAATAGATAATGGTTAATATACTGGTTTATTAAGTTCTTGTTTGCTTTCGATAAACATTAGAAACAGATTGTATGACAGGTTTTCATAACCAAAAAAATGTTTCTTTTAGGAATAAAGTTTCATTGCCATCAGCATCATCATCATCGTCATTATTGACAGGTCCATTCGTTGGAGTGCAGACTGTTTTCCTGCCACTCCCCCAACACTGCTAACTGTCGATGGTGGATAGTAGTATGAACAGTCCTACACATTCATCGTATCAATGTTGCTTCCAGGCTTGTTTTGAAAGCACGTTCCAGTCATCTAGACAAGTCTGTGTGCGTGTGTGTGTTGCAGGCACTGTGCCGGTGTTTCGGGGTGGCTACAGGTCCCGCTGCCGCTGTACAAAGATGTCTTTGTTCCGACAGTATGGCGGCGAGCAGTGTCTGGTGGCGGAGAGCCGTCACTGACAACGGCCCCGACCCCAGCATGACGCCAGACCTGTACGAGAGATTAGTGGCCAGGTGGGTTTTGGTCAGACGCTCAGCTTCTTGATTGCATTCAAACACAGACATCAGGAGATCGTTGCTTAGTTGGTCACTTTTTAATACGGGTGGTAGTAGCACTGCGTAGGATCGCCCGTGACAGCAGTAGCAAGATTTGCCTCAGTTATTGCCCTGTAATTTTTTTTTTTTAAAACGGCTGCGTGTGCATTCCTGTGGCTGTGACGGGCGATGCAGCGCACGATGGGGTGAGATGGAACGTGGGACCGCTGAAGACTAGAGAGACCGTTTGTCTCCACGTAGGGGTCCCGTCGTTAAGAAACCCGTGTTTTCAACCCGAAAGTCGAGTCAAACGGACTATCTAGTCTTCATCGGTCTCACTTTCGATCTGAAGATTCCCAGGACGTGTTGTTTTCCAGCCGTTTCTTACCCAAAGTAAAATAAATCTTCAACTAGGATTTCCGTGTGTTTTAAATAAGGCGACTCCAGTGCACGCTGGATCCTCAGATGTGACCTGTCTTGCTGCTGTTGACTACTACCCGTGTTAACCCTGTGAGTGTCGGTAGCGGTTTCCTACAGGAATCATCGGGACTGAAACCGCTACAGACACGCACAGGAAGTGATTAAGAATTGACCAGTTATCGACGATCGTCCCATGTCTTCACGCCAAAAGTATTCCGAAATGGCCGCTCTTTCAAACCAATACTGAGTGTCTCCAGCTTTCAGAACCCCACTCTCTGCCATGGTGTGTACCCACTTTTGCTCTAGCAGTCAAACTAAGTGTCCCCAGCTTTTAGAGGAGGGGAGGAAACTCATGTATGAAACACTTAAGCAAAATAGTCTCGCGCGACGTCCAAAGAAAGGTAGAATCAGTCCGAAACCAGAGTTCGATAGAGATTATATTAATGCATATTAGGACAGAGCCAAATTGCAAAACTCGAATCGACGAAGAAGAAGTTCCAGTTTGAAAAAAGGTGACACTGTTTCATATTAGGCACTATTTGCCTAACATAAAACACTAGGTCTCCTATTATGAAACAGTGTGAATATGTCCTTTTTACAAGTTTCACTTAAAACACTAGGTCTCCTATTATGAAACAGTGTGAATATGTCCCTTTTACAAGTTTCACCGGCCTTATATTTGTTGGAATATTAAGGCATAAGAGATGGTTAGCACACATTATCGGCTTATTTAAGATTGAAAGTGAGTTAAATATAATGAATCATCCGAAATTGGTCCTCTATTGATCCATCCCTCCATCATCCTGTGAATATCCAATTGTGAGAGATTTTATCATTTTGAATTTATGAGAGACCATCAGAGACACAGACTTCTAATTTGACACAGTGATCCTATTTGACAATAGCTTTGATGGTCACTTGCGCTGACCTCCATAAAAGGTCAAGGTTACGTAGGTCAGTAAACGTGCGAAACGTTATTCCGTTTTGCCGGAAGCAACGTGTTTCATAATAGGGGCTCCTCTTCTACCAACGTTTCCTCTAGCAGTCAAACCAATAGTCTCCCCAGTTTTCAGAACCACACTGCCATGGTGTGTACCAACGTTTCCTCTAGCAGTCAAACCAATAGTCTCCCCAGCTTTCAGAACCACACTGTCATGGTGTGTACCAACGTTTCCTTTAGCAGTCAAACCAATAGTCTCCCCAGCTTTCAGAACCACACTGTCATGGTGTGTACCAACGTTTCCTCTAGCAGTCAAACCAATAGTCTCCCAGCATTCAGAACCACAAGGCCATGGTGTGTACCAACATTCCCTCTAGCAGTCAAACCAATAGTCTCCCCAGCTTTCAGAACCACAAGGACATGGTGTGTACCAACGTTTCCTCTAGCAGTCAAACCAATAGTCTCCCCATCTTTCAGAGCCACACTGCCATGGTGTGTACCAACGTTTCCTCTAGCAGTCAAACCAATAGTCTCCCCAGCTTTCAGAACCACACTGCCATGGTGTGTACCAACGTTTCCTCTAGCAGTCAAACCAATAGTCTCCCCAGCTTTCAGAACCACAAGGTCATGGTGTGTACCAACGTTTCCTCTAGCAGTCAAACCAATAGTCTCCCCAGCTTTAAGAGCCACACTGCCAGCCATGGTGTGTACCAACGTTTCCTCTAGCAGTCAAACCAATAGTTTCCCCAGCCTTCAGAACCACACTGCCAGCCATGGTGTGTACCAACGTTTCCTCTAGCAGTCAAACCAATAGTCTCCTCAGCTTTCAGAATCACAAGGTCATGGTGTGTACCAACGTTTCCTCTAGCAGTCAAACCAATAGTCTCCCCAGCTTTCAGAGCCACACTGCCAGCCATGGTGTGTACCAACGTTTCCTCTAGCAGTCAAACCAATAGTCTCTCCAGCTTTCAGAACCACACTGTCGTGGTGTGTACCAACGTTTCCTCTAGCAGTCAAACCAATAGTCTCCCCACCCTTAGGAACCACACTGCCAGCCATGGTGTGTACCAACGTTTCCTCTAGCAGTCAAACCAATAGTCTCCCCAGCTTTCAGAGCCACACTGCCAGCCATGTTGTGTACCAACGTTTCCTCTAGCAGTCAAACCAATAGTCTCCCCAGCCTTCAGAACCACACTGCCATGATGTGTACCAACGTTTCCTCTAGCAGTCAAACCAATAGTCTCCCCAGCTTTTAGAACCACACTGCCATGGTGTGTACCAACGTTTCCTCTAGCAGTCAAACCAATAGTCTCCCCAGCTTTCAGAACCACAAGGTCATGGTGTGTATTAACGTTTCCTCTAACAGTCAAATCAATATTCTCCCCAGCCTTCAGAACCACACTGCCATGGTGTGTACCAACGTTTCCTCTAGCAGTCAAACCAATAGTCTCCCCAGCTTTCAGAACGACAAGGTCATGGTGTCTACCAACGTTTCCTCTAGCAGTCAGACCAATAGTCTCCTCAGCTTTCAGAACCACACTGCCAGCCATGGTGTGTACTAACGTTTCCTCTAACAGTCAAACCAATAGTCTCCCCAGCTTTCAGAACCACACTGCCATGGTGTGTACCAACGTTTCCTCTAGATGTCAAACCAATAGTCTCCCCAGCTTTCAGAATCACAAGGCCATGATGTGTACCAACATACCCTCTAGCAGTCAGACCAATAGTCTCCCCAGCTTTCAGAACCACAATTTCATGGCGTGTACCAACGTTTCCTCTAGCAGTCAAACCAATAGTCTCCCCAGCTTTCAGAACCACACTGCCAGCCATGGTGTGTACCAACGTTTCCTCTAGCAGTCAAACCAATAGTCTCCCCAGCTTTTAGAACGACAAGGTCATGGTGTCTACCAACGTTTCCTCTAGCAGTCAGACCAATAGTCTCCTCAGCATTCAGAACCACACTGCCAGCCATGGTGTGTACCATCGTTTCCTCTAACAGTCAAACCAATAGTCTCCCCAGCTTTCAGAACCACACTGCAATGGTGTGTACCAACGTTTCCTCTAGCAGTCAAACCAATAGTCTCCCCAGCTTTCAGAACCACAAGGCCATGATGTGTACCAACATTCCCTCTAGCAGTCAGACCAATAGTCTCCCCAGCTTTCAGAACCACAAGGTCATGGTGTGTACCAACGTTTCCTCTAGCAGTCAAACCAATAGTCTCCCCAGCTTTCAGAACCACAAGGTCATGGTGTGTACCAACGTTTCCTCTAGTAGTCAAACCAATAGTCTCCCCAGCTTTCAGAACCACACTGCCATGGTGTGTACCACCGTTTCCTCTAACAGTCAAACCAATAGTCTCCCCAGCTTTCAAGACCACACTGTCAGCCAGGGTGTGTACCAACGTTTCCTCTAGCAGTCAAACCAATAGTCTCCCCAGCTTTCAGAGCCACACTGCCAGCCATAGTGTGTACCAACGTTTCCTCTAGCCGTCAAACCAATAGTCTCCCCAGCTTTCAGAACCACACTGCCATGATGTGTACCAACGTTTCCTCTAGCAGTCAAACCAATAGTCTCCCCAGCTTTCAGAACCACACTGCCATGGTGTGTACCAACGTTTCCTCTAGCAGTCAAACCAATAGTCTCCCCAGCTTTCAGAGCCATCCTTCTCTCATGCTGGACTTTGACTGGAAGGTTCACGACGACCTGTGTGGTAGTGACCACTTCCCAGTAGTTCTGTCATCGGTCAGCTGTGAGGAGGATTCGCCGGTGGGGCGCTGGAATCTCAAGAAAGCTAACTGGCCTCTGTTCGCTTCCCTCTGTCAGTCTCGTCTTACAGAGGAGGTGGTCATGTCAGCTGAAGAACCTGTTTCTTGTTTTACTTTGATTTTGTTGGACGTAGCAGGTGAAATCATCCCTAGAACTTCCACATCAGTCCCTCGGAAGCCGAGAGTACCATGGTTCAATGAAGAGTGCCGCAAGGCCCAAAAAATACGCAAATCTGCTCAGCGACGTGCTTTTCGTAATCCCTCGCAAGCAAATATTTTAACATTTAAAAGACAGTGGGCGAAAGCCCGTTACATTTTTAAACGCGAACGCCGTGCTTCCTGGAGACGCGTTGTCTCATCTTTATCTTCTAGGACTCCGTCCCAAAAAGTCTGGAAGGCTGTTCGAAGAATTAGGGGCAGCGGTGGCTCAGCTTCTGTCGGCCATCTTAGAGATGTGCCAGTTTGGTCACAGATAAAAAGGCTGTGGCCAATTTGCTTGCCTCCACCATTGCCCATAATTCTTCAACAGAGCATTATTCACCTTTCTTCCAGAGAGAGAAGGAGAAGCGAGAATCTTGTGCTTTTGATTTTATATCAGATAACTCGGAAGACTATAATGCCCCCTTTACGTTTTCAGAATTGCAGCAAGCCATGCAGAAATGTACTGACTCTGCTGCTGGATTAGATACCATCCATTATCAGCTGCTAACTCATCTGCCTGAGGATTCACTCCTTGTACTTCTCAAGGCCTTTAACCATATCTGGATAACCGGTCGTTTTCCGTCATCTTGGCGCCAGGCTGTGGTTGTGCCAATCCCCAAGCCGGGTAAGGATCCGTCCGACCCGGGCAACTACCGGCCAATGGCTTTGACATCATGTTTATGTAAGACTATGGAACGCTTGGTCAACGCCCGACTGGTGTGGCATCTTGAGTCACGTGGTCTCATCACAGACCTCCAGTGCGGTTTCCGGCGCTTCCGTAGTACAGCTGACCATCTAGTTCGCTTTGAGTCTTTTATTCGAGATGCTTTTGTCAACAAGCAGCATGTCTATGCAATTTTCTTTGATCTTGAAAAGGCATATGACACTACCTGGAAGTATGGTATAATGTCTGATTTGTCGGACATGGGTTTTAAAGGGCACCTGCCTGTTTTTATTCACAATTTTTTGTCTAACAGGTCGTTCCATGTCCGTGTGGGCTCCACCCTCTCCGACTCCTTTGAACAGGAGATGGGTGTCCCGCAGGGCAGCATTCTATCTCCTGTTTTATTTAGCATTAAAATAAATAACATTGTAAAGGCCGTCAAGGATGATTCTGAATGCTCTTTGTTTGTGGACGACTTTGCTTTGTGTGCACGAGGTCGAGGACTTGCGTCCCTTGAGAGACGCTTGCAGCTGTGCGTTGATCGCATCCAGGGGTGGGTGTCTCTCAACGGATTCAGGTTCTCGCCCTCCAAAACAGTCTGTGTGCATTTTACTAACCAGACGAAATTTTTTCCAAAACCTAGCCTGAGCATTGCTGGAGTGCCAATTCAGGTGGCTGAAGAGGCAAAGTTTTTGGGGGTCATCTTTGACAAAAGATTGACCTTCTGCAACCATGTTAACTACCTTAGAACCTCTTGTCAGAAGGCCCTCGACATTCTTCGTGTCGTTGGTCGTACTGACTGGGGTGCAGACCGCATTGTCTTACTTCGGCTGTACCGGGCCCTTGTTCGGTCCAAACTGGATTACGGCTCTGTGGTATATGGCTCGGCTTCCAAGTCTGTTCTACAGTGTCTGAACACAATTCACCATCAAGGTCTGCGCATATGTCTAGGGAGCCTTCAGGACATCTCCAGTTCCTAGTCTGTATGCCGAGGCCGGGGAGCCTTCTCTCAGGCTCCGCCGCATCCGCCTCATGCTCGGCTATGTTCTGAAACTGAAGGCCCATCCAGACAATCCTGCCTATGATTTTGTTTTTAACCCGTCGTTTGCAGAGATTTACGATGCCCATCCGGGAGCTGTCCGTCCACTTTCCTTCCGTGTCCGACCTCATCTGCAGGCGGCCGGAGTGGACCTGGACAAAGTTTCGGAATCTCTGCAACACGTCACTCCACCCTGGCTACTACCAGTTCCTGACATCTTGCTGGACTTGACCGCCCGCAAGAAGGATTGTACTCCACCAGCCATATACCAACAGAGCCTCAATGAACTCCTTTCAAGTTTTCCTGGCTATTGTCGTCTTTATACGGATGGGTCCAAGTCTGAGGATGGGAGAGTGGCTGCGGCTGCAGTGTCCTCTCGCCATCCTAGACGCTCATTTAAGCTCCGCCTTCCTGACCATTCCTCTGTATTTAGTGCAGAACTGCAGGCAATTCTGCTGGCACTCAAGCATGCCTATCAGTCTCGGGAACGGAATTTCCTGATTCTGTCTGACTCTCTTTCTGCCCTGCAGGCCCTTCAGGGCGCGGGAACAGACCACCCACTGCTGGTGCAGATTAGAGAGCTCTACGCAGATTTGATGAAGGAATATTATGACATCATTTTTATTTGGGTCCCAGGCCATGTGGGCATCGAAGGCAACAGAATCGCAGATTCTGCTGCCAACAGTGCCCGCAGTGACCCTGTCCCTGACACACAGACTGTTTTTTAGTGATTTTAAACCTGTGATTAGTGCGTACATAGGCCGCGAGTGGCAGTCCGAGTGGGACAAAGAGGAAGGGAACAAGCTTCATGAAGCTCTTCCTACGTTGTCCGACAGTCTACCTTTCCGCTGCAGCAGCCGCCGTGAGGAGACTGTCCTTGCTCGGCTCCACATCGGGCACACTTATGTTACGCACTCTTACTTACTTAAACAGGATGAGCGTCCATGGTGTTTTGCCTGTGATGAGCAATTTTCTGTTCGACACTTTTTGCTGTATTGTGCTGACCTAATTGACACCAAATATAAACACTTCACAGCAGACTCCTTGAAGGTTTTGTTCCGGGATGTTCCCCCGGACAAAATCTTCAATTTCTTGCGAGCATGCAATATTTTTAACAAGATCTGAGCATTCATAGACTGTGTGAATCTTCTTTATTTGCCCTTTTTGAGAGTCTGTAGACGTTTCTTTTAAAGACATGTGCGACATTTTAGCCTGAGATTTTTAATCTATATTTACATCTTGTCTTAAGACCTTGCTTTTAGTCTGGCTGACCAGATTTTTACCCATCCCGCCGTGAGATGGCCTTAGTCGCCTGCTCGGTGTTAAACCCAAATAACTAACTAACAAATTTCAGAGCCACACTGCCACCCATGGTGTGTACCAACGTTTCCTCTAGCAGTCAAACCAATAGTCTCCCCAGTCTTCAGAACCACACTGCCATGATGTGTGTACCAACGTTTCCTCTAGCAGTCAAACATATAGTCTCTCCAGCCTTCAGAACCACAAGGTCATGGTATGTACCAACGTTTCCTCTAGCAGTCAAACCAATAGTCTCCCCAGCTTTCAGAACCACAAGGTCATGGTGTGTACCAACGTTTCCTCTAACAGTCAAACCACTAGTCTCCCCAGCATTCAGAACCACACTGCCATGGTGTGTACCAACGTTTCCTCTAGCAGTCAAACCAATAGTCTCCCCAGCTTTCAAAACCACACTGTCATGGTGTGTACCAACGTTTCCTCTAGCAGTCAAACCACTAGTCTCCCCAGCATTCAGAACCACACTGCCAGGGTGTGTACCAACGTTTCCTCTAGCAGTCAAACCAATAGTCTCCCCAGCTTTCAAAACCACACTGTCATGGTGTGTACCAACGTTTCCTCTAGCAGTCAAACCAATAGTCTCCCCAGCTTTTAGAACCACACTGCCATGGTGTGTACCAACGTTTCCTCTAGCAGTCAAACCAATAGTCTCCCCAGCTTTCAGAACCACACTGCCATGGTGTGTACCAACGTTTCCTCTAGCCGTCAAACCAATAGTCTCCCCAGCTTTCAGAACCACACTACCATGGTGTGTACTAACGTTTCCTCTAGCCGTCAAACCAATAGTCTCCCCAAGAGCCACACTGCCATGCATGGTGTGTACCAACCGGCGTTTCCTCTAGCAGTCAAACCAATAGTCTCCCCAGCTTTCAGAACCACACTGCCATGGTGTGTACCAACGTTTCCTCTAGCAGTCAAACCAATAGTCTCCCCAAGAGCCACACTGCCATGCATGGTGTGTACCAACCGGCGTTTCCTCTAGCAGTCAAACCAATAGTCTCCCCAGCTTTGAGAACCACACTGCTATGGTGTGTACCAACGTTTCCTTTAGCAGTCAAACCAATAGTCTCCCCAGCATTCAGAACCACAAGGCCATGGTGTGTACCAACGTTTCCTTTAATAATAATAATAATAATAATAATAATAATAATAATAATAATAATAATAATAATAATAATAATAATAATAATAATAATTACGGTATTTAAAATGCGCTTATCTTATAATAATTATACCTCTAAGCGCGCATTCACAACTCGCGCACGCATGCGCACGCTTTAGGCAACGACGCACGTACCACAAATAGTGAAATACATTACGACAGTCTGCTTAGGGTGGGGAGTGTGGTGATATAGTGCTAGAACTGTTGAAAGAGATGAGTTTTGAGGGCGGACTGGAAGGAGGAGAGAGAGAGAGAGAGTGTCTTTCTGACGGAGAGAGAGTGGGAGAGTGTTCCAGGTGGATGGACCGTATACTGAGAAGGAGCGGGAGCCGAAAGTGCTGAGTTTGGTGCGGGGGATGTGAAGGCGGAGAGGGACGGAGGCGGAGCGGAGGGAGCGGGGAGGAGTGTAGGGGTGAAGTAAGTTTGAGAGATAGGTGGGAGCGCAGTTGTTAAGGGATTTGTAGCAGAGAGACAGAATCTTGTATTGGATGCGTTGGAGGATGGGAAGCCAGTGAAGGAGTTTGAGCAGGGGAGAGATGTGGTCAGCTTTTTTCTTTTTGAGGACGAGGCGGGCTGCATTGTTCTGGATGCGCTGGAGAGTGAAAGTGGTGAAGTGAGGAAGGCCGGAAAGAAGAGAGTTGCAGTAGTCGATGCGAGATAGGATGAGAGAGACAGCAAGTTTGGTGGCAGCTTCGGTAGTGAGGTATTTTCTGATCTGACTGATGCGGCGGAGGTGGAAGTAGCATGCCTGGGCCGTGGCGGAAACGAAGCTGGTCATGGAAAGAGAGGAATCGAGGATAACGCCGAGGTTTTTTGGCCGAGTCAGAGAGGGAGATGGGGGTGCTGTCGAGTTGAAGGTAGAGGGAGGGAGGGAGCTGGGAAAGTTTCTGGCGAGTGCCTACCTGCATGGCTTCCGTTTTGTCGTCATTCAGTTTAAGCTTGTTTGCTGTCATCCAGTTTTTCACGTCTTCGTAGCAGTCAGCCGTTCGAGTCAGTAGTGAATGAGTGTTGTCGAGTTTGTCTTTGTCTAGTAGTTGTGAGTGGTCAGCGTAGAGATGGTGGTGTATGTGGTGAGACTGGATGATGTTGGACAGGGGAGAGGTGTAGAGTGTGAAAAGGACCGGGCCCAGGACGGACCCCTGTGGAACTCCGCAGGAGAGCGTGACTGGGTTGGAGGAGACGCCGTCGATGGTGACGGACTGCTGTCTGTCGGAGAGGTAGAAGAGAACCAGGAGTGAGCAGAGTCAGTGATGCCAAAGGAGTGGTGAAGGCGGTGGAGGAGGATAGAGTGGTCTATAGTGTCAGGCGGCAGAGAGGTCGAGTAGCGTAAGAAGGAAGATGTTCCCCGAATCGGTGGAGAGAAGCAGGTCGTTTAAGATAAGTAGAAGAGCTGTTTCAGTGCTGTTATGTTTGCGATAGGCAGACTGGAAGGGACTGAGGAGGTTGTAGTCGGCGAGGTAGAGGTTGAGCTGGTTGAGAACGACCTTCTTAAGAAGCTTGGACAGGAAAGAGAGATTGGAGACTGGGCGATAGTTCTTAAGTTCGTTTGGGTCGAGGTTGTGTTTTTTTTTTTTTAGGAGAGGACGGACGATGGCGGACTTGAAGATATCAGGGACGGAGCCGTTCTCTAGAGATGTGTTGATGATGTCGGTAATGAAGGGCAGAAGTTTTGGAAGGCCGTCTCGGTAGAGAGAAGCTGGAAGAGGGTCTAGTTCGCAGGTTTTGAGAGGCATCGACTTTATGGTCTTGAGGACTTTGTCCTGAGAGACGGGCCGGAAGGACGAGAGTGGGATGCCGGAAAAGAGGGTGTCGGGAGGGCAAGCGGAGAAGGCAGAGTGTCGAGTGTGTTGCGCAGAGTTTGGATTTTGTCGGAAAAATAGGTGGAAAAAGCAGTCAAAGTAATAGTCTCCCCAGCTTTCAGAACCACTTCCAATCATGGTGTGTACCAACGTTTCCTCTAGCAGTCAAACCAATAGTCTCCCCAGCTTTCAGAGCCACACTGCCTACCATTATATGGTGTGTACCAACGTTTCCTCTAGCGGTCAAACCAATAGTCTCCCCAGCTTTCAGAGCCACACTGCCATGGTGTGTACCAACGTTTTTTCCTCACGGTGTGATGCAGTAAACTTTCTTTCTCTAGCAGTCAAACCAATAGTCTTCTTTGCTTTCAGAACCTCAAGGCCATGGTGTGTACCAACGTTTCCTCTAGCAGTCAAACCAATAGTATCCCCAGCTTTCAGAGCCACACTGCCACGGTGTGTACCAACGTTTTATCCTCACGGTGTGATGCAGTAAACTTCCTAGGTCCGTCAGGGTTTATTGCGTTATTTTGTCGTCGTTATCTGTTGGGCAGAAAGAGAGAATGACACAATGGTGACAGTGGATGGAAAAAAGGCATGGCGATTTATAAAGTACATATAAAATTGGACGAAGTTCAGCTGTCAGTATTTGTGAAATACGTCGGGGGTTCTTTCAATGGGTACTCCGGTTCTTCCACCCCCCACCCCCACCACCCCCCCCCCCCCACACACACACACACACACTTCGGTACCGGTCTCAGGCCACTTTACAAATTTCAAATACAAGCGATCAAAAATCTCAGTAACTTCAGTAGCTGAACTGACCCTTTGTCTGTCTTGTACTGTGTTTGTCTTGTACTGTGTTTGTACTGTTTGTCTTAAATGGCGTAAATCTGTGTCTAATTCGTGAGTGTGTATGTTGGGTTTCAGGCGCGGCGCTTTGAGTCGATTTCCCCAAAATTGAGAAAAAGCGCCTATATAATAACGTTATTATTATTATTATTATTATTATTATTATTATTATTGTTATTATTATTATTATTATTATTATTATTATTATTATTAATAATATTAGTGACACGGTCTGTGTTTAGAGACAAAGTGGAATAACTTCACGTGATGTCATCCAGAGTTAGGCATGTGTCCACTGTGGCTCACCGTTTAAAGTTTGCCAAATGAAAGCCGAGAAGTAACTGGTGACGAATCGTACACTGTTAGAACGATGGTTCACAGTACAATGCCAACGGTAACATGGTGGAATTGACTTACGCACGTGAAAAAATAATAACAACCTTATTTTACAGGCTTACCCTCATATTTAACCCATATCATACGGAGGTTAAAAGCTTTAAATTTGGACACTGCCCTATACTAGCTACATTATAGTATTTAGAGATAAGGCTATAGACCAATAGATTTAGTTTCAAGGGTGGTGGCAAAATAACTTGGCGCCTAGAGGCGCCAAGCTATTCTGGCACTACTCTTGAACTATTTGGGATGGAAAGAGAGCAAATAATAAAGTGTTGTGTGTTCAGCATACGACGTAGGTGGCTTGTGAATGTTAAATGTTTATTCATTTTTGACGTCTATGAAGGTCAGTTGGCTTAGAAAGGTCTTTGGTGTATCATGTGAATTATTGGTACGTCAGATTTTGGTCAGTTGCTATCCCTATGTTTAGTAACATGCAGGTGTTTGGTGGTGAATATGCAAAAGGTTTTATGCTTCATTGTGATAATAGCTTCTGGGTCGATGTTGCGAAACATTACAAGACTGTTTGTAACAAGTGTGTACCTGAAACGTTTGATGAAGTGCTCTCAGAATGTATTAATTACAACAAGAACATTGTTAGAGACAGGAAAACGGGTCATATCACCAAATGGAGAGAGAAAGGAATTTTGGTTATTGGGGAACTGCTTGACGAGAATTACTCTCTGTTGTCTTTCAAGTCATTTAAGCTGCGGTTATCTGATGTGTCTTCGCACTTCTTGATGTACTCTGGTATTGCCAATGCTGTCAGGGCCTGCTTAACTCATTCTACCCCATCACCGAAAGCCTTAAATTTTGCCATTGTCCTCTGAAGACTGCATTACAGTGCAAGACACAGATCGACCATGATAGTTCAAGGGTGATGCCAGAATAGCTTGGCGCCCATAGGCGCCAAGCTATTCTGGCATCACCTTTAAACTATCATGGTCGATCTTTATCTTCCTTTGGTGTGGCTGGGGTAGAATGAGTTAACCTCATTAGCAAGATAGCCAGTTAAGGAAGGAAATAGTACCAGCAATAAGGCTTGGAACACTATGAGTCTTGTAGGGTTGTAAAACCATCTACCCAACATTGATCAAATCAAGGTCAAGGCCTACTTGTATTCAGATGTGGTCTCAATGCTTCGAAATTGATGACATACCAAGCTGGAAATGTGTTTCAAAAGCACACCTGCCTCCCAAATTAAATGGTGCCAGTTAAGGTTATTACATCAGTTGTTGCCCACAAAGCTATTTCTATTTCTGCGTAAATTGTCTGAATCTGCAATTTGTACCTTTTGTAAGAATGAGGACGAAACTCTTTCTCACCTGTTCTGGGACTGCTTGTATGTACAGATATTCTGGTCTGACATGGGACAATGGTTGCGAGACAAATGTGTAAACTGCACTAAGTTTGAGTTTACAAAAAGTCTTATTGTCTTTGACACAGCTACGCTTTTTAGGTCAGACACTGTCTTAAACCTCATAATATTAGTTGCTAGGTTCTATGTTTACAAATGTAGTTTAGGAGAAACCCTGCCTAATTTAAGGCACTTTGTTAGAATTATGGGGAATCGCTACCTACGTGAGAAGTAGCGATTTGGAATTATTGGTCAGAGCAACAAGTTTTGTCATTTGTGGTATCATTATGCTACACGTTATGGCGGACTGTAATGCTGTTAGAGGCACTACCAGTTATTTCACTAAGGTATGCAGGGTTGTGCAGGCGGATTCTGGCACTACCAGTTATTTCACTAAGGTATGCAAGGTTGTGCAGGCGGCTTCTTTCACTACCAGTTATTTCACTAAGGTATGCAGGGTTGTGCAGGCGGCTTCTAGCACTACCAGTTATTTCACTAAGGTATGCAGGGTTGGTTCAAGGTTGCAATAATGACCTAGCTCGATTCCTTATGCATGAATCCATCAGTGCTATTTATAGTACCAAGGAATGCATGCCCAGGGGGTCACATTTGTGTGACTATCCAGTGTGATTGTTCAAATCTAAACTCTATTTGTCATTTGTTGTGTGTTAGAGTTGTGTGTGTACTAAGAGGGGGGGGGGGGGGGGGGGGGGGTAAATAGGAACGTGGGTGGGGCGGGGAGGGAGGTACATATATGTGCTACAATCTTTCTATACACATTGTCTGCTCTTGTGTGCAACTTATATATTGTATAATAATAATAATAATAATAATAATAATAATAATAATAATAATAATAATAATAATACATAGTTTTTATATAGCGCCCTTCTCTACGGACAGCAAGCCCAGAGCGCTTTACAGCACATAAAAATAATATTAAAAAGGAGAAGAAATAGGATGCACTCACTCTTTAAATAAACATCTGCTCGCACCATGTAGGCGCATCCTAACACGAAACACACACGCACGCACGCACACACATACACACACACACACACACACACACACACACACACACACACACACACACACACACACACACAACCTACCTACATGGGCTACCCATATACAAAAACAGCCAACATTTCCAGGCAGCACATCCAGACTAAGCTAGTCTTAATATGCTAACTGGAAAAGATGGGTCTTCAAATTTGTTTTGAAGGTCGTCAGGGTAGGGGATAGACGGACATGCAGAGGAAGTGAGTTCCAGACATGAGGGGCCTGATAACCAAAAGAACACCAGTAGATTTTAGGCTGATTCTGGGCTGAACAAGCAGTTTCTGTGAGCTTGAGCGTAGACTTCTACTAGGATTGTGCGATGCAAGGGAAAAAGACAGATATGCAGGAAGCGTATTGTCATAGTGTTTGTATGCCAAAGTGGCCAGCTTGTACTCTATTCTCTGTTTGACAGGTAGCCAGTGGAGATGCTTTAGCAGTGGTGTGACATGATCAGTGCGTTTTTTGCGAAGGACTAACCGGGCCGCATTTTTCTGGATACGCAGAATGCGAGTGAGTTGATCAGATGAGATACCAGCAAGAAGGGAATTACATTAATCTAGACGGGAAAGAATGTGAGAGCATACGAGCTGGGCAGTAGTCTTTTCTGTCAAAAAGGATCTGATCATGCCTATTCTGCGGAGCTCCAGGTCGGCAAAGATGGCTAACCTGTTTTTCCATTGATAAACTGGAATCCAGGAATACACCCAGACTTTTTACATCGGATTTGAAAGAAATGTCATGGCCACCTATGGAAATGTGATCACTGCTGGAGGCAGATGTTCTAGCTCGAGTACCAACAAGCATGCTCTCTGTTTTGTCATCATTTAACTTGAGTCTGTTGCAAGTCATCCAGTCATTGACTTCAACTATACACTTCTCCACATTGGAGACAATGGTTTGCAATTTACTAGGATGGTCAGACGTAGAGACCTGAGTGTCGTCAGCTTACTTGTGGTACTAACAGCTGTCCTGGCTGATGATTCGGAAAACTGGCTCAGTGTAAAGAGAGAACAGCAGAGGACCCAAACCAGACCCCTGTGGGACACCATACTTCAAAAGCACAGGCTGAGACATGATTCCATGCACACATACAGACTGATATCTTTCAAGAAGGTAAGACTTGAGCCATGACAGCGCTGGACCGGAAATACCAAAAGACACGCGTAGGCGTTGTAAAACAATCCCATGATCCAGCGTGTCAAAAGCCGCAGACAGGTCTAATAATGATAGCAAAGAGACATGTCCGACGTCAGCATGTGTAAGCAGGCTGTTGGTAATGTGAAGTAATGCTGTCAAGGTACTGTGATTTCTTCGATATGCAGACTGATACAGTTGAAGTAAATCATTACTACTGAGATGTGACATGAGCTGACTCAGCACAACTTTCTCCAGAATCTTGGAAAGAAAGGGAAGATTAGACACTGATCTATAATTCTTCAGCAAGTGTACATCCATCCCTGCCTTCTTCGACCATGGAATTACCACAGCCTGCTTAAAATGCCGAGGCACAGACCCTGACTCTAGAGACAAGTTAATAATTCTGGTTATCACACTGACAAGCTCATCAGGCCATAGCTTGAATAGGGAACACGATTTGGTGGGTGAGGAAATAAAGAATTTCTTTACAGTCTCCTCTGTGACAGCAGTGAACGCATGTAACACAGGCCCGTCATATGGTATATAGGACACAGCATGTAACACAGGCCCGTCATATGGTCCCCCACCCGGGTCTGCCCTGGGGGACTTGGGTGGGGTTAGGTACTTTTTAGTTCCCAGGGTCACCCTGGTCAGCCCCACAGGGTGGGTTTTTCTCTCTATTCTGGGGCATGTGTTTCTGTCTACCCTTTGTCCATTCACCTGTATTTGCCTTTGTAACACTCTCCCTACTGTCTGCACTGCCTGTAGCTCTTGATATTGGATGTGTGTTGCTAAATGGTCTTAGCTTTATTTAGGCCCCATGTGTTAGGTTTATTTAATGTATTTGACCGGCTGGCGACATACATTCAATGTTCTGTTTAGTTGGGTTTTTTTTCACAAGCAGCGCAGGCACGTCCTGAGAAAGCCTTGTTGCTGTCGGGACGTTAAGCAATGTACAATCAATCAATCAATCCGTCATATGGTATATAGGACACAGCATGTAACACAGGCCCGTCATATGGTGTATAGGACACAGCATGTAACACAGGCCCGTCATATGGTATATAGGACACAGCATGTAACACAGGCCCGTCATATGGTATATAGGACACAGCATGTAACACAGGCCCGTCATATGGTATATAGGACACAGCATGTAACACAGGCCCGTCATATGGGATATAGGACACAGCATGTAACACAGGCCCGTCATATGGGATATAGGACACAGCATGTAACACAGGCCCGTCATATGGGATATAGGACACAGCATGTAACACAGGCCCGTCATATGGGATATAGGACACAGCATGTAACACAGGCCCGTCATATGGGATATAGGACACAGCATGTAACACAGGCCCGTCATATGGGATATAGGACACAGCATGTAACACAGGCCCGTCATATGGTATATAGGACACAGCATGTAACACAGGCCCGTCATATGGTAAATAGGACACAGCATGTAACATAGGCCCGTCATATGGTATATAGGACACAGCATGTAACACAGGCCCGTCATATGGTATATAGGACACAGCATGTAACACAGGCCCGTCATATGGTATATAGGACACAGCATGTAACACAGGCCCGTCATATGGTATATAGGACACAGCATGTAACACAGGCCCGTCATATGGTATATAGGACACAGCATGTAACACAGGCCCGTCACATGGTATATAGGACACAGCATGTAACACAGGCCCGTCATATGGTATATAGGACACAGCATGTAACACAGGCCCGTCATATGGGATATAGGACACAGCATGTAACACAGGCCCGTCATATGGTATATAGGACACAGCATCAGAACAGTTGTCCACTTCCTGACGGATCGTGCTTATCTTAGAGTCCAAGTACTGACAAAACTTATCAGGTAGATCATTCATCAGAATGGTATTCGGAAGTACAGGTTCATTTTTCTTTCCAAGAAGTTCATTTGTAAGGCTATACAGCTGACGAACAGATGCGCAGTCTTCAAGTTTGGCACAAACAAAGTCTTTCTTAGCTGCTCGCTGTGAGGACTTGAGTGCAGCACGCAGCTTCACAAACATGGCTCTATGTACTGTAAGACCACTACATCTCCACAGTCTCTCAGTGCTTCACAAACATGTCTCTATGTACTGTAAGACCACTACACCTGCACAGTCTCTCGGTGCTTCACAAACATGTCTCTATGTACTGTAAGACCACTACACCTGCACAGTCTCTCAGTGCTTCACAAACATGTCTCTATGTACTGTAAGACCACTACACCTCCACAATCTCTCAGTGCTTCACAAACATGTCTCTATGTACTGTAAGACCACTACACCTCCACAATCTCTCAGTGCTTCACAAACATGTCTCTATGTACTGTAAGACCACTGCACCTCCACAGTCTCTCAGTGCTTCACTAACATATCTCTACGTACTGTAAGACCACTACACCTCCACAGTCTCTCAGTGCTACGGAGCTCGCGCTTGGCATCTTTCAATTCCTTCATTAGCCAAGGGGCCGGGGGACTTGAGGTTACGCGTCTGGTGGTGAGTGGCGCATGCTTGTTGAGAATGTCAGAGAGTGTACAGTTGTAAGTGTCCAGCAGTTCATGTACTGTGCAGTCTGTCAATACACCGTCACAAGCCACCTTTACATCGGAGCTGAAACATCCATGTCAATTCACCGTCACAAGCCACCTTTACATCGGAGCTGAAAACATCCCTGTCAATACACCGTCACAAGCCACCTTTACATCGGAGCTGAAAACATCCCTGTCAATACACCGTCACAAGCCACCTTTACATCGGAGCTGAAAACATCCCTGTCAATACACCGTCACAAGCCACCTTTACATCGGAGCTGAAAACATCCCTGTCAATACGACGAATGTTTCTGGAAGTATTCGAGCGTTTTGTGGAACGAGGCCGAGACGCAAGCACGTGAAAGAAAACACTTGCATGATCCGACAACAGAGAATCACACACATGAACGTCCTGAACAAGAGAGGAGCTCTCCCCTGTGATCTGAAGGTCCAAGGTGTGACCACGTCTGTGAGTCGGCCCCTGCACATGCTGACTCAAGCTACGGTCAGACAGATGTGAACGCAGACGAAGTGCATCAGTATCAGATGGAACTTTAAAATGAAAATTAAAGTCTCCAATCATAACTAATTCGAGTCTGCTGCTGGAGGCACTGTCCACATAATCTTGGAATTCACTGAAAAATTCGCTAGCGGTTAGTTTATTTTGTCTGCTTGGATGTGGCCGGTATACTACAGTAAAAGTAACTGAGATGTCACTGATGATGCTATCTTCAACAGCTTATAAAGAGTTGAAGGGCAAAAGTTTGAAAGTGGTGCAGTTTTCTAAGGACTTACTGACCAGTACTGCTATACCACCCCCTCGTCAC
This sequence comes from Semisulcospira habei, assembly GCA_036245525.1. Taxonomy (NCBI): domain Eukaryota; kingdom Metazoa; phylum Mollusca; class Gastropoda; family Semisulcospiridae; genus Semisulcospira; species Semisulcospira habei. The sequence goes on from BTPG01000007.1 coordinate 152,192,188, forward strand.
CCAAAGCTAGGGAAAGACTTCAGAATATATCCTGGAGAGGTCAACTCAGCTATGTATGGTTCGTCACCCTCATCTTGAAGCCACGTTTCAGCCAGCAACAAGAAGTCTAGCTGATGATCAGTGATGTAATCACTTATCTCACTAGTTTTGTTCCTGCAAGACTGAGTGTTCAAGAAGGCTAATGACAGCCTGTTCTGGTCAGATTTCTGCACAGGTGAAGAACAGTCACAGACATCTGTAATGATAGGGACATAAATCGGGTTACCTGAGTCTCTTGATTATCCACAATGCGTGCGGGCTTTACGTGAAGATGCGCAGGTTTGCGATGATGTTCGAGTCCCTGGGAACTGGCTGACATGGGTAGTCCCGGGGGGTGGGGCAGAGTGGACATCCCGAGGTGTGATGATAACTGGTATAAGGCGTCCTCGCTTGCGCCGTCCTCCTCGGTAAGGCCGCTTCCTCCTGGGTCTGTTGACGCATGGCTGCACTGATGGGGTGGGGGGTGGGGGTGGGGGGTGTCTGTGTAATCCAAGGGACCTCAGGTGTGCACACACATCAGGAGCAGGGGCACTGGTAACGGCACACCACCATAGTAGCAGTTGCTATCTGTCATAACACAGTACACGTGTACTGGTAGGCCTATGTACAGTGGCGCATGTTTGTCCGGCTTTTAATCCACAAGCGCAGTGTTTGATCTACGTCCTTGTGCCGGATATCGTCTGCTGTCTTGCTGATATTTGCGTTGTAAGGAAACAGAAGTCGTAGGCCGCAGAGCAGGGTCTTCCTCAGTATGCGGGGGCATTAGTCTAGTACTATTTATCGCAACACACTCGTGGAGCCTGTCTCCATAAACTGGTTATATACATCCAAAAATCGCGAAGTGAAATGAATGTGGGATGTTTTAGTTGTGCCTGGCTGTGTGGGTCTGTATAACAAACGGCAGCGGCCACAATGATTCAAGAAGAACAAGTACTAGGCAAGTCAGTGACGACAAGTATAGGAAACAATAGCCACCGCTTTGTCAACACAAACCAACAAGCAGAACATTACCTTTTGTTAACAAACGTCTCATCTGGCGGCCTGACGTCACAGCAGTGTGACGTAATGTCGTAATCTCTTTACATCCGTCTAGTTATTACGTCATTTTATGTTTATAATCTGTTCAACACATGGCAGAAGTGAAAGCCGGCGGGAAAAAAAAATGGGGCAAGTAAATGGAAAACAACTCGTCGCTGTTGGAATTGCAATAAGTACAGACGAAATCTAGGACCGAACATTTGTCAGATAACCAAAGGAATCATTGTGAACATATTTTGAGGGTTGCTTCTTTGGAGGAATCCAGGAGGTTGTTTTCTCACTCGATTCAATTCAAAGTTCATCTTGGGTGAGTGCAACTGTTTGTAAAGCGATCGAAATGAAGTGAAAGCTTACACTTCTTCTAAAACTGGACCACATTATATGCCGAAGATAATTTGTTACTGAGGTAAAAATGCAAACAAAAAGAACCGCTTATCTTACAAGCTTACCCTCGTATTGAAACATTTAGTAAACCCTGTGTGTTTAATTAATCCAGACCAAAAAGGTGACTGCCAAGCGTGTGAAATGCAAAGAAGTACCCAACGGAGAAAGAAACACGCTTAGAAAAAACGGTACAACACAATTTATTAACATTTCGGGTAAATACCCTTTGTCAAAATAGACAAACAAACAGAGACATTAGCCGCTACTTATCTTCATATGCAGAAGGAATGTGTGCTGGTTAAAGAAGGGCACACTGTCACAGCCTCAAAGCGAGATGCATCAGCAGTTGTTTTTGACAGCCTTCCACGTTTCACAAAATAACCAGAGCGTTTTCACGATCACGATCATCTACTTTTGGTTTTTACATTTCATGACGACTCCTGTCACGGATCACAAAGATACAAAAGGAAAAACTACAGTCACGAAAACCGAGGGAAAAAAAGTCAATCGCGAGTCATGATTTTATGCTATACAGCCCCCCCCCCCCCCGGCCCCCATCACCACCACCACCCCCTCCTTCAGACTCACAAAGCACCCAGACGGGTGGGCCAGGCGGTGTGCAAGGTCAGTATTCTTTCGTGCATGTGTGTTGACACTTTGGCATGTGCTTTGTTTGTTGTTGTTCATTTCATGGTTTCCTTGCTGTTTGCTCGAGCTTCACTCATTGTGCCTGCTGTCTCAGGTTCTGTGGCCCGGCGACCACAGTTGAGATACCGACGGTGACTACTCCACGTCGTGCTGTGGAACTGAAAACACAGTCGGAGGCCGTGGCGCTGACAGGACTGACACTGTCCATGCTGACTCTCTACCCTGATCAAGTGGAGCTTGTCGACAGGCCCGGGCTGCCGCGGGTGTTTCTCTGGGGGCCGCCGGGTAGGCGCGATTGCAATAACCTGAAGTCTAAAAGAGTATCAACATAACAAATCAGCCCTGTTATCACCACGGGTGCATTTCTCACATTTTGGAAGTGTTCCTTAACGTCTATGTACCAGTTGTAGGAGGTGCATTGACCATGATAAGTCAAGGGTAGTGCCAGATTAGCTTGGCGTCTGAAGATCAGTGTTTGTTTAGAGCAGTATCACGGTTTTCACAACTGGCTAGGTTGTTCCTCAAACAGAGGATTACTTGGGAGTATAGCTTTGTTATTACACACACGATGATTGCTCCTGCAGAATCTCCAGGTAGAACATTCCTTTAACTCTCTCAGCCCGACGGCCGTATTTCCCAAATTTTGGAGGCGCCATAAAATGACTATGCACCAGTTTCAGGAGATGGATCTACCAAGATAATTCAAGGGCAGTGCCAGATTAGCTTGGCACCTACAAGCACTACCCTTGAATTATCATGGTCGACCTATCTCGTGCTGTAGTGAGTCAGGGCGGAATGGGGTAAGAAGACAATTAACACCATCAAGAATCAGAAGTGCCCGTTTGATCTTGTTTTGTTAGAGAGGTGGGTCCCCAGTGCGCCAAGGTCATCGGGCTGTCGTTGGGTCGTGCACGGCCGTTTTCAGGCCGACGTGGGTTTTGCGCATTGGGGTGGAGGAGGGGAGGAGGAGAAGTGCGTGAAGACATGATCCCCCAACCCCCGCGCCCCCTTAACACAGTGCATTGGGATGGAGGAGGGGAGGAGGAGAAGTGCGTGAAGACATGATCCCCCAACCCCCGCGCCCCCTTAACACAGTGCATTGGGATGGAGGATGGGAGGAGGAGAAGTGCGTGAAGACATGATCCCCCAACCCCCGCGCCCCCTTAACACAGTGCATTGGGATGGAGGAGTGGAGGAGGAGAAGTGCGTGAAGACATGATCCCCCAACCCCCGCGCCCCCTTAACACAGTGCATTGGGATGGAGGAGGGGAGGTGGAGAAGTGCGTGAAGACATGATCCCCCAACCCCCGCGCCCCCTTAACACAGTGCATTGGGGTGGAGGAGGGGAGGAGGAGAAGTGCGTGAAGACATGATCCCCCAACCCCCGCGCCCCCTTAACACAGTGCATTGGGATGGAGGAGGGGAGGTGGAGAAGTGCGTGAAGACATGATCCCCCAACCCCCGCACCCCCTTAAAAATAAGTGCCAAAAGCGGTGCAGTGTCCCGAGATGAGAGAAGAAAGTTTCAACAAAAAAAAATCTTAAGGTATAAAAACTGTCAATAAAAAATAAAAAGAAACACGCTTGGAAAGAACGGTTACAACACACTAGTACATTTATAAAGAAAATCCACAAACAAACGCGCTAAGAAAGACCAATCGCAACACAACTTATTTCTGTTTGTTATTTGTACGCGCGTTTATTTCTTTCTTACGACTTTTTTTCTTATGCTCGCCTGATAGTCACTGTATTGGTCTGGATTTATTATTTATTGTATGACACAGTTTGGAGAAGGAGGGGGGGGGGGGTGAGGGGTCCCCCATTCTCCGGTGGGACACTCTCTGGATCAGCCCATGTGTTGTGGCCAAGTAGATGATGATGTGTTGGCCCTCAGATCCGCGCGTCCGGTGTTGGAGTGCCACTGACTACAATTGTTTTCTTTCCTTTCTTGCTCACAATAAATACCCGGAAGTGTTGTACAGCTGACTCCGCCGTTGTTCTCCGTCACACAATTTTGTTATTGGCAAGCTAAAAAGGTGTGCGTGGTGACAATAGCATACTACCTTCCCAACTCAATTTGACATCGGCGTTGGTTATTGGCAAGCTAAAAGGTGTGAGGGGTGAAAATAGCATACCAACTTTCCACCTCAATTTGACATCGGCGTTGGTTATTGGCAAGCTAAAAGGTGTGAGGGGTGAAAATAGCATACCAACTTTCCACCTCAATTTGACATCGGCGTTGGTTATTGGCAAGCTAAAAGGTGTGAGGGGTGAAAATAGCATACCAACTTTCCACCTCAATTTGACATCGGCGTTGGTTATTGGCAAGCTAAAAGGTGTGAGGGGTGAAAATAGCATACCAACTTTCCACCTCAATTTGACATCGGCGTTGGTTATTGGCAAGCTAAAAGGTGTGAGGGGTGAAAATAGCATACCAACTTTCCACCTCAATTTGACATCGGCGTTGGTTATTGGCAAGATAAAAGGTGTGAGGGGTTAAAATAGCATACCACCTTTCCAACTCAATTTGACATCGGCGTTTGTTATTGGCAAGCTAAAAGGTGTGAGGGGTGAAAATAGCATACCACCTTTCCAACTCAATTTGACATCGGCGTTGGTCATCCCTTGCATGTGTCCCCCACCCGGGTCTGCCCTGGAGGACTTGGGTGGGGTTATCTACTTTTTAGTTCCCAGGGTCACCCTGGTCAGCCCCACAGGCTGGGTTTTCCACTCTATTCTGGAGCATGTGTTTCTGTCTACCCTTGGTCCATTCACCTGTATTTTTCTTCTTTAAACTCACCCTACTGTCTGCGCTACCTGTAGCTCTTGGTATTGGATGTGTCAATGTGTTGCTAAATGGTCTTAGGTTTATTTAGCGTATTAGACCGGCTGGCGACATACATTCAATATTCTGTTTAGTTTTCTCACAAGCAGTGCAGGCACGTCCTGAGAAAGTCTTGTTGCTGTCGGGACGTTAAGCAATGTACAACCAACCAATCTTGCATGCGTGGACAATTTTACACCCGTGTTGGTCATCCCTTGCTTGTGTGAGTGCGATATGCGGGAGATTGGTTGACCGTGATTGTTCAGGATGAGTTTATGTATGTTACGTGGTAAAATCGTGGTCGTAGAATGATACTACACCAAACGCACACACGTAGAGTTCTTTTTAAATAAACCTCCGTTCAGCTGCAATCCGTCACACGTGGCCTAAGGATGTAGACAATACTGGAGTAACAGTTCCAACAATATTTTATTACAGCGATGCGATCTCCACGAAATTCGTTCACAAATGCACCAACAATAGTACAAAGTCTTCTCAGCTTTGACACAAAGCGTCTCTCATACAATCTACATCACCATTCACTGCATAACTCCGTCACTGAAGCACGATATCTTGCGTAGCGCTCTCTCAATGTCAATACACTTTTCTTCGATACACTGCAATTATACAACTAAACACTAGCGTCACATCGCAATTCTACACCTGTCGGAACAATGTACAGACTCTGTTACATCGTAATCCTACGACTGAACAATGTACACAGATGCTTCCTAGCACAACTCTTTTATAGTGTTATATTTTCTAGAAAAATCAGGCAAAATCGTACAACACAACCAATCAAAATCAAAATTACAGCACGTACTGTATCTAAAACTCAAAGGTGCATTCACACTGGAATATTCTGTAAACAACTAGCTTCGATCTTCAACTTCTAAGTTAAGAAAATCCGCGGTGCGCGATGACGTCACACAAAAGTAGGCCAGACAGGTCACGACCCCGCCCACTCTAACTGATAAACATGCGAAAAGTGCATCAGTACTGAAAGCTAATCGACACGCGGGAAGTAAACAAATGAACATTCGAGCTGATTCTAGACTATTCCAGACTTAACTCCATGTGGCAACAGATAGTCAACACCGCACTATTCGTAAACGAAAATGAAATTCACTGAAAAGATATGTGATAAAAATCATGATAGCTCAAATAAAACGTCGAATCGTTACCTACGATACATGAATGCACGCTATAACAGAACAACACAACCACAATCGTAACAATGTATATGATTCATGTGATGATATTTCAAGCTCACTACATATTGTATAGGATTAGAGTGGCGATATTTCAAGTTGAGTACATGTATAGGATTTTTGTGGTGATATTTCAAGCTCAATACATGTATAGGATTAGTGTGGTGATATTTCATGCTCAGTACATGTATAGGATTAGTGTGGTGATATTTCAAACTCAGTACATGTATAGGATTAGTGTGGTGATATTTCAAGCTCAGTACATGTATAGGATTAGTGTGGTGATATTTCAAACTCAGTACATGTATAGGATTAGTGTGGTGATATTTCAAGCTCAGTACATGTATAGGATTAGTGAGGTGATATTTCAAGCTCAGTACATGTATAGGATTAGTGTGGTGATATTTCAGTACATGTATGGGATTAGTGTGGTCATATTTCAAGCTCACTATATATTGTATAGGATTAGAGTGGCGATAATTCAAACTCAGTACATGTATAGGATTAGTGTGGTGATATTTCAAGCTCAGTACATGTATAGGATTAGTGTGGTGATATTTCAAACTCAATACATGTATAGGATTAGTGTGGTGATATTTCAAGCTCAGTACATGTATAGGATTAGTGTGGTGATATTTCAAACTCAATACGTGTATAGGATTAGTGTGGTGATATTTCAAACTCAATACATGTATAGGATTAGTGTGGTGATATATCAAGCTCAGTACATGTATAGGATTAGTGTGGTGATATTTTAAACTCAATACGTGTATCGGGATTAGTGTGGTGATATTTCAAACTCAATACATGTATAGGTTTAGTGTGGTGCTATTTCAAGCTCAGTACATGTATGGGATTATTGTGGTGATATTTCAAGCTCAGTACATGTATAGGATTAGTGTGGTGATATTTCAAGCTCAGTACATGTATATGATTAGTGTGGTGATATTTCAAACTCAGTACATGTATAGGATTAGTATGATGATATTTCTGTACATGTATAGGATTAGTGAGGTGATATTTCAAACTCGGTACATGTATAGGATTAGTGTGGTGATATTTCAAGCTCACTACATGTTCAGGATTAGTTCTGTAGCATCGAAGGAACCATATCAAGCACTACTGTGGACTGAATTGTCACGGTCGATCCATCCCAGCTGTAAATGTGTCAGGCTGAATACGTTGACCAAAATAACACGTACTGCTATGACACCTTTTGTTCCTCCATTGTCCACACAGGCACGGGGAAAACAGTCGTTCTCGTCATAAAGGGCTTGCAGTGGGGGCACCAAGGGAAGGACGTTCATTTGGTGAGTTCCCACAGACACAGCCGTGCCGCCATCTTGCTTATCGAACGTCAGCTGCAGCACTCGCTGGGGATTGAGTCCACATCAACACCAACACCAGCATCAACATCAGCACCCGGCCCGCGAGTTTACACCCATTTCTATGACTTCGACAACGAGACAGATGTGGGGGCCGCTGCGGAGGAACTGGCGTCAGCCGCGCGTGACGGGGAGCTGTTTGTTATCGCTGACGAAGCCTTTAGTGGCGAGTAAGTTTGACTGTGTGTGATTTGTGATGACGCGCGCTGGTGACGGACATTAAACAGACCGTTATACTTGTTAACCGGTCAGTTTGTGTGGATAGAGAGAGAGAGAGAGAGAGAGAGAGAGAGAGAGAGAGAGAGAGAGAGAGAGAGAGAGAGAGAGAGAGAGAGAGAGAGAGAGAGAGAGAGAGAGAGAAATGAAATGAAACTTTATTTTCCAAGGATAAAAGAATAGGTGCGCAGACCTTTTTTCATTCTTGTCCTTGCTACAAACTACATGAAAAAACACACGCGCGCGCGCGCACACACACACACACACACACACACACACACACACACACACACACACACACACACACACGCACGCACGCCGGCACGCACACGCGCTTGCACACTCACACACACACCCACACACGCGCGCACGCACACGCACGGAAGTACGTAAATCAGAGTTAGGTCAGACCCCGCTACGGCTCAAACATTGGATTAAAGGCCGGGTCAAACGTGGTATCATGATGTATATCCCGGGCCTTCAACCAAAGCCCGCGTCAGACGAAGCACAGTCCCGACCCACGTCTGGCTAATATGCATTACACACTGTACATGAAATACTACTACATAATAAACACATAATATAGTAAACATTGCACACTGATAAGACTACATTCGGTACATTGAACGCAAAAACTGTAAGCATGAACGTCAAGATTATCTAGACGTTTTACTTCCTTCTGACTAACCCAACACACACATACATGCACGCAAGATGCACGCACGCACACACATACATACACCCACACACATGCACGCACACACCAGCATAAACAAATATGCACAAAACACATTGTTCCGCACACACGCACGCACACACATACACACGCGCCCACACATTTGCATGTTTAATAAGAGTCATTATTCAGAACGCAGCAGTCGCGTGCGCTTTGTTCGGCGGCTCAATTAAGTGCCGGAATGGTCTTGCCTTGAAGGTGGACAAAGAAGATGCCTCGGTAATATTGGCCGGAAACGAGTTCCACAGTTTGGCTCCTGAGTAAGACAGACTAGTTTTGAATATATCAAGTCGTGGCCTAGGTACTGACAGTTTGTTCCTTGATGTCTTGTATGGTGTGTTAGCATCCTTTAAAAAAATCCGAGACGTACCGCGGGGTTTTGGATTTTCGGACTTTAAACATTAACACGCCCTTATTGAACAGAAAGAGGTGACGTAACGGAAGCATGTCAAGGGCCCTAAGTCGCTCGTCAGTGCTGTCTCTGCTATTAGGAAGAATTAGCTTGGCTGCCCTCCGGTGGAGGGAATTAAGCCTCTTTAAGCACGCATCACTACACCCGTCCCAGACTGTAGATGCGTAGTCAATGTGGGACTGGATGTGAGCGCTGAAGAAGAGTTTTCTAGTTGGTGAGTTCGTAAAGTAAATAAGTTTTGAAATGAGAAAAAGATTTCTGGATACAATTTTGCACACATTGTTTACATGCGCATGCCATGTCATGTTATTGATCGTCAATAATGACGCCTAACAGCCGGCATTCTTTAACTTGTTTAATTGGCTGACAGTTAAGGGAAAGGCTAAGTGGCGGTGGGTTTAGCTGGTGCTTTTGACGTGTAGTGATTAGCATGCACTCTGTTTTAGATGGGTTAAGTATCATGTAGTTGTCTCGGCACCAATTTGAGACGTCTAATAGACTATGTTGCAAAGAAGAATTAATTGTAGATATTTTTGCCAACGACACGTTGAGAGTAGCGTCATCTGCAAACAAATTGCATCACACATTTGATTGTGAGATACACAAAGGCAAGTCATTAATAAAAATTAAAAACAAGAGAGGGCCTAAAATAGACCCTGGGGTACTCCATGCTTAATGACGCCTTCTGAGGAACGCTTACCATTGACGAAAACATTCTGAGATCTATTGCTTAGGTACGATTTAAAGAAGGCAGCAGAATCTGTGTCTATGTGGTATGCCAACAGCTTCTGTAGCAACAGTTTATGGTTGACTAAGTCAAAAGCTTTAGAAAAATCTAAAATACGCACCGGTCATTTCAGCATTGTTTATTGAAGTTAGCCAGGTATTGGTCAGATGAGACAGAGCCGTGTGACAAGAGTGGCGGGGTCTGAAGCCTGACTGTAACGGATAAATCAAGTTATGTGTCTCCAGGAAGTGACTCAGGTGCCTGTGGACATGTTTTTCTATAGGCTTTGACAAAGTTGATAAAAGTGAAATTGGCCTGAATTTGTTGGGGTCAGTGAGGTCTTTAGTTTTATGCAGCGGAATGACTTTAGCTAAGCTATTTTCCAACTTCTTGGGAAAGTACCTTGCTGGATTATAGAATTGTAGATAAATGTTAAAGATTCGACCACATAGGGGACAGACAGTTTTAAAAAGAAACTATTAATGCCGTCATGACCAAGGGATCGTTTATTTTTCAGCTGACTAATAGACTTGCCTACGTCGAAAACAGTTAAGTATGGAATACTAAAAAAGTCGTTTGGCGCCAGTCTCTCGTCGCAAAAAAGTTTTAGTTTTACAGAAATAGTCGGCTTGTTTAGGTTATTAGTACTTTTATTCAAAAGTGAGGCGGCAGCAGACAGGAAATGTTGATTAAAAGTATCAGCAGGTATAGAAGTACATGGTGGTGTTTGACGTGAATTGGTAAAGGCATTGAAGGCTCGCCAGACAGATACGGTATCAGTTTTATTATCTATCAAGCGCTGGAAGTGTTTTTTTCTGGGCGAAAGAGAGAGAGAGAGAGAGAGAGAGAGAGAGAGAGAGAGAGAGAGAGAGAGAGAGAGAGAGAGAGAGAGAGAGAGAGAGAGAGAGAGAGAGAGAGAGAGAGAGAGAGGATGAAATGAAATGAAATGAAACTTTATTTTCCAAGGATAAAAGAATAGGTGCGCAGACCTGTTTTCATTCTTGTCCTTGCTACACTCTTGGCTTGGCTTGACTTCGCGAACGAAGATTCTATAGGGCTTGCCCACGTCGTCTGCAGGCATTTTCGTGGCTGCGGAGGCCAATCCGGGACAGGCAGGTTCGACCGCAGTGGCTGCAGGGGAAGGTCTGGTCAGGGTTCTGAGTTACGACAGCTCTGTTTTTTCTTCTGAGCCGCTTGTCCTTAAGGTTAGCTCTGCGAGAGTCCTCAAAGGAGACGGCTGCGTTGTGAATGGTGGAGCGCCAGGTGTCACGGTCCGCAGCAAGCGAAGACCACTGGCGGTGGTCGATTTGGCAGGCACTAAGTGACTTCTTGAGACCGTCTTTGTATCTCTTCTTTGGTGCCCCTCTGTCTCGGTGTCCAGTGGCGAGCTCGCCGAACAGAGTGATCTTGGGTAGGCGATGATCCTCCATCCTGGAGACGTGCCCCGCCCAGCGAAGCTGTGTCCGCAGCAGCAAAGCCTCGATGCTCACAGTTTCCGCCTGTTCAAGGACCTCGACGTTGGTGACATAGTCACTCCAGTGAATGCTGAGGATAGTACGCAGGCAGCGCTGGTGAAAGCGTTCGAGGAGTCGTAGTTGGCTGCGGTAGAGGGCCCAGGACTCGGAACCGTACAGCAGGGTGGTGAGGACGACAGCTCTGTACACGCTGATCTTGGTGCCTTTTTTCAGCTGTTGATTGTGCCACACCCGCTTGAATAATCGCCCGAAAGCACTGTTAGCTTTTGCCAGCCTGTTGTCCAGCTCCTTGTCCAGCTTGGCGTCTGACGTGATGATGCATCCAAGGTAGGTAAACTGGTGTACAGACTTCAGTTCGGACTCGCCGATGGTGATGTGGGGAGGGCGATGCTCTTCTTTGGGTGCCGGCTGATGAAGGACCTCTGTCTTTTTCAGACTGACCTCAAGTCCAAAGAGCTGGGCGGCATCTGCGAAGCAGGACGTAATGCGCTGCAAGGCTCTCTCTGTGTGTGCAACGAGGGCAGCGTCATCAGCAAAGAGCAGCTCACGAATCAGTTGGTCTAGGGTTTTTGTGTGGGCCTGCAGTCGTCTAAGGTTGAACAGGCTGCCATCGAGACGATACCTGATGTACACTGCGTCGTCATCGTCGAGGTCCACTGTGGCCTGCTTCAACATCATGCTGAAGAAGATGGTGAAGAGGGTCGGTGCCAGCACGCAGCCTTGCTTCACGCCGTTGCGAATGGGGAATGGTTCTGAGAGGTCACTGTTTAGTCTGACCTGGCCTTGCTGGTCCTCGTGGAGCTGAACGATCATGTTGAGGAACTTTGGGGGACAGCCTAGTCGCTCCAGGATCTGCCACATTCCTTGCCTGCTCACAGTGTCAAACGCTTTTGTTAGGTCGACAAACGTTACGTACAGCCCTTTGTTCTGCTCGCGGCACTTCTCCTGAAGCTGTCTCAGCACAAAGACCATGTCGGTGGTACTCCTGTTGGCTCTGAAGCCACACTGGCCCTCTGGGAGGTGGTCTTCAGCGATGGCAGGTACCAGCCGATTCAGGAGCAACCTTGCGAGAATTTTCCCGGCAATGGACAGCAGGGTAATTCCACGATAATTAGAGCAGGCAGACTTCTCTCCTTTGTTCTTGTACAGGGTGATGATGACTGCATCACGGAGATCCTTTGGTAGTGTTCCTTTTTCCCAGCAGCAGAGAAAGAGGTCGTGGAGCTTGTTGTGCAGTGCTGGGCCTCCATGTTTCCAGATCTCTGGCGGGATTCCGTCAATGCCTGCTGCTTTGCCACTCTTGAGCTGGTGGATGGCTGTGAGGGTCTCTTCGGCGGTGGGCGGTTCGTCCAATTCAACCTTTAGTGGAAGGTGTGGGATTTGGAGGATGACTGTTTCTTGAACAGTGCGCTCAGCGCCGAAGAGGTCCTGAAAGTATTCCGACCAGCGGTTCAAGATGGAGGTATTATCTGTGAGGAGTTCCTGTCCATCAGCGCTTCGCAGGGGACTTTGTACCAGGTGCCTAGGGCCATACACTGTTTTCAGTGCTTCGTAGAAGCCCCTGTAGTCACCGTTGTCAGCGCAGAGCTGGGTCCTCTGTGCGAGTCTGGACCACCACTCGTTCTGGAGCTCTCTAAGCTTGAGCTGGAGACTGCTGCAGATGAGGCGGAAGGCAGACTTCTTCACAGGGCAGGAAGGCTGGGCTAGGTGGGCCTGGTGGGCGGCTCTTTTTTTTGCTAGAAGTTCCTGGATCTCTACGTCGTTTTCGTCAAACCAGTCTTTGTTCCTCTTTCTAGCAAAGCCCAAGACTTCCACAGAAGATTTTACAATAGCAGTTTTCAGTTGATCCCAGAGTGTTTCAGGGGAGGAGTCTGCTGGATCAACTGTGTCTTTGAGCATGTGCTGTAAATCGGCCTGAAGGGCAGCTTTCTTGTCGTCACGCTGAAGGCTGGCAACATCAAGCTTTTTCTTGGGGGGGGCCCCCTTTTTTGGGTTTCAGCTTGAGGCGGAGCCTGAGTTTGCAGCGAACAAGGCGGTGGTCAGTGTGGCACTCTGCGCTGGGCATCACTCTGGTGAGGAGGACGTCACTGCGGTCCCTCTGACGCACTAGGATATAGTCGATAAGGTGCCAGTGCTTGGAGCGAGGATGCATCCAGGTGGTCTTTCGACTGTCCTTTTGCTGGAAAGTAGTGTTGGTGATGACAAGTTGCTGCTCTGCACAGAGCTCCAACAGTAGGCGACCATTGTCATTGCAGTTCCCAACGCCATGCTTGCCGAGGACTCCTTTCCAGGCTTCAGAGTCTTGGCCCACTCTGGCGTTGAAGTCGCCAAGGATGATGACTTTGTCGTTTGCAGGGGTGCTCTGCAGGAGGCTGCGCAGGTCAGAGTAGAACTTGTCTTTTTCTGCAGGCTCTGCCAGGAGGGTTGGGGAGTACACACTGAGAAGGGTGACGTATTGCTGGTGTCTCAGTGGGAGGCGCATGGACATGATGCGATCGGAGTGACCCGTTGGTAGGTTTTCCAACTTAGTCGCAATGTGGGTCTTCACCATGAAGCCCACGCCTGAGAGCCGTCTTTCTGATGCAGGCCTGCCTGACCAGTAGAGGGTGTAGCCAGCGCCAAGTTCTTGGAGGCTGCCTTCCTCCGGGAGGCGTACTTCGCTGAGCGCGGCGATGTCGATGTTTAACCTCCGCAATTCATGGGCAATGAGGGCGGAGCGACATTCAGGGCGTCCGCTGTCTGCTGTGTCGAGCATGGTTCGGATGTTCCAGCATGCAACGTTGAGTCCGGTCGTGGTCGTCATGAGAGTGGATCCATTGTTTTTTCTTGTTTTCTGACCGCATGAGAAGATGCCCGTTGACCGCGGCTAGCCAACTGGGTTACGAGGGGATGAGCTTTGCTTAGGCCACCTTTTCTAGGCCCCTCTCCGTGTGGAGCAAGCAGTGCTGTCCCTAGAGAAGGCTGCTTGGTCGTTCAGGGTGTGCCGAGTGACGTTGTCATCCCCAGGTCAACATCAGGCGACCAATATCCTGAACCGCCTGCATGCAGGTTTGAGACTGCGGCTTCCAGTGACATCTTTCACCTGCCGTTTTGCCCCTTGCCCATCGCTACAGGACTTGGAAAGTTCAGTGTCATAGTCCGTGGGCGTTTCCTAAAGCCTGCGCGGTGGAGCTTTTTGGTGGAGTGCAGTGTGCGCAGTACTGGCCCCACCCTTTAAACCCTTGGTTCGTTTGCCATGGCCTAGCAAGCTGGGACGGTGGCATCGAGGTCCACGGGTCGTAGGTTTTATATCAGACTGTCCTTGTCTTAGTCTCTGGCTCAAAAGCCTTCCCCGGAGACACGGGGGCTTTGATGTCAGGGGTTTCCTCCCTTAGCCTTTCCGCAGCCAAGCGGCCAAGCCTGCAAGGCAGCAGGGGACTCGTGAGGGCCGGGGTCGTCTATGTCCCGTGCAGATGTGAACATCTGCCCACTGCCCAGACGGTGACACTTACCAGAGGAGAAAAAATCCAACGCCGGAACCCGGTATCGAACCTCGCACCTTTGGCATTGGAGGCAGACGTCTTAACCACTGCGCCACTTCCCCGCTACACACTACAAAACAAAATAACGTACATAAAATTACTCTCTTACACACACACACACACACACACACACACACACACACACACACACACACACACACACACACACACACACATGGACACAAAACCCTCAGAGTGAGTTACCTACCATTTTATGTGAAAATGAGTTCCCATATTTTTATTTATTCTAGGGCTCTGGGGTTGATGCGAATGTTTAGAACTCACCTTATAACTAAGCTCTATAACTTAAAATAAAACAGACATTTTCTAGAAACAGAGCCACTGGATGGAGAAAAAATGGGTTTCTACCAATAAAGTGGGTGTCTCTTACACAAAAACTGGCATTACAGTGAAAATGGGTGTCCTCTTCAAATCATTCATTTTAGCATGGACTATCTCAAGAAAATTAGGTGTCTGTAATAAGGTAAAGTTCACGGAATATTTGATGTTTCTTTTCCACATTTATTTGATTGTTGTCATTCATTTTTCAACTTAATGTGTATTCCTTCTTGATTCTCTGCATTAAAAATGTCAAGCACAATGACACAACACACAGTGAACAAATACCTCACTAAACATACCTCTGGTTGATTTCATTATGATTGTTTGGGTGGGGTTGTGAGGGTGGGGGGGGGGGGAGAGGGGGGTTGGGGTGAGGGTTGGGGTGAGGGGGAGGGGGAGGGGCATCACTTTTGGTTTTATAGAGCTAGTGAATGCTCTCTTATGAATGGAAGCTTTTCATTATTAGTGGAATCAAAAGGTCATTTCAGAGGCGCGCACTGAGTTGCACGTCGAACCACTCACAAAGACACATTTGGAGTGCAACAGATGGATCCATTTGGCAAAGTCCCACATTCCACACTATAGGACAGCTAAGACTGAAAAGCAATCGCGGCGCTTATGGTGCGGTACAAGGTTTAAAACTAAGAAACTGTTGTTTTTAGAAGCGTGTCGGGCAACAGTTTTTAATTAAAACTGTTTTAAAACCTCTTTTAACTCAACTTTTGTTAATGTTAAAAGTGTTATTATTTACAGGCGTGTCGTAACTTTTATGCATCTATTCCAACGTAATAGTGCTGGATATTTTTCCCATTGTCGCCTTCTCTCTTCGCTCACCACTCGACTTTCCAGTCCTTCCCTCAAACAGGCAGCATTCACACAAACAATACTTTACTATTACACCCTTTGGCAACATTAGTTTTTTTTTTTTTTTTTCTCTGACCTAGTATTACATCGGAAAATGGTCCATCCAAGCCTGCACTCTTCATACTGCACTAAACGACCGACTGCAGCAGACGACGCACCTAACGACACTGACTGTGTGTGACGTCATTTGCATTCCATCAATTTGTGCATACAATCTGACAGGAGTTGCAGTCAAAACGAAAGCATAACACCAACAAACCCACAGGTTGAACCAAAAGGTCGGGCAGGACACAAGACAACAGCCTCACCCAAAGTCTATACATCCTCTCTCACACTGCGCACTCACACAATCCCTTCACTTCATAGCAACCGGCGCATGAATATATAGGCTAAGTCACTTGCGAACCAAAAGTTGCGTGTGTTGTTTTTATTTTTTTTTATTTTTTTTTGCGCCCTGAGCATGCTGCTAGCATGGAGTGGATGAGTATTACAAGTGGACATCATCATCATCATCATCATCATCATCATCCAACGAATACATGGCTCTCAAGTTTGTCACTAGACATCACCTCCTTGCACATCACCCAGGAAGCATTTGCAACACAACTCAACACATTTTGTTTTTTTTTTACAAAACAACCAAACATTCAAATAACAAACCTCATTTTGTAGCAACATAAACAATATAGTGAAGATTTACCCCCTCAAGCAACTAAAATACCACCACCACCACCACCACCCCCACCCCTCCCCACACCCTTCCTTTCGTATCTCTTTGGTTCACTTCGGCTCACGGACACAGTCTTGACCCATATCAGCTATTAAGTTATTTATAGCTGAGAAGGGTGATGTCACACAAACACGCCCATTTTAGGGGTTTCAGTTGTGCACACCCACACACACTGCTGGGACCAGTTCAAAAACACTAGAGGTGTGTCTGTTAAACACAAAAGTGCATGTGTTAACGCCAAAATGAGAAAAACTTTTTTTTTTTTTTACTTTTTATGAATCTTTACCGCAAAACAATGCAGAAACAACCCTCAGAAAAAATGAGTGTCTGACTTGGTCACCCAGAATTTAACACACACCCATTTTCCATAAGGATGGTAAAGACAGTCACCCATTTTAGTTCTTTTGTGCACACACACAAATACACACACGCCCGCACACACACATACACACACACAGACACACAGTCACATGCATACATACAAATGATCTCACCACCCGCACGATCAATCTTGATATTGTGTTGCTGACTTTAGTAAGCCTGGATAAAAAAGCAATGCAATCAATAGGCAAATTCCACCCATCTGCAAAGGGCATAGATCTTGATTTAACCCCGCAGACCATAATGTGGATTAGATGCAACATGTATGACCTATTGTGACAAAGAGATGACTTCTGCACCAGCAAAATCCATGTTTTCTCAAAATTTAGTTAGTTTTAAACACAGCTGTCAAACACCCATGACCCTTGACCGTTATGATATAGAGTTGACTGAACTAGTATACATTATTACATAGGAAGGTCTTATCATCTTCAGCTACCTTTGTGCCAAATTTGATTGAAAATTTTGCAAAACTGTTGATGATACATGCAACTACAATTCTTTCCACAAGAAAGGCCAAGCCATTATGGCTCACGTGGACAAACGATATACTTTGTATGACCTATTGTGACAAAGAGATGACTTCTGCACCAGCAAAATCCATGATTCTCTCAGTTTTCAAAATTTTCAAACAAGACAAAAACCGGGCTTGGGACCGGCAATGGCGGAGTTGTATTCCTTTGCAGATATATGTCCAAACGCACATAAGACTGAAATTTAACCCTTTCGCCAACACAGGTGTTAAAACGTTGCATTTCCCATCGCCGCAGCTGTTTGCCAGACTGCTGTGGCGCAACACCTCTTATCTTTTAAAGGCTATAACTCTTGAACCACTAAACCGAATTACTTCATTTAAAAAAAAAAAAATACATGGAGATGAAAAAACAAAATTTGTACACTGACACCTTTTTTTCTTCATATGACTCACTCAATCAAAGTTTTATATCTGGCCTGATGCAATAAGAATAGACAAAATCTGTGTTCTCAACACACACAACAGACAATTTACACACAAGGCAGTCACCAACACAGTAACAAACACATGATAAGAATAACATGTCAATAAATATATTAAGACAATGTTCAACTCACAACTGAAGCATAGTCGGTTGTTCAGAGCTCTACAGATAATCCATAACACACTAACTCACAAGCATAGTCGGTTGTTCAGAGCTCTACAGATAATCCATAACACACTAACTCACAAGCATAGTCGGTTGTTCAGAGCTCTACAGATAATCCATAACACACTAACTCACAAGCATAGTCGGTTGTTCAGAGCTCTACAGATAATCCATAACACACTAACTCACAAGCATAGTCGGTTGTTCAGAGCTCTACAGATAATCCATAACACACTAACTCACAAGCATAGTCGGTTGTTCAGAGCTCTACAGATAATCCATAACACACTAACTCACAAGCATAGTCGGTTGTTCAGAGCTCTACAGATAATCCATAACACACTAACTCACAAGCATAGTCGGTTGTTCAGAGCTCTACAGATAATCCATAACACACTAACTCACAAGCATAGTCGGTTGTTCAGAGCTCTACAGATAATCCATAACACACTAACTCACAAGCATAGTCGGTTGTTCAGAGCTCTACAGATAATCCATAACACACTAACTCACAAGCATAGTCGGTTGTTCAGAGCTCTCTTGGCTTGACTTCGCGAACGAAGATTTTATAGGAGTTGCCCACGACGTCTGCAGGCTTGTTCGTGGCTGCGGAGGCCAATCCGAGACAGGCAGGTTCGACCGCAGTGGCTGCAGGGGAAGGTATGGCCAGGGTTCTGAGCTGCGGCATCTCTGTTTTTTCTCCTGAGCCGCTTGTCCTTAAGGCTAGCTCTGTGAGAGTCCTCAAAGGAGACAGCTGCCTTGTAAATGGTGGAGCGCCAGGTGTCACGGTCCGCAGCAAGCGAAGACCACTGGTGGTGGTCGATTTGGCAGGCACTAAGTGACTTCTTGAGACAGTCTTTGTATCTCTTCTTTGGTGCCCCTCTGTCACGGTGTCCAGTAGCAAGCTCGCCGAACAGGGTGATCTTTGGTAGGCGATGATCCTCCATCCTCGATGCTCACAGCTTCAGCCTGTTCAAGGACCTCGACGTTGGTGACATAGTCACTCCAGTGAATGCCCAGGATGGTACGCAGGCAGCGCTGGTGGAAGCGTTCAAGGAGTCGTAGTTGGCTGCGGTAGAGGGCCCAGGACTCGGAACCATACAGCACGGTGGTGAGGACCACAGCTCTGTACACGCTGATCTTGGTGCCTGTTTTCAGCTGTTGATTGTGCCACACCCGCTTGAAAAGTCGCCCGAAAGCGCTGTTCGCTTTTGCCAGCCTGCTGTCAAGCTCCTTGTCCAGCTTGGCGTCCGACGTGATAATGCAGCCAAGGTAAGTAAACTGGTGCACTGACTTTAGTTCAGACTCGCCAATGGTGATGTGAGGAGGGCGATACACTGTCTTGGGTGCCGGCTGATGGAGGACCTCTGTCTTTTTCAGACTGACCTCGAGTCCAAAGAGCTGGGCAGCATCTGCGAAGCAAGACGTGATGCGCTGCAGGGCTCTCTCTGTGTGTGCAACGAGGGCAGCATCATCAGCAAAAAGCAGCTCACGAATCAGTTTGTCTAGGGTTTTCGTGTGGGCCTGCAGTCGTCTGAGGTTGAACAGGCTGCCATCGAGACGATACCTGATGTACACTGCATCGTCATCATCGAGGTCCACTGTGGCCTGCTTCAACATCATGCTAAAAAAGATGGTGAAGAGGGTTGGTGCCAGCACGCAGCCCTGCTTTACGCCGTTGAGAATAGGGAATGGTTCTGAGAGGTCATTGTTGAGTCTGACCTGGCCTTGCTGGTCCTCGTGTAGCTGGACAATCATGTTGAGGAACTTTTTGTTATGGATTATCTGTAGAGCTCTGAACTCTGAACTGTCCCCCAAAGTTCAGAGCTCTACAGATAATCCATAACACACTAACTCACAAGCATAGTCGGTTGTTCAGAACTCTACAGATAATCCATAACACACTAACTCACAAGCATAGTCGGTTGTTCAGAGCTCTACAGATAATCCATAACACACTAACTCACAAGCATAGTCGGTTGTTCAGAGCTCTACAGATAATCCATAACACACTAACTCACAAGCATAGTCGGTTGTTCAGAGCTCTACAGATAATCCATAACACACTAACTCACAAGCATAGTCGGTTGTTCAGAGCTCTACAGATAATCCATAACACACTAACTCACAAGCATAGTCGGTTGTTCAGAGCTCTACAGATAATCCATAACACACTAACTCACAAGCATAGTCGGTTGTTCAGAGCTCTACAGATAATCCATAACACACTAACTCACAAGCATAGTCGGTTGTTCAGAGCTCTACAGATAATCCATAACACACTAACTCACAAGCATAGTCGGTTGTTCAGAGCTCTACAGATAATCCATAACACACTAACTCACAAGCATAGTCGGTTGTTCAGAGCTCTACAGATAATCCATAACACACTAACTCACAAGCATAGTCGGTTGTTCAGAGCTCTACAGATAATCCATAACACACTAACTCACAAGCATAGTCGGTTGTTCAGAGCTCTACAGATAATCCATAACACACTAACTCACAAGCATAGTCGGTTGTTCAGAGCTCTACAGATAATCCATAACACACTAACTCACAAGCATAGTCGGTTGTTCAGAGCTCTACAGATAATCCATAACACACTAACTCACAAGCATAGTCGGTTGTTCAGAGCTCTACAGATAATCCATAACACACTAACTCACAAGCATAGTCGGTTGTTCAGAGCTCTACAGATAATCCATAACACACTAACTCACAAGCATAGTCGGTTGTTCAGAGCTCTACAGATAATCCATAACACACTAACTCACAAGCATAGTCGGTTGTTCAGAGCTCTACAGATAATCCATAACACACTAACTCACAAGCATAGTCGGTTGTTCAGAGCTCTACAGATAATCCATAACACACTAACTCACAAGCATAGTCGGTTGTTCAGAGCTCTACAGATAATCCATAACACACTAACTCACAAGCATAGTCGGTTGTTCAGAGCTCTACAGATAATCCATAACACACTAACTCACAAGCATAGTCGGTTGTTCAGAGCTCTACAGATAATCCATAACACACTAACTCACAAGCATAGTCGGTTGTTCAGAGCTCTACAGATAATCCATAACACACTAACTCACAAGCATAGTCGGTTGTTCAGAGCTCTACAGATAATCCATAACACACTAACTCACAAGCATAGTCGGTTGTTCAGAGCTCTACAGATAATCCATAACACACTAACTCACAAGCATAGTCGGTTGTTCAGAGCTCTACAGATAATCCATAACACACTAACTCACAAGCATAGTCGGTTGTTCAGAGCTCTACAGATAATCCATAACACACTAACTCA
The DNA here is from genome assembly GCA_036245525.1 of Semisulcospira habei. Lineage (NCBI taxonomy): Eukaryota > Metazoa > Mollusca > Gastropoda > Semisulcospiridae > Semisulcospira > Semisulcospira habei. Next base: position 152,213,560 of record BTPG01000007.1, read on the forward strand.
CAAGCATAGTCGGTTGTTCAGAGCTCTACAGATAATCCATAACACACTAACTCACAAGCATAGTCGGTTGTTCAGAGCTCTACAGATAATCCATAACACACTAACTCACAAGCATAGTCGGTTGTTCAGAGCTCTACAGATAATCCATAACACACTAACTCACAAGCATAGTCGGTTGTTCAGAGCTCTACAGATAATCCATAACACACTAACTCACAAGCATAGTCGGTTGTTCAGAGCTCTACAGATAATCCATAACACACTAACTCACAAGCATAGTCGGTTGTTCAGAGCTCTACAGATAATCCATAACACACTAACTCACAAGCATAGTCGGTTGTTCAGAGCTCTACAGATAATCCATAACACACTAACTCACAAGCATAGTCGGTTGTTCAGAGCTCTACAGATAATCCATAACACACTAACTCACAAGCATAGTCGGTTGTTCAGAGCTCTACAGATAATCCATAACACACTAACTCACAAGCATAGTCGGTTGTTCAGAGCTCTACAGATAATCCATAACACACTAACTCACAAGCATAGTCGGTTGTTCAGAGCTCTACAGATAATCCATAACACACTAACTCACAAGCATAGTCGGTTGTTCAGAGCTCTACAGATAATCCATAACACACTAACTCACAAGCATAGTCGGTTGTTCAGAGCTCTACAGATAATCCATAACACACTAACTCACAAGCATAGTCGGTTGTTCAGAGCTCTACAGATAATCCATAACACACTAACTCACAAGCATAGTCGGTTGTTCAGAGCTCTACAGATAATCCATAACACACTAACTCACAAGCATAGTCGGTTGTTCAGAGCTCTACAGATAATCCATAACACACTAACTCACAAGCATAGTCGGTTGTTCAGAGCTCTACAGATAATCCATAACACACTAACTCACAAGCATAGTCGGTTGTTCAGAGCTCTACAGATAATCCATAACACACTAACTCACAAGCATAGTCGGTTGTTCAGAGCTCTACAGATAATCCATAACACACTAACTCACAAGCATAGTCGGTTGTTCAGAGCTCTACAGATAATCCATAACACACTAACTCACAAGCATAGTCGGTTGTTCAGAGCTCTACAGATAATCCATAACACACTAACTCACAAGCATAGTCGGTTGTTCAGAGCTCTACAGATAATCCATAACACACTAACTCACAAGCATAGTCGGTTGTTCAGAGCTCTACAGATAATCCATAACACACTAACTCACAAGCATAGTCGGTTGTTCAGAGCTCTACAGATAATCCATAACACACTAACTCACAAGCATAGTCGGTTGTTCAGAGCTCTACAGATAATCCATAACACACTAACTCACAAGCATAGTCGGTTGTTCAGAGCTCTACAGATAATCCATAACACACTAACTCACAAGCATAGTCGGTTGTTCAGAGCTCTACAGATAATCCATAACACACTAACTCACAAGCATAGTCGGTTGTTCAGAGCTCTACAGATAATCCATAACACACTAACTCACAAGCATAGTCGGTTGTTCAGAGCTCTACAGATAATCCATAACACACTAACTCACAAGCATAGTCGGTTGTTCAGAGCTCTACAGATAATCCATAACACACTAACTCACAAGCATAGTCGGTTGTTCAGAGCTCTACAGATAATCCATAACACACTAACTCACAAGCATAGTCGGTTGTTCAGAGCTCTACAGATAATCCATAACACACTAACTCACAAGCATAGTCGGTTGTTCAGAGCTCTACAGATAATCCATAACACACTAACTCACAAGCATAGTCGGTTGTTCAGAGCTCTACAGATAATCCATAACACACTAACTCACAAGCATAGTCGGTTGTTCAGAGCTCTACAGATAATCCATAACACACTAACTCACAAGCATAGTCGGTTGTTCAGAGCTCTACAGATAATCCATAACACACTAACTCACAAGCATAGTCGGTTGTTCAGAGCTCTACAGATAATCCATAACACACTAACTCACAAGCATAGTCGGTTGTTCAGAGCTCTACAGATAATCCATAACACACTAACTCACAAGCATAGTCGGTTGTTCAGAGCTCTACAGATAATCCATAACACACTAACTCACAAGCATAGTCGGTTGTTCAGAGCTCTACAGATAATCCATAACACACTAACTCACAAGCATAGTCGGTTGTTCAGAGCTCTACAGATAATCCATAACACACTAACTCACAAGCATAGTCGGTTGTTCAGAGCTCTACAGATAATCCATAACACACTAACTCACAAGCATAGTCGGTTGTTCAGAGCTCTACAGATAATCCATAACACACTAACTCACAAGCATAGTCGGTTGTTCAGAGCTCTACAGATAATCCATAACACACTAACTCACAAGCATAGTCGGTTGTTCAGAGCTCTACAGATAATCCATAACACACTAACTCACAAGCATAGTCGGTTGTTCAGAGCTCTACAGATAATCCATAACACACTAACTCACAAGCATAGTCGGTTGTTCAGAGCTCTACAGATAATCCATAACACACTAACTCACAAGCATAGTCGGTTGTTCAGAGCTCTACAGATAATCCATAACACACTAACTCACAAGCATAGTCGGTTGTTCAGAGCTCTACAGATAATCCATAACACACTAACTCACAAGCATAGTCGGTTGTTCAGAGCTCTACAGATAATCCATAACACACTAACTCACAAGCATAGTCGGTTGTTCAGAGCTCTACAGATAATCCATAACACACTAACTCACAAGCATAGTCGGTTGTTCAGAGCTCTACAGATAATCCATAACACACTAACTCACAAGCATAGTCGGTTGTTCAGAGCTCTACAGATAATCCATAACACACTAACTCACAAGCATAGTCGGTTGTTCAGAGCTCTACAGATAATCCATAACACACTAACTCACAAGCATAGTCGGTTGTTCAGAGCTCTACAGATAATCCATAACACACTAACTCACAAGCATAGTCGGTTGTTCAGAGCTCTACAGATAATCCATAACACACTAACTCACAAGCATAGTCGGTTGTTCAGAGCTCTACAGATAATCCATAACACACTAACTCACAAGCATAGTTGGTTGTTCAGAGCTCTACAGATAATCCATAACACACTAACTCACAAGCATAGTCGGTTGTTCAGAGCTCTACAGATAATCCATAACACACTAACTCACAAGCATAGTAGGTTGTTCAGAGCTCTACAGATAATCCATAACACACTAACTCACAAGCATAGTCGGTTGTTCAGAGCTCTACAGATAATCCATAACACACTAACTCACAAGCATAGTCGGTTGTTCAGAGCTCTACAGATAATCCATAACACACTAACTCACAAGCATAGTCGGTTGTTCAGAGCTCTACAGATAATCCATAACACACTAACTCACAAGCATAGTCGGTTGTTCAGAGCTCTACAGATAATCCATAACACACTAACTCACAAGCATAGTCGGTTGTTCAGAGCTCTACAGATAATCCATAACACACTAACTCACAAGCATAGTCGGTTGTTCAGAGCTCTACAGATAATCCATAACACACTAACTCACAAGAATTGTCGGTTGTTCAGAGCTCTACAGATAATCCATAACACACTAACTCACAAGCATAGTCGGTTGTTCAGAGCTCTACAGATAATCCATAACACACTAACTCACAAGCATAGTCGGTTGTTCAGAGCTCTACAGATAATCCATAACACACTAACTCACAAGCATAGTCGGTTGTTGAGAGCTGTACAGATAATCCATAACACACTAACTCACAAGCATAGTCGGTTGTTCAGAGCTCTACAGATAATCCATAACACACTAACTGACAAGCATAGTCGGTTGTTCAGAGCTCTACAGATAATCCATAACACACTAACTCACAAGCATGGTCGGTTGTTCAGAGCTCTACAGATAATCCATAACACACTAACTCACAAGCATGGTCGGTTGTTCAGAGCTCTACAGATAATCCATAACACACTAACTCACAAGCATAGTCGGTTGTTCAGAGCTCTACAGATAATCCATAACACACTAACTCACAAGCATAGTCGGTTGTTCAGAGCTCTACAGATAATCCATTACACACTAACTCACAAGCATAGTCGGTTGTTCAGAGGTCTACAGATAATCCATAACACACTAACTCACAAGCATAGTCGGTTGTTCAGAGCTCTACAGATAATCCATAACACACTAACTCACAAGCATAGTCGGTTGTTCAGAGCTCTACAGATAATCCATTACACACTAACTCACAAGCATAGTCGGTTGTTCAGAGCTCTACAGATAATCCATAACACACTAACTCACAAGCATAGTCGGTTGTTCAGAGCTCTACAGATAATCCATAACACACTAACTCACAAGCATAGTCGGTTGTTCAGAGCTCTACAGATAATCCATAACACACTAACTCACAAGCATAGTCGGTTGTTCAGAGCTCTACAGATAATCCATAACACACTAACTCACAAGAATAGTCGGTTGTTCAGAGCTCTACAGATAATCCATAACACACTAACTCACAAGCATAGTCGGTTGTTCAGAGCTCTACAGATAATCCATAACACACTAACTCACAAGCATAGTCGGTTGTTCAGAGCTCTACAGATAATCCATAACACACTAGCTCACAAGCATAGTCGGTTTTTTAGAGCTCTACAGATAATCCATAACACACTAACTCACAAGCATAGTCGGTTGTTCAGAGCTCTACAGATAATCCATAACACACTAACTCACAAGCATAGTCGGTTGTTCAGAGCTCTACAGATAATCCATAACACACTAACTCACAAGCATAGTCGGTTGTTCAGAGCTCTACAGATAATCCATAACACACTAACTCACAAGCATAGTCGGTTGTTCAGAGCTCTACAGATAATCCATAACACACTAACTCACAAGCATAGTCGGTTGTTCAGAGCTCTACAGATAATCCATAACACACTAACTCACAAGCATGGTCGTCCATGAAGAATACACAACACCGATCTTCTACATGAAATCTGCTTGCGAGAGTGCTCGTACTCGGATCGTTATCAGAGCTATCTTGCAATTTAAAAAAAAAAAAACTCATGGTCAACTTCGTTGCCACATGGATGCTCCACGTTCGAATCAACACCAGTTTGTGATCGTATGAGGTTCAAACGAAGCAAAACGTCCTCTGTGGATAGTCTTTTGTGCCGCTCACTTCGACCTTTTGAAGTTTCAGCCATCACGAAAAAGCACCGCTCCCGAAAAGTCAGAAAAACTCGCAATTTCTTCGCTCAAAACTCTCAAAAGCACTCAAAGTTAGCGCTGGAATGTAAGAGGGGATCCCCCTGTCCCATGATGCATTATCATTGACCAAAGCTACCTTACACATTAGAGTCACGATCAAGTGCAGGCCACGGAACACAGTGCCGTTTTCGTACTGTCCAGTCTCTTAGCCATAGTCAGTCCCAGGCATCCCCTAATATTTCAAACCCCTAAAAAACACTAGCGCCCACCAGCTGCACATTTGCCATGCACAAAATAACCAAAAGAACAGCACATTGACAGTCTCATTTATTGGCTATGAACCCGATTCCTTACCATCCCCACACCCAGGCACCGCTGAAATCAGCGTGTCCCTGAAATCACTACATCAACGGCAACTCAACATAGGCCCACAGATGTCCACTGTATAAGCTCAGGATGGCATGAATCAAAGCACCGAACATGTCTCCTCTCAGCTAACCAGAAATTTCCAGCAAATTTTAACATTCAGCCCTACTACAAATTTTCAAACAAGACAAAAATTATTTTTAAAAACACCGGTCCTTGCACTGCCTGAACTGCTGCAATTTAAATATATAACGTGACCTGAAAGACAGACTCTCCCACCTGAACACCATTCAATCTGCCATCAGTGCAACCCTTAGACACTAGCTAAGTCAAACCCAAAGTGACACCATTGAATGTTGCTGCATCTTTATGTTATGGATCATGCATATCATCTGATGCCATGAAAAACAGACTAGATACGGTCAGAATGCCTCCAAAATTGGCATGTACATCAAGTAATATATATCTGATCTTCAGAAATGTTGCATTTGAGACACAGGCACATGAACGTTTTTTTCCATATTTTTCCACTACCCACCCCCCTGTTTTCCAAGTTTACACACACATGCAATACAGTCAAATTGACTTCTGGTGGGCTGGACAACAGAAAAAGGTTACCATGACACTGACATTGATGAAAAATGAGCTTTCAGACACAAGGCCATTTCCTTGTGCATCTCAGGGCAGCCAAAACGACAATGCTCAGGCATCCTTTCATTGACTCTGTTGTCTGGTGACAACAAGCAGGAAGAGGCCTGTAACCAGCTGCCATGCCCTATATGCTGCTTGCAATCTTTTCCACAGTCAACAGGGGTCATGAAACAGCTGTGCAATTTAAACATTAAGTCTACTGAACTAACCCACAGACAAAAGACTACACAAAACAGCCAAAACTATGCTACACGGGACACACTGCATACCCAAACAAGTGTCTGGAGTGCTTATTTAGGAGGTAGCAGGGAAAATGGTTATGTACAGTTCATTTTTATATAAAACACACCTGTCAGAGTCTCAGAAGACCTCAACTCATGTTGCAAATGCAGCAGGCATGTGTGTGCCAAACCTGTGAACACTCCTGTAAAAGCCTGTACTGGTAGCCGTGACTGCTGGTCCCATAACAATGCACTCAAATGAGCTTTATGCAGTGTCTAAGTGCTTGTGTTTGGCTCAGAATAGACACCAGAGACATCCTTAATGACAATTACAGCAGAATGACACCTCAGATGCAGCCAGTGTAGCTGGATCAACGCCAAATAACACTGCTGCATTTCACACTATTTTGGCGGCTAATTTCACTCTGAGGTCAGCTGTCTGATGAACATGCTGACACTGTTTCATTGTAGTTTTCATCTTAACCTGTGACCTTAAGCACCCCCTCTCCCCACCTCCAACCCCACCTCCCCCCCCACCCCACCTCACCCCACAACTTCAATAACTGAAAAGGTGCATTTTTTAAAAAAATACACATTTATCAAACTGAACGCCCCAAACCCCATCCTTTTAAGGTCAAAGCTCAAGGTCGAAGGTCAGACTCATGACTACCTGTAAGACAAAAAATAAATGAAAAAACACACTAACCATAGCTCACAGTGCAGGTAAACAGGGTGTTGCGACGCAAATCATCCAAAAATGCCTATAAAACTGCAATTGCAGCGATTTTTTGGCAAAATTGAAATTTTTCCATGATTTCCTCAGTTTGCAAATTTTCAAACAATACAAACATTATTTTTTTAAAACACCGGTCCTCTTACTGCCTGAACTGCTGCAATTTAAATATATAACGTGACCTGCAGTAAACTCGACTGTGTTACTCGCCAAAAGGCGAGATCGGCGGCGAAAGGGTTTTAAAACAAATTACACGGTCCTACACTTTCGAAACCAGCTAACGCGCACATGTTGTGACGTGGTCAAATGCCCATTCAATGGTGTCATATAACCGCAAGATGAGCGAACTCAAACTGATTTTTTTTTCTAAAGTAAACAACTTGAATACCTTATTTGTCGCAGTGGGAACAATGCATGGTTCCTTTGACCTCCCTCAGGCCTACAAGGGTCAGTGTAGCGAACCCCCGTGACCTGGGCAATACCTTGACATCAGATACTAGCCTCACGTATTTGTATCCCCCCCACCTCCCCTCCCTACCCCCCCCCCCCCACCCCCCCACCCCACATTCACAACACACACACACACACACACACACACACACACACACACACACACACACACACACACACACACACACACACACACACACACACACATACTTTAAGACCCAAGGTCCCATTTCTCAAATGTTGGAGATGTTGCCTAACCTCTGTACCATGCATAAACAGTTTGTGATCGTAGGAGGTTCAAACGAGTTTTGTGGCGAAACAAATTTTCCTGTACGTGACAACATGTATTTGGAAGAATAAAGTTTATTGATTGATTGATTGATTGATAGATTGACCATTATAATTCAAGGATAGTGTCAGATTAGCTTGTCTCCTGAAGGCGCCAAGCTAATCTGACAGTACCCTTGAATTATCATGGTCAATCCATCTCCTGCTTCAGGGACCCGGGCGAAATGGGATAAGACACAATCAGAAATACTGCCGAAATGTTCTAAGAGCACATAACAGGGTCGGATCACACCTTACTCCGGGGGGGGGGGGGGAGGGGGGGGGGGGCAACGTCATGTTTGGGAACATGAACCTGATACAAAAGGCCTCCATGACCCTACACTTTGCTTCGACGAGGGCCAAAAAATCAAACAGTGGGGGGTGGGGGGGGGGGGGTGTAGTTGACAGACCTTGCTTCCATGGTTTAGGAAAACTGGGGGTGGCGGGTAGGCATCAGGCTCTTGGTTCCAGGGGCTGATAAATTAGACAACAGAGTGGGTGGGGGGGGGGGTGGTAGTGGTCGTCAGACCTTGATTCCATTGGCCGCAAAATCAAATGGGGTGGGGTGTGTGTGTGTGGTGTGTGTGTGTGGGGGGGGGGGGGGTGTTGTCAGACATTGTAATCAAACAATAATGTGGGGGGGGGGGGTGGGGAGGGGGCGTCACACCTTGCTTTCCAGGGGCAGAAGAATCAAACAAAGGGGAGGGGAGGGGGGGGGGTAGTTGACGGACCTTGCTTCCAGGGGCTGCAAAATTCAAACAACCCGGGGGAGGGGGAGGGGAGGGGAGGGAGACAGACCTTACTTCCAGAGGCCAAATAATATAACAACCGAAAAATTAAACAGCGGGGAGTGCAGGGGTGAGGGGGGGGGGGCAATTCGATATACCTTGTTTCCAGGGGCCGAATGAACAAACGAGGGGGGGGGGGGTCCAAACACCCCCGAAAAGGGACTTTGTTAAAGCATTTTTACAAATTTTGGTTCTGGAGGGGGGGGGGATTGATGGACCCCCCCTCTCCCCGGATCCAATCCTGCACTCCCTCCCCCACCCTTGACCTTTGCAATGAGTTAAGTAAATAAATATGCACAGAAAGGTATCATCAGCTACCTTTGTGCCAAATTTGTTTTAACATTTTTTTCAGAAATGTTGCTAATACCTAAAATGTTATCACAAATTGGCATTTTACACACATTTGCCAGCCTGTGATTCTTGACTTTCTGAAGCGTTATCCAAAACAGTATGCATAGATAGGTCTTCCCATCAGTTATCTCTGTAGCAAGTTTGGGTTTAAAGTTGTGTTTGAGAAAATAACGTCTTTTGTCAAAATGTGGCTATTTTGAACCTATTTTCTGAGCCGTCTCATATGACCCTTGACCTTACCGCGGGATCAACCAAATTAGTATGCATGGAAAGGCCTTACCCTCAGGTATCTTTGCACCAAGTTTGGGTTTGAAGTTGTGAATAATATTTCAGAAAGAAAATAAATGTGAAAATATACCTATTTTGGACATATTTCCTGAGCCCCTGTGATCTTGACTGTGAGAGGTCACCCAAATTGGCATATTTAGAAATGAAGGCCTCGCCACAAAGTATCCTTGGGCCAAGTTTGAAGAATATGGCTTGAAAATTCTCCGAGAAAATGCCAACGTTAAAGTTAACGACGGACGGACGGACGGACGACCACTGGCCTAAAACATAGACTCACTTTTGCTTTGCACATGAGCCAAAAATGTACTTTTACATACGTACGTACCCACACACACACAAACACACCACACCACACCACACACACATACATACACACACATGGACACAAAACCCTCAGAGTGGGTTACCTACCATTTTATGTGAAAATGGGTTCCCATATTTCTATTTATTCTAGGGCTCTGGAGTTGATGCGAATGTTTAGAACTCACCTTATAACTAAGCTCTACAACTTAAAATAAAACAGACATTTTCTAGAAACAGAGCCACTGGATGGAGAAAAAATGGGTTTCTACCAATAAAGTGGGTGCCTCTCACACAAAAACTGGCATTACAGTGAAAATGGGTGTCCACTTCAAATCATTCATTTTAGCATGGACTATCTCAAGAAAATTAGGTGTCTGTAATAAGGTAAAGTTCACGGAATATTTGATGTTTCTTTTCCACATTTATTTGATTGTTGTCATTCATTTTTCAACTTAATGTGTATTCCTTCTTGTTTCTCTGCATTAAAAATGTCAAGCACAATGACACAACAGACAGTGAACAAATACCTCACTAAACATACCTCTGGTTGATTTTATTATGATTGTTTGGGCGGGGTTGTGAGGGGGTTGGGGTGGGGGTGAGGGTTGGGGTGAGAGGGAGGGGGAGGGTCATCACTTTTGGTTTTATAGAGCTAGTGAATGCTCTCTTATGAATGGAAGATGTTCATTATCAGTGGAATCAAAAGGTCATTTCAGAGGCGTGCACCGAGTTGCACGTCGAACCACTCACAAAGACACATTTGGAGTGCAACAGATGGATCCAGTTGGCCAAGTCCCACATTCCACACTATAGGACAGCTAAGACTAGGAAGCAATCGTGGCGCTTATGGCGCGGTACAAGGTTTAAAACTAAGAAACTGTTGTTTTTAGAAGCGTGCCGGGCAACAGTTTTTAATTAAAACTGTTTTAAAACCTCTTTTAACTAAACTTCTGTTAATGTTAAAAGTGTTATTATTTACAGGCGTGTCGTAACTGTTATGCATCTATTTCAACGTAATAGTGCTGGTTATTTTTCCCATTGTCGCCTTCTCTCTTCGCTCACCACTCGACTTTCCAGTCCTTCCCTCAGACAGGCAGCATTCACACAAACAATACTTTTACCCCGACTGTATGCTCAATGCTACCAAAAGAACCCAAGATATACTAATAGGATTGGAAAACCGGTCCGTTTCTGTCGCAATCAATCACTGGCTGGGGCTTTAATGTGTGCAGCGTAATGGCCTATCAATAACTCGTTATTGGGACGCAATCAACTCGCAAAGCACTGGAATAACAGCAGTTTCAATCTACTGGTGCCAAGTAGAACTGTGTACTTACTTACAACTTAAAGGTTACCTCTGCAGATTCTTTATAGTGGGATTCTTATGAGCCAACACATGGTCATATCCTCAAGAGCCCCGGGCCCCAGGCCTTGCTTTAGTCAACTGTACTTCAGGTCTCCACTTGACGGCACGACGATAGCAAGACATGCGTTGTGAAAGAGCTTATTTTTGAAAAACCTGTTCCTCAGAAAAATCAATTGCATGAAAAATGATATATATACAGGCACCCGATAACATACTTACAAACCGATACTATTTTTCAGTAATGGCTCTAGTTGCACAAAAAATCAGATGCCTATGCTTATAGCAGACGAAACCGCTAATACGGTATAATTAAGGCATGAATAATAAAACTTGCACAGTGTTTAGATCAATCACTTTAGACACCCATCAGTGCCGGGCATTATTTAACAGGTGAGTTAAATTCAAAAGCCTTGGCAAAACAGAACCTAAATGAGTTTGCAACCTGTTGGAAACAGAGAAATCTTTTAAGTCTGGCCGCCCCTATCTGTGAGTAGGACTAAAGGGTTTTTTACTCTGACTGTATTTCTGCGCACTCCAAAACAGCTTGGCCAAAACAGCTTGCCTGGTAACTAATTTCATTGGTCGGCAAGATTCTATCCAATGGGTGTCAAGATAATTCTAGGATAAAACCGAACTCCAAGCAAGGCACAGTCAAAACATGACTCAATATTCTGGAAAAAGTGTGATTGTACAAAACTGTCTTCTTCGTAAGCGGCTGTGTGATCATCAGGAAAGAGTGGCGCATTTTAAAGAAGAATTGGAGAAACTGAATGATAATGTACAGGAGTTAAAATCAAGCTTAAATAACATTGAAGAAGAGATGAAACCTATTTGTGATGCAATAATTGTGTATGAGAATGAAAACAACTTACATTCATTGTCAGCCGTGATAAAAGAATATGGCAACCTTGAGGGAAAGGCAGAAAAAATTTAAAAAGCTATTCTTCAAAAGGAGCAAAAGGCAAGATTAAAACAAAAAGATATACAGATGAATGAAATGGTTGCAAAAAAATATTTCTTACAAAATGACTAAATTAGAAAATGAAAACCCTTTACTTCGAAAATTGCATGAAATTATTGAAAAGAGGAAACAAGAAAAAGCAGCAGCAGCAAGTGGAAGCAATGCATAATAACGGAGTAGTTTCACAGCCACTTATGAAGAACCGAAATTTAAGCGGCTTACATTGCTCTCGGCTTTTGAACATACCATCAAATTTACACATCACATCATATCATATTTAGCGTGATGTGTCAGAGGAAATCGCATGCACGTGGTATGAGTTTTTGTGCTCAGTCCAGGAATGCCCCGTGCATCTGTTTTTCCTGGAATAGAATGTACCAACAGCTCAACACACAGACACACACAAACCACATCTGAGAGCAATTCACATTTGGCTTTGACGTGTGGTCTTTGGTACAAAGTAGGTGACCATGGAAAATTTTTCATTCACAATGGGCTGTCAAAGGTTGATGACCTTTCTGATGAGACTAATTAAGTCAAAACAGCCCCGCCTTGGCTCAAAGGTAAGTGATTTTTTATTAAACTTATTATTATTTTTTATTATAAAATGAACAAAGATGAATTGTCATTACTGAATGATATCAGCGCTGTAGAAAACAAAGACTTAGACAAAAAAAACCAGCGTCTTTTGTCTGTGATTGTGTCTGGCAAATCCAAAACTTATCTCGGGAAAAATTACATGTCAGAAGACATAGAATCTCTCTCGGCTGATGATTTGAATAAACTTTATTCTAAATTTGATCAACACATGGCTTCACTAATGACCTGTGATTTGAGCAAATCATTTGTTTTATTATACACAAAAGCAGTCAATAACTTTCTTCCCGTTGTTGACACAGAAAGTCTGTCGCACGATCTCGAGAGTAATCTAATAATAACAAGTACAATAGGTAAATTAGCATGTCAGATTTTTTTTTTTACAGATTTGGAAGTTTGATTGTGCCTTTGGTAGTCTTAATGGTTACTGGCAGCCATATCGATTTTTCAAAATTAAATATTATAAGAAAGAAAAAGGATGGACCAAATGGATCAGATGGACGAGAAGACACCACAACAGAACCCTGTTTTGACGGTGTCTAAACAGAAACACCCAGGCCGAGTAGAAGCTTGGAAAAAATTAGTGGAATATAACAGGCAAAAAAAATTACAGCTTAAGGCACAAACAGTAACTGATGCGCCGTCAGGTCCGTCAGGACAAGTGCCAGGACTGTCAGGACCATCACTACTGTCACACCCACAACAAAGTGAGAGACTATCAACTAATCCCGAACCCCAATCAGCAAAATATATAGTTGCTGGATTTGTTGTTGTATTTGTTTTCTCAGGTTACCAATTATACAAAAAATACAAGCCGCACACTCAAACAGTGACCAAAAAATTAGAAACTCCATCTGCAAAACCAGAAGTCGCCACATTATCAGTAACACCAAAACCTGTCGACCCATTTTTCATGCAATAAATAAAAATATTTATTTTAATTTTTATTGCCTAAGAAAATGAGCAAAACAAAGAATATAATGAATCTTCTTTATCATTCTGCCGTGATCAGTGGATTCGCAGTAGCTTATTCTATGCTTGCAAAAAGTCTCCTCAAAATGAAATCTGCAGACCTCAGTAGAATAGATTTTGAAGATTTGGCTAAATTAGTTGCAGTTGTCACAGCATCAATTGCCATGAAAGATTTTTTTGTCAAGCAGGGAATTATTCCCGAAAATATATCTATGTAAATAAAAATAATATGGCGACACTAGCTGTTATTGTGGGTGGTGCCGTTGTCAACGCCCTGACATTCAGTGGATCAAACTATCTTTTTTCAAAAATGGGTAGAGAGGAATCTGCAGAAGAATTAAAGCATCATAATGAAGCATCAGAAAAATTAGCACAAGCCCAGCAGGCGTATGAAAAGCAAAGAATTGAGAAACTTGATTTTATCAATGAAAAAACTTAGACTAGAGGGTCACGCACAGCATACATTTTCTAATGTCAATGACGCAATCAGGGAATATTTTCTTGTCACGGGTGATGACATGACCATTCCAAAACCAAAACTAAGTGATCAACCCAGTCCAGAACAAATAAACGGGGAGATAATCTTTGTTCTAGTGGGAATGACATTAGTTTATTTTACTGGAGTTTTCATTGCTAGAAAAAATGACAGACATTAAACTATCAAAAATATATTACTCCCCAATTGGCTACTGGAAAAGAAAGACTGCTATTCAGAAATTACATGCAGACGTGGGTGGGGATGTCACACTCAATGAGATAAAACAGTGGTTGCAAAGACAAGCAATATGGCAAATATATCTTCCTGCACCAAGAAAAATAACAATACCTCATTTTGAAAACACTATACCAAATGACACGCATCAAATGGACCTCCTGTTTCTACCCCATGACACAATAAGAAAAAAGCGTTACAAATATGCATTAACTGTTGTCGACATTGCTTCAAGGTACAAAGACGCTGAACCCATAACTGACAAGAACACCTCAACAGTTGCTACAGGGTTATCAAAAATATATAGCTGAAGCCCTTTAAAATTTCCCAGGCTTGTGCAGGTCGATGACGGGAGTGAATTTAAAGGAGCAGTTAATCAATTATTTGCAAAGCATAATGTGCTTGTGTGGCGAGACATTCCTGACGTACACAGATCACAGGCAATTGTTGAGAACTTCAATAAGCAATTATCAGAGAGACTTTTCAGTTACCAGTATTCTAAGGAACTCATGCATGACACGCGTAACACTGAGTGGGTAATAAGATTGCCACATGTGATAAAAGCAATGAATAATGAAGGCCATGTAAAACCCGCTGATGCTATTAAATTGAAAACAGTGCCGTCAGGGTCAGAAATAAAAACAAAAGTGCCAGACACAAGTTTATTTACAAAACAAGTAAGATATCTATATCAACCTGGAGAGGCCGAAAATGACGTCAGGCACAGAGCAACAGATAATTTGGTCTACATCTGTTCACAACATAAAAAAAATAGTCCCCGGTAATCCACCAATTTATTACCTGTACGACCCTGCACCACAGAGGGCATTTGTCAGAGAAGAATTACAGATTATCCCCCAGACACTGTTACTCATTTCAGTAACTAACTCATCAATCAGTTCATCACAAATGTCTTCAGATAACTTAAGCCTGTAATGTCCAGGTGCATAAGCCTTATCTTTACTGTGAAAAATGCGTTTCATGTTCCCAACTGCAGGTGACTTTTTATGTGTTTGAATCATTTCTAAATTATGTCTATTTGATCTCAGTGACTTGTTTGGATAATCAGGCATTAATGCACCATCTAACACTTCCCTATAATGTTCATGACGTATGTCTTTATTTTTTATTGCTGTTTTTTTTTTTTTTTTTATTCCTTTGGCTTTCGACTGACTTCCCTTTTGGTGCAATATAGAATACATTTTTGATCTCAGACCAACGTACTCAACAAAAGGCACACCATTTAGTTGATCCTTAAATTTTCCAGGCATTTTCTTATTCTGTGAGCTAAACAGTGGATGTTCCTTAGGGTAATCAGACGTGTCATACATATGTAGTTCTGTTTTCATGTCTTCATAAAAGTCTTCAGTAGGCACGTCAATGATCATAGAGTCAGTGTCAGTGTATAGCAGACGACACTCAGGATATTTTGGTTTAAAGTAATCATAATAAAATTCAAGCATCAACAGTTTTGATAACTCAAGAATTGCCATACCAATAAATACTGGCTTGTCCAGTTTAACAATCTTTTTTTTGACAATACAATGATGAATGAAACTCTTTATACCCTGTGTACTGTGGCTTACCTGTAAGTTTAATTGCACCTGATTCAGTTGTTACTAATCTCACATCTTTGCGGTGATGAGGTTTTTCCATAGTCTTGCCAAAACAGGCATTGTTCATAAGTTTAAAGAAGTCTTTGTCAAATGCAGTGTTGCCGTCCCTGGCATGAAGGGTTGTGTTCTTCATTATGTAATCCTTCATGAAAGCACTCTGGTCAAATTGAATGCCTCTGTGAACTTTCTTTAGTACTAACCCATGTCTGATGTAAAACTGTAAACAAGCGGTAGTGGCAAACATAATTGAATTTGTCATTCAAATTTGGCACAAGTTTGGTGTCTTCATTTTTCCCCGTCATACTCATTTTCTCAACAGCTAAGGGATAATCATTGTGGTAATCATGTAGCTGGTGTGGGTACTCCAGGTCTACTTCAAAGATCCAACCCTTTGCATCATTTCGGTCATGACTCGTAATATTGTTTGTTAACTCTGTTATGTCATACTGTGACAAATCATACAGACAAAAGTTTTTCAAGGGCAATAACTCACACATCGCAAATTCGTACAAATTGTTAGCGTCCAAGTACGTAATGAATGACCTTGACATTGAGGGGTCAAAGTCAAGGTCATCCAGATATTTGTTGTTGGCTTTTGCATAATTGTTTGCTGCAATACTAATGCCTCCCCTCAAACCGCGTTCTACCATTTCACTCATCGTCCGATCAGACAACAGGTCTATAAATATCTTACTGGATTTCAAAAATGCATCCCACGTCATTCCAGGACTAGTTATGTAACAAGCAGGGTCAAGACTGTAGTGTAATAGACCCTTTTCACGGTAACTTTCAAATACGTAAGCTAGCAAGCAAACGTCAGCCTTTAAGTACTGATCATGGTAGTCACCAATGGTCTGACACCCTAATTTAAGAGAGATGCATATAAGAGATTACAAGCCCACCCATTTAAGAATCAGTTGATTTATTTGATCCTTTCCGTAAATAAACAAACGCACTTGACCAAATACCTTCAACAGCTTTATCTGCCCAGTCAGGCCACCCGACCCCTTGGAAACAATGGCTAGTTAAAATATCAATGCTGTCACAGTTCGAGTTCCCGAGAAATAGCGACTACATCCTGTACACACCACCCACCCCCACACCCCACCCCCAATGCTGTCACAGTTGGTGTTCTCGAGAAATAGTGACTACATCCTGTACACGCCACCCACCCCCCTACCCCCACACCCCACCAACCTTACACACACACCCATACCCCCCCCCCCACACCCCACCTCCCACCAACCTTGCACACGCACACACAAACACATTAGGTCAAATTATTCCTTTTTGTGTCAATGCTTCAAATGTATGTCACTAAGCCACTATGTCAGACTTTTACTGTGGGGCAAACCTAAAATATAGGTTTTTTCCCAAATATGGAGCACCGAGTCGTTCCTAAATAGATAAACTTTCCAAGTTAGTAGTTGTGTGGAGGAAAAAGAATTTTGTTTCAACGTCTGTGAAAAGTTTTCACTTCGCGCATCGTGACTGCTGCAACGCATTTAAATTGAAAGACAAACCCCACAACTCCCAGTGAGAGACCTCAATGATTCAAGTCACTATACACCCACGAGTGTTTTTACGAATGTTTTTAGATCACGCGAGGAGAAAATTGGGTGTGAGTGGTTAGTTTGAAACCAGATCCCTGTTGCGTGCAGTTTATTGCCGTCATAACCTGACCAGAGTAGGTAGAGAATAAAAACCAGACAAGCTTTTGTGTAGTCATTGTGAGTTTACTAGATTGCAGCCCTTTCATGACCAGGAAGTTGTGCTTGAAATTGGTTGTGAAACGGTTTCCTGTTTATGCTTAGTTGGTGACGAACCTTAACAATCAGCCTTTCATTCAGTTTTTGTTAGCCTGTCCCATGATGCATTTAAATTGAAACCAGATCACGGACATTTGTGTTGTGTGCATTTTATTGCCTTGTTTACCCAACCAGAGTAGGGAGAATAAAACCAGACAAGCTTTAAGTAGTCATTATTATAAGGCTTGCGGTGTGAGTTAGTTTACTTGTGAGTGGTTAGTTTGAAACCCCTTTCATGACCAGAAAGGCAAGCATAGTGTTTTTTGTACACACAGTTTATATTGTGTTTTAAAAATGGACTTAATGACGCATGACCCACATTGTGGCTTATTTTGTGGCACCACAGTCTGTGGAAAAACTGAATTTGTTCTTAACCTCTTACAAACAAGATACTTTCATCATTTCAAAAACATTGTAATATTTTGTCCAACAATCAAACACAACAAAGCTTATCACAACCGATTATTCATTTGGACTGATCACAACATTTACTTAGTTGATCCTGAGAAAAAACTGAATGACTACCTGCTATATTTTTACAAGCAATTTGAAGGACAGTCAACTTTGTATATTGTTGATGACTGCTCTGCAGATAAAGATATTGTTAAGAAGAGAAACACACTGGCAGAACTGGCCTTCAGTGGCAGACATGCAAACATCAGTGTATGGATTCTCACTCAGAAATATAATGCTGTACTGAAAGATTTTCGTGAGCAGTTAAAGTTTATCTGTTTGTTTTAATGTAAAGATCATGACAGCTTTGAAGACTGTCTCAGAGAGAACGATGTCATCCCCAACAAACATGAACGAGACAATGTGAAAAACAAACTGACATCAACTAAGCATCTAAAGCTTATTTTAAAGACAGATCAGCCCACAGGGTATGGGTTAGTAAATTAATTTAGTCTTTGGGTTTGTCCATAAAAATGATGGACAGACAAGCGCAAGTGGTTGATGTTACAGACTACTTTCAATATATCCAGCACTTTGAAGAGATAAGAACACATTACAAAAACCCATTTGCGCTTGCAATAACACCAATAGCAGTACCAGCGGTTATATATGTGACATATAATGTGACTTTGGAATATATTGATGAGTTTCCATTTGGAGGGTGCATTGCTGGTAATTTTAAGATGAATACCTTTGCAGTTGATGATGACTGGTTTATAAAAGTGTGTGAACACATGCACCAACAACTAAAAAAACTAAATGTTTGTTTTTTAGGTGTTACAGTCAATAAAGTGGTATTACACAAGATGTAATTTTCTATTTATTATTTTGTCAGACAAATAAAAATGACGGACAATGCCCAAAGCTTAAGAAACGTGTTTCACACAACAGACTTGCCTATATCAAACATTTTTAATGTCTATGAATCGATAGTAAGGTCTTTTTTGGTCATACAAAATAACCTTCTTTATGGTAGTGTAAAGATTCAGATTGTTGCTAAAATAGAATTTACCAGGGTAGATGGTGAAGTGATTGTTTCGTATATCTCGACAAGACAACACAGTTAATTCAAGAAGGGAATTGGAAAAAGTGTTTAAAGAAAGACTGTTGCCTGACTTTCTAGAAGCAAATGACAGAGCAAAAATGCAGGGATCTGGCTGGCATGAAGGCCGTGTACATGAACTGCAACTGAAGCAGTCAAGATATCATCCTATATTAGGCAAATCATGGTTACCACTACCAACTGAGGTTGCAGACAAAAAGGCTGTAGTCAATATTCAGAACAATGACAACTATTGTTTCATGTGGTGTGTGCTTGCCAAACTCCATTTTGTAAAAACAAAACCTGAACGTGTATCTAACTATACCAAATTTGTAAATGAACTCAACTTCAGTGGCATAGATTTTCCTAAGGTGGAGGATATAGATCTGTTTGAAAAACTAAATCCTGGGACATCTGTAAATGTGTATGTATGGGATAATGAGTCTGAGAACAAGTTACAACCAATTAGAGTGTCACCAATTGCCCCAACCTGAATGAACTTTATTGTTCCAAATACATGTTGCCACGTACAGGAAAATTTGTTTCGCCACCTCAGGTGCAACTCGCAATCACCCAAACTCACACAACAGTTTACACACAACACTGAAATGGACAATGGCTCGGGACGGGTGAAGCCCGTCGCCAAGGCGTCTCATGGCCAGCGCCAGTGGCCCCAACCCGACCTGAACCTCCCTAACACAAAGCAAACTAAGCGGGACAGCCCTATCTTAGTATCTCTTAAACACGTAATATAATGTTTTTAAACTTTCTGCTTGGCTGATACTAGTTACACAAATGAGAGATACGCATCAACAAAACAAAAAGACGAACTATACTTTCACAGTTGCTACCTGGGGGCCCGTCGCCATAAGAACAGCGCCGGCTATTAGACAGTCGCTCCGGCACAAACAGTCACCACTATAACTTAACTAATATATAACCTCACACCTACTTATTTTTTTAGCAATAATAGTAAAACTACAGCATTAACGTAAAAGCGGCAGTCCAAATATGTTTCTAAAGCACAGTAAACTGACATGCACACGCTGTTAAGTCAGTGTTGTAATAAACACAGTCACTGTGTCCATCATCACGTCCCTCGGCTGGAATGTTGGGGCCCGAAGCCTGCCGGCAATCGCCTCACTGCACACACTCACGCTACTCCTCAGGCAGTGATGTTGAGCGTGGTGTGGGAAGACGGCCACTCCTGAGATGCTTGAAAAAGGAGAAAAGCACGTTGGTTTTTTGCCACAGCATAATGCGGCGCGCTGTTCTTCAGTTCTGAGATCGGAATTCCAATGGCACTAACAAAAATCGGCCGGCGTGTATAAACTAGCATTGCACTGACGGCGTAGGAAACTACTGAGAATCCAATTAACAGCAACAGCACAACAAATTCCCAAATGTCATCCAAAAGAAACTTCACCTGTCATTATGTAGCATTGCAGGGTCCGACATCATATATCAAAACGAAGGCCCAATGACTGCTAGACTGCGGGTGGCGACCGTTTCTACTGGAGCGGGCGGCCTGGCGAGGTGTTGTATGGCCGCCATCTTGCCTACGGTCAGTCAGAAGAAAAGCATGTTGATATGTTACTAATAAGCTCTGGTGATAACATCCACTACACAATTATTAGGAGTATGTCACGACTAATTCATAATCATGTATCAAAACACAATGGCAAACAGGAAATATGTAAAAGATGCTTACAAAAGTTCTCCTCTATAAAAGTGGCACATAAACATACCCAGCACTGTAGGTCGGCTGATGACATTCAAACAGTACTTAGGTATCCAAATCCTGGTAGCAAGGCTTATTTTAAAAACTATGGGAAATCAGCAAAAGCTGCCGTTTGTAGTGTATGCTGATTTTGAATCACTGGTTGTACCATATGAGGGTCCTGTTCCAGAATCATTACCAAAGACCGTAAAATTGAGTGATCAAGTGGTGTGTTCTTTTGGATATATTCTTGTTAGGTCTGACGGTCAGCATACAGAACCTGTTATCTACAGGGGTGAAAATGCAGCAGCTGAGTTTTTAACAGAAATGAGACAACTGTATAGTCAGGTAGTACATTATTTGGAAAAGTGTCAGATGCCTTTGGTGATGACAGAAGAAGACAAACAGAATTTTGATACAGCAGTGATGTGTTGGATTTGTGAACAACCTTTAGGATATTGTGATCAACTTCTGAACGGTGATAATGTTCGTGACCATGACCACATAACTGGTTATTGTAACTTGAAATTAAAAATAGATCCTGAAAAATACAAACTGCCCATCTTTTTCCATAATCTTAAAGGGTATGATTCACATATTATCATGCAGCCTGTGGATGAGTCTTACAAAAAAATTAGTTGTATTGCCCAGACAACTGAAAAATACTTGACTTTTAGGCTGGTCAACAAATTAGCATTTTACGACTCCATGCAACATTTGTCCTTAGGGCTTGCTAGTCTCGCAGAAGGACTGACTAAGTTTCTAATAACAAGTAAATATTTTGAGCCAGATTTGATTAAGAAAGGAGTGTATCCATACGAGTACATCAGTGACTGGGTTGTGTTTGAGGAAACAAGACTGCCTCCAAAAGAGAAATTTTATTCTACACTAACTGGCAAAGGTATTTCTGACTCCGATTACCAGCACGCACTTGATGCATGGGGTAAACTAGGATGTAAAACGATTGGTGACTACCATGACCAGTACTTGAAAGCTGATGTTTGGTTGCTAGCAGACGTATTTGAAAGTTATCGTGAAAAGGGTTTGTTACACTACAGTCTTGACCCTGCTTGTTACATAACTAGTCCTGGCATGACATGGGATGCATTTTTGAAATCCAGTAAGATATTTATAGACTTGTGTCGGATCGTACGATGGGTGAAATGGTGGAACGTGGCTTGAGGGGAGGGATTAGTATTGCAGCGAACAATTACGCCAAGGCCAACAACAAATATCTTGATGACTTTGACCCCTCAAGGTCAAGCTCATTCATTACGTACTTGGACGCTAACAATTTGTATGGGTTCGCAATGTGTGAGTTATTGCCCTTGAAAAACTTTTGTCTGTATGATTTGTCACAGTATGACATAACACAGTTAACAAACAATATTATGAGTCATGACCGGAATGATGCAAAGAGTTGGATATTTGAAGTAGACCTGGAGTACCCACACCATCTACACAATTATCATAATGATTATCCATTAGCTGTTGAGAAAATGAGTACGACGGGGAAAAAAGAAGACACCAAACTTGTACCAAATCTGAATGACAAATTCAATTACGTGTGTCACTATCGCTTGTTACAGTTTTACATCAGACACGGGTTAGTACTAAAGAAAGTTCACATGGGAATTCAATTTGAGCAGAGTGCTTTCATGAAAGATTACATAATGAAGAACACAACATTGCGTGCAAGAGATGGCAACACTGCATTTGACAAAGACTTCTTTAAGCTTATGAACAATGCCTGTTTTGGTAAGACTATGGAAAATCCTCATCACCGCAAAGATGTGAGACTGGTCACAACTGAATTGGGTGCAATTAAACTTACAGGCAAGCCACAGTACACAGGGTACAAAGAGTTTCATTCATCATTGTATGCAGTGTCACTCAAAAAAAGGATTGTTAAACTGGACAAACCAGTTTTCATTGGTATGGCAATACTCGAGTTATCAAAATTATTGATGCTTGAATTTTACTATGATTACTTCAAACCAAAGTATCCTGAGTGCCGTCTGCTATACACTGACACTGACTCTATGATCATAGATGTGCCTACTGAAGACTTTTATGAAGACATGAAAACAGAGTTACACATGTATGACACGTCTGATTATCCTAAAGACCACCCGCTGTTTAGCACACAAAACAAAAAAGTGCCTGGTAAGTTTAAAGACGAACTGAATGGTGTGCCTTTAGTTGAGTACATTGGACTGAGATCAAAAATGTATTCTATTTTACACCAAAAAGGCAGTCAGTCAAAAGCCAAAGGTATAAAAAAAAAAAAAACAGCGATAAAAAATAAGGATATCCGTCATGAACATTACAAGAAAGTGTTAGATGGAGAACTGATGCCTGATTATCCAAACAAGTCACTGAGATCAAATAGACACAATATTGAAATGATCCAAACACATAAAAAGTCACTTGCAGTTGGAGACACAAAACGAGTGTTTCAAAGTAAGGAAAAGGCTTATGCACCTGGACATTATGCACTTAAGTTATCTGAAGAAATAGCTGATGAACTAATCGATGAATTAGTTGATGAAATGGTTAAAAATGTGTAACAGTGTCTGGGGGAATAATTTGTAATTCTTCTCTGACAAATGCCCTCTGAGGCGCAGGCTCATACAGATAATAAATCGATGCATTTGCTGAAGGAACTATTTTTTTAATATTGTGGACAGACGTAGACCAAATTGGATCAGTTGCCCTATGTCTGATGTCATTCTTGGCTTCACAGGGTTGATTCAAATATCTTACCTGTTTTGTAAACAAGCTAGTGTCTAGTGAACTGTTGAAACATGGAGGAGAAGTAACAACGAAGGTCCTCACTACACTCTGTCAAAAGATCTGGGAGCAAAAGAAATGGCCAGTAGAATGGACACAGTCTCTAGTGATCCCGCTCCCCAAGAAAGGAAACCTGAAACAGTGCCAGAACTACAGAACTATCAGTCTGATAAGTCACCCTAGCAAAGTAATGCTTAGAATCATTCTCAACCGCCTCAAAACTTTCGCCGAGGAACTGCTGGCAGAAGAACAGGCTGGCTTCAGAGTTGGAAGAAGCACTGTAGAGCAGATTTTCAACTGCCGCGTCCTGATCGAGAAACATCTGCAGCATCAGCGCGAACTCTACCACAACTTCATTGATTTCAGGAAAGCATTTGATCGCGTCTGGCACGACGGACTCTGGCAAGTCATGAGATCGTTCAACATAGAGGAGGGACTGATCCAAATGATAGAAGCGCTTTACAAGAACGCCTGCAGCGTGGTTCTACTTAACAATCAGTCAGGCGAGTTCTTCAGGACGACGATCGGTGTCCGTCAAGGATGCCTGCTCTCTCCTGTCCTTTTCAACATATTCCTGGAGAAGATCATGCAGGAAACCCTCCACGACCACCATACTTCAATCTCTATTGGTGGCAGATCCCTGTGCAATCTTCGATTCGCAGACGACATTGACCTCATGGCAGGCAGCAATAGTGAGCTCCAAAACCTGACAGACAAACTTTCAAGTAGCGCAGGGTCTTATGGCATGGAGATCAGTACGGATAAAAGCAAAGTGATGATCAACACCACAAGCGACAGCAGCAGCAACATTCACATGAATGGCCAAAAGCTAGAAGAGGTCAATAGCTTCAAGTACTTGGGAGCCACCCTGTCCAAAGACGGTAGTTGCATAGCAGAGATCCGTATCAGGATAGGTACAGCAACATCCGCAATGGCCAGGCTGGACAGGATATGGCGAAGTAACTCCATCAGCTTCACCATCAAGTACAGGCTTTACAAGTCCCTCATAGTGTCTATTCTACTCTACGGCTGTGAGACTTGGACACTGCTTGCAGACTCAGAAAAGAAAATCCAGGCCTTTGAGAACAAGTGCCTGAGGAAGTTGCTCCGCATCTCGTACCGCGAGCACAAGACCAACGAATATGTACGGAGCATCGTCACTTCCCTGGTGGGCCCACATGAACCCCTTCTGGCAACCGTGAAACGGCGCAAGCTTGCTTGGTTTGGCCACGTGACCCGACACAACACCTTGTCCAAGACTATCCTCAAGGCACTCTCGAAGGAAGTCGTCGGCGAGGTCGTCAGAGAAAGAGTTGGGTCGCAAACATAAAAGAATGGACCGAACTCGAGATGTCAGACTTGCTTGCCACCGCCCAAAATAGAACTCAGTGGAGAGCACTGTCTGTTGCTGCTGCCTTTCAGTCCCCCCAACGCCCAGTTCGGGCAAGGGACTGATGATGATGATGATAGTGTCTGGCGCTTTTGTTTTTATTTCTGACCCTGATGGCACTGTTTTTAATTTAATAGCATCAACAGGTTTAGGGTGACCTTCATTATTCATTGCTTTTATCACAGACGGTAATCTCTTAACCCACTCAGTGTTCCGGGTGTCATGCATGAGTTCCTTAGAATACTGATAGCTGAAAAGTCTCTCTGATAACTGTTTATTGAAATTTTCTACAATAGCCTGTGATCTGTGCACACCTGGTCTCATCTAACCAGCACGCTATGCTTTGCAAATAACTGATTAACAGCCCCTTTAAATTCACTTCCATCATCGACTTGAACAAGCCTGGGAAATTTTAAATGGCCTCGACTATATATCTGTGATAATGCAGTGGCTACTGTGCTAGCATTCTTGTCAGTTATGGGTTCAGCTTCCTTGTACCGTGAAGCTATGTCGACAACAGTTAATGCATACTTGTATCGTTTATTTCTTATTGTATCGTGTGGTAGGAACAGGAGATCCATTTGATGGGTGTCATTAGGGATAGTGTTTATAAAATGAGGTCTTGTTATTTTTCTTGGAGCAGGTAGATATATTTGCCAAATTGCTTGTTTTTGTAGCCCCTGTTTTATTTGTTCGAGTATGACATCACCACCCAAAGCCGCATGTAATTTTTCTATTGCGGTTTTTCCTTTCCAGTAGCCAATTGGGGAGTAATATATTTTTGATAGTTTAGCTCCGACGTCTGTCGTTTCTTCTAGCAATATGACCTTGGCTTGACTTCGCGAACGAAGATTTTATAGGAGTTGCCCACGACGTCTGCAGGCTTGTTCGTGGCTGCGGAGGCCAATCCGAGACAGGCAGGTTCGACCGCAGTGGCTGCAGGGGAAGGTCTGGCCAGGGTTCTGAGCTGTGGCATCTCTGTTTTTTCTCCTGAGCCGCTTGTCCTTAAGGCTAGCTCTGCGAGAGTCCTCAAAGGAGACAGCTGCCTTGTAAATGGTGGAGCGCCAGGTGTCACGGTCCGCAGCAAGCGAAGACCACTGGTGGTGGTCGATTTGGCAGGCACTAAGTGACTTCTTGAGACAGTCTTTGTATCTCTTCTTTGGTGCCCCTCTGTCACGGTGTCCAGTAGCAAGCTCGCCGAACAGGGTGATCTTTGGTAGGCGATGATCCTCCATCCTGGAGACATGCCCCGCCCAGCGGAGCTGTGTCCGCAGCAGCAAAGCCTCGATGCTCACAGTTTCAGCCTGTTCAAGGACCTCGACGTTGGTGACATAGTCACTCCAGTGAATGCCCAGGATGGTACGCAGGCAGCGCTGGTGGAAGCGTTCGAGGAGTCGTAGTTGGCTGCGGTAGAGGGCCCAGGACTCGGAACCATACAGCAGGGTGGTGAGGACCACAGCTCTGTACACGCTGATCTTGCAATATAAACTCCAGTAAAATATACTAATGTCATTCCTACTAGAACAAATATTATTTCTCCATTTCTTTGTTCTGGGCTTGGTTGGTAATAGTCACTAAGTTTTGGTTGCGGAATGGTCATGTCTTCGCCAGTAACAAGAAAATATTCTTTAATCGCGTCATTGACATTTGAAAATGTATGCTGTGCATGACCCTCAAGCCTGAGTTTTGAATTGATGAAATCAAGTTTCTCTATTCTTTGCTTCTCATAATCCTGTTGAGCTTGTGACAGTTTTTCAGATGCCTCATTATGACGCTTCATTTCTTCTGCAGATTCCTTTCTACCCATTTTTGAAAAGAGATAGTTTGATCCACTAAATGCCAATGCATTAACAATGGCCCCACCAATCATAATAGCTATTGTTGCCATACCCAGCAAGCACAGTATATTGGGCAAATATTGGTCCATTGCTGGATAATGGCTGGTATATTGGGCCAGTATGCGAGAGCTTAGCGCCATGCTGGAACCAACACACACGCCGGTAACGCGTGAGCCCGCGCGCACGCCGGTATAATCAAGCTTGGTGCCAAGCTGGAACAATCACGCGAGCCGACGGAGGCCGTGCCTCGCCCGCGCGCTGCTTCGCCTGCAAATGTTGGCACATGACAGGCGAGCCAGTATGGCCTAATTCGCAACATTGACAGATGAAATTTAAAATCTAATGACATTTATCTTAAAAATAAATACAACGCAATCTTTTACCATAGATTTGGCATGCCGTGACATTAAAAAATTTTTTTTTTTAGATACAACATTTATTTGCCGCATTCTATGTTTTGTAAGACGCTGCCTTGCATGCCGGTATAGCACCTCGTGCGATTTATTCCGCTAAATTTGACTGCAGATCAAGGCTAAAAATTCCATTGCCAGACAAGTTCCAGCTTTCTTTCTTCTACATTTCATTCGCTGATGCCACGTACACTCTTGCTGATTAAGGTACACATACGTGTATAGTATAATTTTAAACTTCTTGAGAAAAGATGAATTTTAAAAAGTGAGTCGAACTGGGCGAAGAGGAGAAATAATTATCTGGAATTCCCACTACAAGATCGTGCAGAGCTGGAGCGTCTCAACAGTCCTGGACAACGCGGTGACCAAGCAGGAACAATATGGTAATTATACATTTGAAATCTGAATAGTGTTTGCATTTGTTGTTTATGCTGCTTGGGTTGATGAATTTAGTTATGATGAGTACAACTACAAGTGTCTTGATATTGTACAACCTCGCTGAAAAAAAGGAAAGAAGCCTTCAGCAGACTGTGTAACCTTCACAACGCAATCATTGGTAAATTATAATCAAGTAATGCTCTGTTTCATTCCTATTAAAAACAAGATAGGATAAACCATAACCCACAAAGTCCCTTCTATCTGTCCTCACTGTTAATTCTCTACCTTTTGTCTTTGACCTAACTCTGATTACTGATGTTGAATTTTCTCCTAGTCCTATTGAAAAGTCTCACAGATCTGCAATGCATCAGTGAGTTCTATAAAGGGCGCAGGACATACGCATCATTGATTTGTCAAACGTCATTAATTGTCATGGCGTAAGTTTTAGTTTAAATTATGAGTTTCACTTTCGCTTCATAGGCTTGATAAAATTGTGACAAAACTAGAATTTCATAGTACAATTTCAGTTTTGCTATAATTTGTGTGAAAGCAGTTTGACTTTACCTAGCTACATGATATAATCATATACTAAGTACACGGGTCACCTGCATGCTCTTCTGAAAGTGTGTCGATGTGTGTGCGTGCATGCACACGCGCTTCAAACATCTCCAAGAGGCATAGATCCTCATGCGCCTGAAGGGCAAATGAGGATCTATTCCTCCATGAGATGCGTGCATGTTTGTGTGAGAGAGAGCCACGCGTGCGAGATAGAATGAGGTCATATTTTAGAGCCCATTCAGATGTTAGAGCCTGCACTGCAGGGAGTTTGCGCTTTATAAATATAATTATTATATTTAGAGTATTATGTCAGTATCTATGCGGTGACGGAATTGCCTCTTTTATGTCGCCGCCAGTGTCTGACTTTCTCTAGAAGTAAAGTTTTTTTAGTGTTTTAATTCTTTTCTGAAAAGAATTAATTTTTACTAAAGAAGTCGAAAGGATACAAAGCTGGCTAACGAACTCATCCAGTGTCTTTCTCAAAATTAGCTATATATGCAAAGCTTCAAGTAAATATGACAAAAATTACGGTCTCTAATCTGGGTCAACCGACCTCCTATAAATGGTTGTTTATGTCTTCAATGAGTTATTCAATTACAGTAGGATCTCTTACTCTTAGCCATCTACTTATAAAATGATTTCGCCAAGTTTCAAGCTTGTGTGTACAGAAATATCGGAGATTCTCTTGCTTATATACATACATGATACGCACATACGGCGCTTCGCACCAAATGTACATTAGCAGCGAGGTTAGCATAACTAGACATGTCGTAATTTTTATCTTGTTGCTTCAATGATTAAAGATTTAGCCTGCCCACCTTTGACATCATGGACATGCTATTAAATTTGCCCTACTGCGATCCGTCCTAAACGGTCCCTTCTATAAATAGAAGAGACTTAAAAGAAAACTGAAGTCCAACTGGGATCACATCATTCAAGTGACTGCATGGATATTGCAAAACTGGCTGAAGTGAGTCTTTGTTTTGGGTCATCTGTCCGATGGTATTTAGCCATTGCCTGTCATGAAACTTGCATTGGTATTTCTCTGAGATTACATTAAGCAAGCCACAGTCTTCTGTAATTTTCAGACTTGGCCCAAGGGTACTTTCTAAGACCTATAAACACCAATTTCGGTGACCTCTCTTAAGGTCAACTCCACAGGATTCAGTAATCAGACATGCATTTTATTTTCAGATGGTGTGCTGAAAACGGGCACCAAGATCAGCATGTACAGAGCTGTCGTCCTCACCACCCTGCTGTATGGTTCCGAGTCCTGAGTCCGAGTGATACAAAGACTGTCTCAAGAAGTCATTTAGTGCCTGCCAAATCAACCACCGCTTGCTGCGGACCTGGCGCTCCACCATTTACAAGGCAGCCGTCTCCTTTGAGGACTCTCACAGAGCTAGCCAAGGACAAGCTGCTCAGGAGAAAGAAACAGAGATGCCGCAACTCAGAACCCTGGCCAGACCTCCCCCTGCAGCCACTGCGGTTGAACCTGCCTGTCCCGGATTGGCATCCGCAGCCACACGAGCATGCCTGTAGACGTTGTGGGTAACCCTTATAGAATCTTCGTTCGCGAAGTCAAGCCAAGTAAAGGTGGTGTGAGAAGGCGCCATGGCAGTGCAACAAACACAGACAAAGACCACGTTTTAGCCACATGGCTTACTGGATCAATCGATCGTGATGGGAATTTAAGCAGAGGAAGCGAGCAAACACACACAGACTGACAGTGATTAGTATAGTTTTAGTTTCTCTGCAAGCTGCTTAACCCTCTGGCTATCAGTACTGCCGGACATTGTGATGATTCATGCAGGACACACACACTGACAGTGATTAGTACAGTGTTAGTTTCTCTGTACGCTGCTTCACCCTCTGGCTATCAGTATCAGTACTGGCTGACATTGTGATGATTCCTGCAGGACACAGACTGACAGTGATTAGTACAGTTTTAGTTTCTCTGCAAGCTGCTTAACCCTCTGGCTATCGGTACCGCCTGGTATTGTGATGATTCCTGCAGGAATCATTGTGACTTATAGTGCAATAC
Organism: Semisulcospira habei; assembly: GCA_036245525.1. Lineage (NCBI taxonomy): Eukaryota > Metazoa > Mollusca > Gastropoda > Semisulcospiridae > Semisulcospira > Semisulcospira habei. Next base: position 152,243,929 of record BTPG01000007.1, read on the forward strand.
AGACAGCCAAAGGGTTAACCGTATCTGTTGTCATCAGAATTATCACATTTAAGTAGAATGAAGTGCATGTTTTGTGCTTTTGTGAAAACTCCAATTTCTTTTGTTATGAAACGTTATGAAATATATGTTGTGGTATAGATGTCATTTTAGTCTATCAACTAAGAATTGGTAATTAACTTTTTTTCCAGCCATAGCAACATAACTCAAGCAGAGCCCATTAATTTCAACTAAACTGTCTGTGTCAAAAAAATTAAACTAATTCTCATTGCAAATGCAATATTAGGTTTCATTCTGATTCAAATATTCAGTTTTCTACACTGTTATTAGTCAGTCCTGCCAAGATGCTTACATATTGTTTATTTTTACTAGTATAGTCTGCCTCAGCAATTAAGCTTGCCTCATGGGTTTTTTGTTGATGCAGATAACATTTTAATAAGACGTGCACATGTTTTGTAACCATCTGTTGCACAAGTGTTTATGTTTGAAAAGTGATGGCAGCTAGTTGAGGGCTTTCAAGCACTGTAGAACAAACCTGTTTTTAGTTGCAAATCATAAAAATGCTAACTGGCTGCATGCATGATTATGAAGATAATTGTCTTTGTTTGCTTAACTACTCTCCCCCCCCCCCCTCCCCTTCCCCCCCCCCCCCCCCCCCCCACATATCAATTGGTATTTCTATTTTGTTTAACTATTGTGCCAATTTCTGAGATTTTTTTTGTTTTGTTGGTTATTTTTTGTAAGCGCCATTCCAACACTGTACTCAGTATATGTCAATGTCTCTCTTGGCTTGACTTCGCAAACGAAGATTCTATGGGGCTTGCCCACGTCGTCTGCAGGCATTTTCGTGGCTGCGGAGGCCAATCCGGGACAGGCAGGTTCGACCGCAGTGGCTGCAGGGGAAGGTCTGGTCAGGGTTCTGAGTTACGACAACTCTGTTTTTTCTTCTAAGCCGCTTGTCCTTAAGGTTAGCTATGCAAGAGTCCTCAAAGGAGACGGCTGCCTTGTGAATGGTGGAGCGCCAGGTGTCACGGTCCGCAGCAAGCGAAGACCACTGGCGATGGTCGATTTGGCAGGCACTAAGCGACTTCTTGAGACCGTCTTTGTATCTCTTCTTTGGTGCCCCTCTGTCTCGGTGTCCAGTGGCGAGCTCGCCGAACAGAGTGATCTTGGGTAGGCGATGATCCTCCATCCTGGAGACGTGCCCCGCCCAGCGAAGCTGTGTCCGCAGCAGCAAAGCCTCGATGCTCACAGTTTCCGCCTGTTCAAGGACCTCGACGTTGGTGACATAGTCACTCCAGTGAATGCTGAGGATGGTACGCAGGCAGCGCTGGTGAAAGCGTTCGAGGAGTCGTAGTTGGCTGCGGTAGAGGGCCCAGGACTCGGAACCGTACAGCAGGGTGGTGAGGACGACAGCTCTGTACACGCTGATCTTGGTGCCTTTTTTCAGCTGTTGATTGTGCCACACCCGCTTGAATAGTCGCCCGAAAGCACTGTTCGCTTTTGCCAGCCTCTTGTCCAGCTCCTTGTCCAGCTTGGCGTCTGACGTGATGATGCAGCCAAGGTAGGTAAACTGGTGTACAGACTTCAGTTCGGACTCGCCGATGGTGATGTGGGGAGGGCGATGCTCTTCCTTGGGTGCCGGCTGATGAAGGACCTCTGTCTTTTTCAGACTGACCTCAAGTCCAAAGAGCTGGGCAGCATCTGCGAAGCAGGACGTAATGCGCTGCAAGGCTCTCTCTGTGTGTGCAACGAGGGCAGCGTCATCAGCGAAGAGCAGCTCACGAATCAGTTGGTCTAGGGTTTTCGTGTGGGCCTGCAGTCGTCTGAGGTTGAACAGGCTGCCATCGAGACGATACCTGATGTACACTGCGTCGTCATCGTCGAGGTCCACTGTGGCCTGCTTCAACATCATGCTGAAGAAGATGGTGAAGAGGGTCGGTGCCAGCACGCAGCCTTGCTTCACGCCGTTGCGAATGGGGAATGGTTCTGAGAGGTCACTGTTTAGTCTGACCTGGCCTTGCTGGTCCTCGTGGAGCTGGACGATCATGTTGAGGAACTTTGGGGGACAACCTAGTCGCTCCAGGATCTGCCACATACCTTGCCTGCTCACAGTGTCAAACGCTTTTGTTAGGTCGACAAACGTTACGTACAGCCCTTTGTTCTGCTCGCGGCACTTCTCCTGAAGCTGTCTCAGCACAAAGACCATGTCGGTGGTACTCCTGTTGGCTCTGAAGCCACACTGGCCCTCTGGGAGGTGGTCTTCAGCGATGGCAGGTACCAGCCGATTCAGGAGCAACCTTGCGAGAATTTTCCCGGCAATGGACAGCAGGGTAATTCCATGATAATTAGAGCAGGCAGACTTCTCTCCTTTGTTCTTGTACAGGGTGATGATGACTGCATCACGGAGATCCTTTGGTAGTGTTCCTTTTTTCCCAGCAGCAGAGAAAGAGGTCGTGGAGCTTGTTGTGCAGTGCTGGGCCTCCATGTTTCCAGATCTCTGGCGGGATTCCGTCAATGCCTGCTGCTTTGCCACTCTTGAGCTGGTGGATGGCTGTGAGGGTCTCTTCGGCGGTGGGCGGTTCGTCCAATTCAACCTTTAGTGGAAGGTGTGGGATTTGGAGGATGACTGTTTCTTGAACAGCGCGTTCAGCGCCGAAGAGGTCCTGAAAGTATTCAGACCAGCGGTTCAAGATGGAGTTATTATCTGTGAGGAGTGCCTGTCCATCAGCGCTTCGCAGGGGACTTTGTACCAGGTGCCTAGGGCCATACACTGCTTTCAGTCCTTCGTATAAGCTCCTGTAGTCACCGTTGTCAGCGCAGAGCTGGGTCCTCTGTGCGAGTCTGGACCACCACTCGTTCTGGAGCTCTCTAAGCTTGAGCTGGAGACTGCTGCAGATGAGGCGGAAGGCAGACTTCTTCACAGGGCAGGAAGGCTGGGCTAGGTGGGCCTGGTGGGAGGCTCTTTTTTTTGCTAGACGTTCCTGGATCTCTACGTCGTTTTCGTCAAACCAGTCTTTGTTCCTCTTTCTAGCAAAGCCCAAGACTTCTACAGAGGATTTTACAATAGCAGTTTTCAGTTGTTCCCAGAGTGTTTCAGGAGAGGAGTCTGCTGGATCAACTGTGTCTTTGAGCATGCGCTGTAAATCGGCCTGAAGGGCAGCTTTCTTGTCGTCACGCTGAAGGGTGGCAACATCAAGCTTTTTCTTGGGAGGGCCCCCTTTCTTGGGTTTCAGCTTGAGGCGGAGCCTGAGTTGGCAGCGAACAAGGCGGTGGTCAGTGTGGCACTCTGCGCTGGGCATCACTCTGGTGAGGAGAACGTCACTGCGGTCCCTCTATGTCAATGTAGGCAATTTTTAAATACTTTTTTAAAATTCTGTGTTGCTAGAATCATTATGCCAGGTCGTGGTTGCCTGCATATTTACATTTATTATTAATATTATCATAATTATGGTTTTATGGTTACTTTTTTTTATTGTTCCGATGCCAGTTGATCAGTATTATGTACATGAATTTGACACTCTTTTTAACCCATTACTGTGATTACATCCTGATGCTGATTTTGTCAGATTTGCTTATTGTCCTATGAAGGCTACATTAATATTATGTGACAGATCAACCATTTTAGTTCATGGGTAGTGCCAGAATAGCTTGGTGCCTCATGTGCCAAGCAATTCTGGCACCACCCTTGAACTATCATAGTCAGTTAATTTCAAGCAGGAGTGTATCAGGATGAAAAGGGAATAAGGACATGTCATATCGGATTCTTTTCTTTTCATAACCAATGTTGTTTGTGCCAAATCCTGTATGTTTAGGAGGAAATTTTGTCTCCAATCGAATTGTCAGTATATTCTGTTAATCTGTAAGAAAGTTAGTCATGGACACAGTTTAAGAATGCGCTGTATACAAAATCTGTTATGTGTACAGATCCCATTGCCAGAACCTCAACATCTGTGTGTATATTCAGAGATGGTTTTTGTATGTCATGTATCAGAACAATTGTTTTTGTTAATTGTGGGCATGGTTTATTTGTACTTTTTGTGTATTGTTACAGACAGGTTTGTTTGGGTGGGTGGGTGGGTGGGGGGGGGGGGTTAATTAGTCAGTTGAATCCTGCCCGAGGATGATTTGTTTTAACTTCAGATTGCCCTGTGAAAGCTATCTTATGGGTAAGGAGATATACATCAACCATTTTAGTTCAAGGGTGGTGCCAGAACTGTGCACAAAGCTGTTCTGTCACTACTCTTGAGCTATCATATTAAAATTATTTCAGGCAGTAATTATCAGATGGAAATGGTGAACTGATAATCATTGTCCTTAATTATTCATATTGCATGTTTATAATTACTATCGGTATAGTTAGAGTGTTTTCTATTTTTAAAACTGAGAATCAGATTAAACTTGTGCATCACTGTGAATCTATGAGTTCAGGTCTTTCTTTTTATGTTGTGTTTTGAGGTAGGTGTTACATATTTTGATGAACGTTTGATTTGATCTTGCCATGTAAAGGGAAAATGGCAATTGTCCAGGCCTAGTGTTGGCTCATAATGAAGCTAACTATCAGATTTATATATGTTTGCATGATGTTTTTTTTCCCTCAGATGACCGAAAGCTGGATTAAATTACCAATATCCAAAACTGGCACAATACTATACAGGTTGGAAGAAGGTTGGCAGAATATTTGCTGCATGTTGGCACCAGAATGGATTAAGCTTGGCACTATATTGGCAGCCAATATTCACCATACTGGTCCTAGGATGGATCCAGCTTGGCACTATATTGGCAGCCAATATTCACCATACTGGTCCTAGGATGGATCCAGCTTGGCACTATATTGGCACCATACTGGTTATAAGATGGTTCCAGCTTGGCACTATATTGGCAGCCAACATTCACTATATTGGCCCAAGGATGGATCCAGCTCGGCAGCCAACATTTAGCCGATATTGGGCCAACATCGGGCAAATTTGCGCTTCCAATATTGGACCAATATTGCCACCCATATATCGGCCCAATATCTAAGCCAATATTGGGCCAATATTGGACCTATATTGGTGTGCTGGCTGGGTAGTTTTTATTTACATAGAAACATTTTCTGGAATAATTCCTTGCTTAACGAGAAGGTTTTTTGTGGCAATCGATGCTGTGACAACTGCTACTAGCTTAGCGCTGTCTTCGAAGTCTAATCTACTCAGGTCTGCTGATTTCATTTTGAGAAGACTTTTCCCCAGCATAGAATAAGCAACGGTTAGTCCACTTATTACGGCAGAGTGATAGACGAGGTTCATGATATTATTTGCGTCGCTCATTTTTTTATACCACAAAAATTAAAATAATAAATTTATTTACTGCATGTAAAATGGGTCCAAAGGTTTTGACACTGCTGGTAATGTGGAGACTTCTTCTTTTATTTTTGGAGTGCTTGATTTTTTGGACACTGTTTGAGTCTGTGGTTTGTATTTTTTGTATAATTGGTAACCTACGTAACAGAATCCTACAGCAAATCCAGCAACTAAATATTTTGTTGGTTTAGACTCAGTTGTTTGTCTCTCACTTTGTGGGGTGTGTGTTGGTCCTGACGGTAGTGACACTGGTGTGTCAGTCTTTTGTGCCTGAATCTGTAATTTCTTTTGTCTGTTATATTCAGCTATTTTTTTCCCCGCCTCTATTCGACCTGGACTTTTAGTCTTAGTCACTGTTTGAACCTGTGTCAAGACAGGACTCTGATGTGGAGTCGTCTGGGTCTCGTCCATTTTCTTCTAATTTAAAATTTATTTTAGAAAAGTCAATATGACTACTAGTTACAAGCAAGGTTACCACAGGAGCAAGGTAATTGCCAAACTTGTAAAACATAAGGCATGCTAATTTACCTATTGAACTTGAAACTATGGGATTGCTTTCAAGGTCCTGTGATAGACTGTCAGTATCAACAGGTAGGAAGTGACTCACAGCTTTTGTGTATAGACAGACAAGAGATCGACTCAAATCACGTGTCATTAGTGAACTAATGTGATTTTCATATTTTGAATGTAGTTTGATTAGCTCGTCAGCGGTAAGAGATTCTATGTCTTCTGTCATGTATTGTTTACCAAGAAAAGCTTTTGATTTTCCAGAAACAACTACAGAGAGAAGAAGTTGTTTTTTCGAGTCAATGTCTTTGTTTTCTACAGCGCAGATATCACTTAGAAGAAGTAATTCGTCTTGGTTCATTTTATAATGAAAAAAAAAAATAACACAGCTTTGCTTGGACCTGTGAATAACTTATGATCTTACTTGATAACTAATTTCAAAGTTACCTACAACTTACAAGTAACTTTGACGTTAACTTTGAAGTTAGTTATCATAAGTTCTTAACCCAAGTCAATAAGACACTCGGACAGTTTTCCCAAGTTACAAGGACAACAAGAAAACGTTTTTTTAGTAATAATCTGGTGGTGGAGCTGATGGCGTCAAAGTGAAGAGTATGACAAAAATAATGGATTACCAAAACCTATCGTCATTTTTTTATAAGTCCTTTTACTTTTTTCATAGTTTCTTCTATGCCTATCTTTTTTCCTTGTTCTAAAAAAGATTTCTTTAGCTCTTCCATATTTACGGCCTGACTACGCATCTTATTCTGTATTTCAGACTTTTGTTGTTTATAGTTGGCCAAATCATCCTGGACTCTTTTAAATTCGTTATCGTCAATTTCATTATCTTCCACAGATTTACTAATAATAAGTTTCATACTCATCAGCTTAGCTCCAGCAAGCGTACTCAATGCTTCATGCTTCTGCAACTTTGTATAAAATTGTTTGTTAAGTGCTTCCATACCAAAGCATGCCAGGCTTGTGACAAGGCCAACACTTTCAATAGCAATTCCTATAGCACTTCCCACTCCCGTTGCAAAACGAGCTATACCTCCTACAGATAATCCGGCTGAAACCACCCCCATGGCCATTGATGTGTTGTGTACAGAATTGAAAACCGTTTTGTAATGGCATTTGCACCGAGAGTATTTTGCTTGTTCTCCTTCCAAATACTTCAACGCTTCTGTAATATTCATTAAACGGAATGAGTCTGTCTGTAATGTTTTATCACGCTCAACAGGCTCAAGCAGCTCAGGTGGTATTTGCGGATACAGTGGTGGCATTTTTTTTATGGCGAATATTTTTTTTAATTAATCTTCTAATTTATTTTGCAATTCTTCAAAGGTATACAATTTGCTAGCGTAATAAAATGAAACAAGATCTATGTGTTCCAGGTTTATGAAACTTAGACGAACTAGAGTTGTTTTATCAATTACTACCTTAACAGCAGGGACACTACTCGAAACTTTAAAGTCTGTATTGATTTTTCTAATAGCAATAACAACCTTTGTTGACTCTGCTACTGTGCTATCCCACATAAGTTTGATTCCCTGTGCGATATCTGCTTCTTTCACAGCTTCCACAGATCTCATGAGAATTTCAAAAACTATTGTCGCATCTCTATCTATGGTAAAATTTGCTGGTACGAACGAAATAGAAGTATCTGTTCTGCCTTTTCTATTTGTAAGAAAATACCTTTGTTTACCATACTCTTGAAGTTTTAGTTTTTCTCTGCTATTGGTTTCTGTGAAATAGCTTGGCACAAGACTTACAAGAGTTGGCTCAGAGTTAACAACTTTTCTAAATACTAAGGCACCTTCATCAGTAAAATAAACATAAGGACTGATAAAAACAAACTTTATGTCCCATACAATGGGAATAGGTGCAAGCGGAACAGGGGTAGGAATAATTACCCATTTATTACCCACATGTTTTAAGCTGTAGAGCACATTACTTACAGGAGTAGGAACAGTAACATCACGAAGCTGACTAAGTTTAGGAAACGCGCCATCTTTCACATCTTCAATTGCCTTTCGTTTGTACAATCCAACGGACACAAGTTCAAGGCCATACACCTCTCCTATCTCACCTTCTTTATCAAAATCTTGCACGTCAGCCAAATCTTTCAACTCTATTGACGGACATGCAACTGGTACAATTCTCGGCTTTGGACCAAGACCGCTCATTTTTATAAAACAAAAATAAAATTTATTTTACTTCCAACACTACAGTAAAATCATGCATCTGAACTGGGTTACCATCCTGATTAGTTACAGATAAACACAGTGATTCAAAGAAACTAGAACCTAATTTTTTAAACTGTAAATTAGGAAATCTAGCAACCACACTTTCACAATATGGGGTAGTTCCAGTCGGCAAGCATTTTAACAAAGTTGAAGGCTTTCCATTGTGTACATTTTCAGTAGTGTTCAGTACTTTAAATAAACATTTAGCTCTGTGTGTACTGACAAATGAACAGGATATCTGCCAGTTATTCTTGGTTTTTTTGGTGATAGTAGACGTCCATCTGATTGTGACCAATCTTCGTCAGGATGTGTTATTTTTTTACCTAAAAAACCAAGTAATAATAAAAGACTAATTGATAAAGAAAACTGACCACTTTTCGGAAATTCAATTGTGACAAGTAAATTAGCTGGGTTTAAAGTTGCTTTAATTTTAAATTCATTTTGAAGCCATTCAGCTAAAGTACAAAAGTCATAATATCCAGCTCATAAAGTATCACCCTTTTCTAAACCATCGAGAGTTCCACTTACAGAATAATTTTTATCATCCGTTACATTAAACCACTTTACTGTATAGAACATTTCATGGATAGCTACAGCCTTGCTACCATCACGATTATCAATCCCATTAGTTAACCACACTGGTTTGCTTGTGTCAAGATTTGTTAAGGTAATAAACATTTTTATTATCACATAAAAAAGGATGGAATTTAAATCACCAACCATTACCACAACAAACGCATTTCAATTTAATGTGGATGCCAAATATAATGTCGCCCCTACTTATGAACAGAAAATAATTCAACTAAATCTACTCGACTTAGCTGTAAGTGAACAAGATTTATTTCAAGTCAAAGTACCCAACCCTTTTGATCATTACCTAAACCCTCCAATAACAGACGATGCTACTGCAAGAAAGTGGTCTTCAAGTCCACTACAGATGTTTCAAAACCAACTCAACTTTGCTATACTGTGTAGTACTACAGGATGCGGCATTTCTTTTACAGACCATTTGAATCACTCAAACAAACTGATTAAGTCTGTCTATCGTTTCCACACGTATTACCAGTTAAGACGTATACTGTCAGAACTCCATACACCACTAACAACTGAATCTAGTTTCAACAGGTATAACAACCCCATGGATTTGAAAGCGTTTGAACGGATTTGTAATGAGTTTAACATAAGCCCCAGGTATGACTTCACACAAAAACTTGATGATGACAAAGGTATGGGTACATTTTATTACGCTATGAGTCACAGACAATACCCACAAGATTATTACCCTGGTTACACTTCATTCTCATCAAAATCACAAGTATGGTTAGGATCAATACAACAGAAACAGTCTAACGCCTGGACTACATTTATCTTAGACAGAAGTGACGGGTTTACTCAAGCGGGAGTCGAGCGCGTAAATGAGTCTATCAGAACATATGTCTGGTGTATACTAGGTGCACAATCATTAACAAAATCGAATATTTTGAATGGAAGCGAGAAGTTTGCCACACAAAAACAGTTTTTATCGAACTTGGAAGACTCGATCAACTCAGTGGTTGATCTCCCATCAAGCATACAGCGCTATCAAGACGTTCTCAGATATGCAAGATCAAAAATTGACTTTGTAGTTGGCATCGGGTTATACATGTTGCCGTCTGATCTTCAACTCCAAATGGGTACAATAACAAATTATAATAATGAAATAATAGTTGCAGGTGTTGGTCAAAAACTCGGTCTCAATCAATCTGTAAACTTAGGAGGAACAACTGCGCATGTACAGTTGTTAAAACCATTACAGGCGGTTACTTCCCATGCCCCGGTAGTAATGCAAGATGTAATACTCCAGTCCCCTGACTCGGCACATGAGTCAGAGCGAACAGCATTGGTAATTGGCCTTACTGGAGTAGGTATATTACTTTTTTACCTGTTTCATTAAATAATCTACCATTAACCCTCCTACTGTCACCAAAAAGACCCACACATTCTCTGCAATAAACCCCACTACCTTCGCCGCTGTACTATTAAGCCATCTGAAAACTGTGCCTAAAATACCGGGTAATGATCCATCGCTTTCAGAGCCAATTTCTTAAGCAGGTCTGAAATATGAGACAATTGTTTCTTTACCCATGACTGTAAATCTTTTGGGTCTGATGGAACTGGAGGAGCTGGAGGGGTCGGAACGCTACCCCCTGGTCCTCCCGTTACAGCTAACACAACAGTACTTATAATAAATCCAAGAGCAGTAATTAAACTTGCAATGGTGATACCCTGCTCAATGAAAAGTGTTTTCAATCTCTCAGCCAAAGTTGTGTCTTCGTGAAGTATTTTCTGAATAGTTTCTCTAATTCTGTTAATTTGTGTTTTCAGTTTTTCTTTTCCAATTTCAACTACTTCTAGCCACGCTGATCTTTCTATCTGCAAATCATTTAATCTATGTTGTATTCTTTCTTTCATTTCTGTGTCATAATTCCCATTGTCAGCTGTAGCTAATTTTTCTTTTTCTTTTTCTATGTGTTTATCAAGCTCCCCTAGTTTGGCTACATTATTCACAAGCTCACCTCTGATTGACTGCAGTGTTTTATCCAAGCCCATAATTTCCCGCATTGTCAAAGGAGAGTCACCTATTGTTTTCATAGACTCATTTATTTGCCCTTCTGTAAATGAAGTTTCTTGTATCGCCTTGTCTGCTATTTCTGGCAGTCTTGTTACTGCTGCCATTTCAATTTCTTGACCAGTTGGCAATCTTGTTTGTACGTCATGAAGAGCACTAGTAAGTCTAGGTGGTAACTGTTTATCTCCAATACCAAGTTGACGCAAGGCGCCAACACCACCTTCATTTTTGATTGTACTTAAAGCTCTAAACTTACCAGGGTCTCTTTTGTTAGTCAATTGTACTTTTTCTTTGTCAACAGTGTTTAAATATAAATGACCTTTTTCATATTCAAACTGATTAGGATCTATTTCATCTGGGCGGTCTCCAACACTATCATAAAACGAGTTCACTTTGCTTTGTAAAACTTTGTGGTTCCCTCTACTTATAATATCCATTGAACTATTAATTGTTGCACCAGTATCATAGTTATTCATGGCATTCATTTCAATATCATGACCAAATCCTCCCGCTGTCATTGTTTTTATTAATTTAATTTTTTTATTGTGCATAATTAAAATGGCACAGTCCTATGAATCAAAGTTAGACCCATACAGAAAGCTGCGTGAACCTCTTGGTGTTAAGGGCATTAGGCAATCAATTGTTATCACAAACAATCCTAGTACTATAGATCCAAACCAAATTCTTACTGTTAAGTTTCCTAACCTAGGTCCCAGTGACGTTATTGTTCCTGGTATTGCTCGTCTTGCTTTTAATATTGAACTTTCATCAGACACAGATGACAAAAGAACACTAGTTAACAATCTAGGTAGAGCAATTATTAAGAATATTAAAGTTAAACTTGAAGGACAGGAAGTGTTTAGTCTTGATGATGCTGATGTGTTTTACTGTTACAAAGATTTGTGGCTTGCAAAAGAAGAACGAGAGGATCGTATTTATCAAGGCATATAGTCAGATAGCATTATGAAAATTTGAATAAATGCACGTGATAAATCAACAACAGAAGCCAAAGACGTTATAGTGGCAGAAACATATGGAACCAGATTTTGCATTCCACTGAGTTTGAAATCCTAACAGCGCATTTGCCTTATTACCAAGGAGCACTAAATGACCGCCTGAGTTTCAAACTAATCTTTAATGACTACTCCAAAGTTATCAAATCAACGGATCTCAATGCATCATACAAGATCTCTAACATTTCCTTGGAATATGAGATTGTCACGCATGCTCATTTAGCTAATCTCATACAAAATCAGTACCAGTCAAGACTACCGATTTATTATGACCGTGTGATAAGACACAGTTTAATTAATAAAAACAAAAGTGATCAGATTTGGAATATCAACCTAAACACGCCTGCTAGGTCACTGAAAGGTATTCTTATGTTATTTGTTGAACCAAAAGTCCTTACCAAGGAGATTCAGAAAAATTCTACAATCCAAAGATTACACATTTATCCTGTACAATCGAAGGCCGCCCTAACCAAGTTTTTTTCATCGGGAATGCAGGGATATCAGCACTATGATGAGATCACAAAGTGTTTTGCAGGGGGGAGACTTAGAGAAAAATCGGCAAACATAGCATGTAAAGATCTGCATCTGTATGATGTAAGAATCAGTGAATACCTGACAGACAAAAACGCACTGTGGCTAGATCTGTGTTCTACGGACAATAATTTCCTTCATGGCTCTGGCCATACTATCGAAAACGGTAGTGACAGAATCTCAATTCAAATACAGAAAAAAAATGAAAAAGCTGAAGCAATAAATATATATTTGTATCTGATTTATGATGCGCAACTGAACATTTCTGAGTGCCGACTAAGTAGTCACATATATTAAAAGTATTCACTTACCTTTTCAGGGTTGCTTCGGCTTAGTTTTAGCCTCGTCAGAAAGGTCTTTAACCTTTGACAACCCATTTTGGATGAACAATTTCCGTGGTCTTCTAACTGCACCAAACCACAAAATCCAAACATGTTAGCTCTCAGGTGTAATTTGTGTTTGTATGTTTTTGTTGGGCTGTCGGTGCATCCTATAGAAAAAAACACATGTTAGAAAAAAACACATACACACAGCACTCTCAGACTAAGTAACAAAACTTATACTGTGTGTATGTGTTTCCCAACACATGTTCGGCTGTCAGTACATCCTAGAGAAAAAACACATGTTAGAAAAAAACACATACACACAGCACTCCCGGGGCTAAGTCACAAAACTTATACTGTGTGTATGTGTTTCCCAACACATGACTACTATGGTAAAAGAGTACGATGTATCAAATTTGCTTGTATTTACATAACCCTGAGAGCCTGTATATTAGCTTACATCGCGGTTTTCACTAAGCGGTTTAACACTCACTTTTCTCATTGCTTCCACTTTGCTGTCGCATTTTTATTCTCATCTCCTTCATAGACTCAACTAGGCTTAAAACTGAGGAATCTTTTTCTAATGCTGTTATTTTTCTTTGAGATCTTTTTTTTTTTTTCATTCAGTTGTATATCTCTCTCTTTCAATCTGATCTTTTGATCACATCAAATTTTATCTTTTTCAATTTTTTCTTTTTTTTTCTTTTAGTGTGCCATACTCTATAATCTCATTGTTAAACTCATCCTTATTACCTTCATCTTCGTACCTAATCAAGAAAGTCATAGACTTCTCAATCACATTTTCAATATCACGTAAACTTTTTTCTAAATCCTGTGCTTTATCATTCAGTAGTTGCAATGCTTGTCTGAAAAGACTGTCTTTTCTTTCACAAGTGTTAAACTGCTTTTTGAAAAGACCGCATCGCTTGATAATGTTTTGTGCCATGGTTTTGCAGGTGACTTGTTAGGAGTTGTGTTTTATCTTGAAAGCCCTAGGTACCGACTGGATAAAATATTTTAAGCCAATAAAAATAAGCTAATGTAAGAGTTGGCAAATCACGCAACAGGGTAATGATGACTATGCAAAAGCTTGAGCATAAAGGCCTATTGTTCACTGAGAATAAAAATGTAACCCGTTTCACTACCAATTTCAACCTTCCTGGTCATAAAAGGGACACAATCTAGTAAACTCACTCACACCGCAAGTGTTATAATAATGACTACGTAAAGCTTGCTTTATTTCTCTCTACTCTGGTTGGGTAAACAAGGCAATAAACTGCACGCAACACAAATGTCCGTGATCTGGTTTCAAACTAATGCATCACGGGACAGGCTAATAAAAACTGAATGAAAGGCTGATTGTTAAGGTTCGTCACCAACTAAGCATAAACAGGAAACCGTTTCACAACCAATTTCAAGCACAACTTCCTGGTCATGAAAGGGATGCAATCTAGTAAACTCACAATGACTGCACAAAATCTTGTCTGGTTTTTATTCTCTACCTACTCTGGTCAGGTTATGATGGCAATAAACTGCACGCAACACGGATCTGGTTTCAAACTAACCACTCACACCCAATTTTCTCCTCGCGTGATCTAAAAACACTCGTAAAAACACTCGTGGGTGTATAGTGACTTGAATAATTGAGGTCTCTCACTGGGAGTTGTGGGGTTTGTCTTTCAATTTAAATGCGTCACAGCAGTCACGATGCGCGAAGTGAAAACTTTTCTCAGACGTCGAAACAAAATTCTTTATCCTCCACACAACTACTAACTTGGAAAGTTTATTTATTTAGGAACAACTCGGTGCTCCATATTTGGGAAAAACCTATATTTTAGGTTTGCCCCACAGTAAAAATCTGACATAGTGGCTTAGTGACATACATTTGAAGCGTTGACACAAAAAGGAATAATTTGACCTAATGTGTTTGTGTGTGCGTGTGCAAGGTTGGTGGGAGGTGGGGTGTGGGGGTAGGGGGAGGGTATGGGTGTGTGTGTAAGGTTGGTGGGGTGTGGGAGTAGGGGGGTGGGTGGCGTGTACAGGATGTAGTCGCTATTTCTCGGGAACGCCAACTGTGACAGCATTGGGGGTGGGGTGTGGGGGTGGGTGGTGTGTACAGGATGTAGTCGCTATTTCTCGGGAACGCAAACTGTGACAGCATTGATATTTTAACTAGCCATTGTTTCCAAGGGGTCGGGTGGCCTGACTGGGCAGATCAAGCTGTTGAAGGTATTTGGTCAAGTGCGTTTGTTTATTTACAGAAAGGATCAAATAAATCAACTGATTCTTAAATGGGTGGGCTTGTAATCTCTTATGTGCATCTCTCTATTTATCCCACGCATCAAGTGCATGCTGGTAATCAGAGTCAGAAATACCTTTTTCATTAAGTGTGGAATAAAATTTATCTTTTGGTGGCAGTCTTGTTTCTTCAAACACAACCCAGTCACTGATGTATTCATAAGGATACACACCTTTCTTAATTAAGTCTGGCTCAAAATATTTACTTGTTATTGGAAACTCAGTCGGTCCATCTGCCAGACTGGCAAGACATAAAGACAAATGTTGCATTGAGTCATAAAACACTAATTTGTTGTCCAATCTAAATGTCAAATATTTTTCAGTTGTCTGTGCAATGCAACTAATTTTTTTTTGTAAGACTTATCCACAGCCTGCATGATAATGTGTGAATCATACCCCCTGAGATTGTGAAAAAAAGATTGGTAACTTATATGTCTTAGGATCTGTTTTTAATAATAAATTACAATTGTTATGTGCAGCACCTCTGTAACGTCCAGCTATGTGATCATGGTCAAGAACTTTGTCACCCCCAGGGTTTTTTTCCACAAATCCAACACATCACAGCTGTATCAAAATTCAGTTTATCTTCTTCTGTCATCATCACAGACATTTGATTGTTTTCTAGATAATGTACTACCTGACTATACAGTTGTCTCATTTCTGTTAAAAACAGACATGCTGCATTTTCACCCCTGTAGATAGCAGGCTCAGTATGCTGACCGTCTGACAACAAGAATATAACTAAAAGAACACACCACTTGGTCACTCAATTTTACTGTCTTTGGTAATGACTCTGGAACAGGACCATCATACGAAACCACCAGTGATTCAAAATCAGCATACACTACAAATGGTAGCTTTTGCTGATTCTTATAGTTCTTAAAATATACTTGACTACCAGGCTCTGGATACTTAAGTACTGTTTGTATATCATCAGCTGATCTACAGTGCAAAACATGTTTGTGTGCTACTGAAATAGAGGAAAACCTTTGTAAACATCTTTTACACACTTCTTGTTTCCTACCATATTTTGATACATGATTATGAATTAGTCTTGACATACTTCTGATAATTGTGTAGTGATCACCAATTAATAGCATGTCAACATGTTTATCTTCTGATTGTCCATAGGTGGGAGCAAGTGATGATACTCTAATTGGTTGTAACTCGTCAACAGTCATTATCCCACACATACACATTTACAGATATGCCAGGATTTAATTGTTCAAACAAATCTATGTCTTCTACCTTAACAGGGAAATCAATACCACTGAAATTAAGTTCATTTACAAATTTGGTGTAGTTAGATACGCGATCAGGTCTTGTTTTTACATAATGTAGTTTAGCAAGCACACACCACATGAAACAAAAATTATCATTGTTCTGAATATTGACGACAGCCTTTTTGTTTGCAACCTCAATAGGCAGTGGTATCCATGATTTGTCTAGTATAGGATGATACCTTGACTGTTTCAATTGTAGTTCATGCACATGACCTTCGTGCCAACCAGACCCCTTCATTTTTGCTCTGTCAATTGCTTCTAGAAAGTCAGGCAATAGTCTGTTTTTAAACACGTTTTCCAATTCTCTTTTTGTGTTAATTGTGTGTTGTCCTGCTGATATATACGATATAATCTCTTCACCGTCTACTCTGCTGAATTCTATTTTTGCAACAATCTGAATCTTTACACTGCCTGAAAGAAGATTATCTTGTATGACAGAAAAAGACATTTCTATCGATTCACAGACATTGTTACTATTGGATATAGGCAAGTCTGTTGTGTGAAACACATTTCTTAAACCTTGAGCATTATCCGTCATTTTTATTTGTCCGACAAAATAATAATAGAAAAATTACACTTTATATAATACCACTTTATTGACTGTAACACTGTTAATATAAACATTTAGTTTGCGTAGTTGTTGAAATATTTGTTCACAAAGTATCTGAAACCAGTCCTGGCGGTTATTATTTTTAACTCTTAAGGTGGGTGTCCTAAAATCAACTGTCAAACACTCCACATTTGGATGCTCATCAACATAATCCAAAGTCATATTATAAGACAAATATATTGCTGATAACTTTAAAATGGTTATGTCAGGGTGTTTGGGAGGTTTTCTTATCTGAGTAACGTGTACAAATTCTCTGAAGCAGTCTGTGATGTCAATGGTTTGTCCGTCTGTCATTTTTTATGGACAAAACAAAAGCATAAATTAATTTACTAACCCATACCCTGTAGGCTAATCTGTCTTTAAGATAAGCTTTAAATGCTTGAATGATTTTAGTTTATTTTTTACACAATCACGTTCCTGCTTATTTGGTATCACATCATTTTCTCTGAGACAGTCTTCAAAGCTGTCACGGTCCTTGCAGTAAAACAAACAGATAAACTTTAACTGTTCTCGAAAATCTTTCAGTACAGCATTATATTTCTGAGTGAGAATCCATACACTGACATTTGCATGTCTGCCACTAAATGCCAGTTCTGCCAGTGTGTTTCTTTTCTTGACAATGTCTTTCTCTGCAGAACAGTCATCAACAATAAACAGGGTTGGCTGTCCTTCAAATTGTTTGGAAAAATACAGCAGGTAGTCATTCAGTTTTTTTCTCAGGGTCGACTAAATAGATATTGCTGTCAGTCCAAATAAATAAATGGTTGTGATATGCTTTATTGTGTTTTATAGTAAGACAAAATATTACAATTTTTTCGAAATGGTATATATACCTTGTTTGTAATAGATTAAGAACAAATTCAGTTTTCCCACAGCCAGTGGCACCACAAAACAATCCACAGTGTGGGTCGAGTGTCATTAAGTTCATTTTGAAACTAATTATAATTTAATACAAGTGTTCACTTAGTCTGCTTTCTGCAATATTGAGTTGTGCATCATAACTCAGATACAAATATATGTTTATGGCTCCTCCTGTTTCAGTCTTTTTTTGAATCTGAATTGTTATTCCATCACTGCCGTTTTCAACTGTACGTCCTGACCCATGTAGGTAATCGTCATCTGTACTGCGCAGGTCTAGCCAAAGTGCGTATTTTTCTGTCAGGTATTGACCAATTCTTAAGTCATACAAATGTAAATCTTTACAAGCCATGTTTGCTGGTTTTTCTCTAAGTCTCCCACCCGCCCACTTTGTGATCTCGTCATAGTGTTCATAAGGCTGCATACTCGAAGCATACACTTGATTAGGACGTCCCTCAATCATACAGGACAAATGTGTAATGTTCTGTGCATCTACTGTGGGAAATCAGGGTATTTACCCGACCACATATAGTAGCGCACCTTCATGTTTGTGTATGTATGTTTCTCCTGCCTACTTCCTAAGTTCCGGAGAAAGACATGGGTTATATAAGAGACCTGATCCATTCTTTTTGAGGATGGAAATGATTGACTTATTCTATACCTGCGTATTTCTCTGTGGGCTGGCGATTGGGTGCCTGATAGGCGGGGGCAGGGGATCTAACTGTTGTCTGTCCAGCGCTGTGATTCCCCTTTTTAAAACAGGCTAGCGAGGAGGTGGATTTTACATGGTCGGGAAGCGCATTCCAGATAAGTGCCCCTGAGAAGGATAAGCTAGTTTTATATAGATCGATCCTTGGTTTTGGGACTATAAAAAAAATTTGTTTCCAAGCTTGGACTCAGACTTACGGAACAAAGTGGAGATGTACTCAGGTGTTTTGCGTTTCCACACTTTGAACATAAAGACTGCTTTGTTATAATTATTTAAAATGACTTGAAGAGGCAGGAGACCTGCTTTTGAGAGCTTTTCTTCAGTGCTTAGGTGTGGATCAGGGCAGATTATTTTGGCCACTTGTCTGTGTAGGGAATTGAGTCTCTTTAAATAGACTTCACTACATTCATCCCATACCGTTAACACGTAATCTATATAAGAACGTATGTGAGCATTATAAAATAGTATACGGGTATCTGAATCAGTATAAAATTTCAGTTTGGATAACATAAAGAGATTTTTGGCTACTATTTTGCATAAGGCGTCTGTATGAGCTTGCCATTTTAGCTGACTGTCGATTAGAGAGAGGGAGACAGAGACAGACAGCCGACAGAGAGACAGAGAGAATGAACGAACGAACGAATGAACAAAACTTTATTTTCCAAGGATTGA
Organism: Semisulcospira habei; assembly: GCA_036245525.1. Classification (NCBI taxonomy): domain Eukaryota; kingdom Metazoa; phylum Mollusca; class Gastropoda; family Semisulcospiridae; genus Semisulcospira; species Semisulcospira habei. Next base: position 152,262,926 of record BTPG01000007.1, read on the forward strand.
GATATTAGGCGCGCAGGCCTTTCTTACAATCTGTCCTTGCTAAGCTACTTAAGGAACACCAACCAAACAACAAAAACTAACTAATAATAAACGTCACACGCACGCATACACACACGCACACAGACACACATATACATGTACTCGTGCACATGCGAACTTTTGTACATACACATACACATGTACATGCGCACAAAATTATCTAACATATAAGTAGGTATGATATTTTTGTACTATCAAAAACAAGTTAGAAAACTTAACAAACAATTTGGAGGCTAGATGAAAAAAAAAATAATAAAAAAATAAATAAATTAGAAAACATGAAGCGTATTATGTCAAAAAACAAAGAAGAAGAAAGGATCAGCATAACAATGTCTTAGAAAGGTAATCATGTACTTTACTTTTAAACAGAGAGAGGGACGTGGTTTGTTGAATAGTGGGAGGAAGAGAATTCCATAAAAGAGCACCTGAATAAGACAGGCTAGATTTGAATAGGTCTATACGGGGCCTTTTTATAGAGAGACTGTTCCTGGAGGTGCTGTATTTTTTTCAGTTTGTGAAAAAAGCCTAGATAAGTAAGGTGGAGCTTTCCCGTTAAGAATTTTGTGCATCAGTACACATTTGTTTAGTGCGAGGTGCTTAACCAAAGGGAGAAGTCCGATGGCCTGCAGCTTGTCATCAGTGGATAAAGACAGATCAGGGAGGATAAGCTTAGCAGCGCGCTTGTATAACGAGTTTATCTTCTTGAAGTGATTTTCACTGCAGCCATCCCGTATTGTTGAGGCATAATCAATGTGTGGTTTAATGTAGGTATTAAAAAATATTTTGCGTGTCTTAAGGTCAATGATCGTTTTAAGTTTGGAAAGTAGAAACAACTTTTTGGACAAATGTTTTCTCATATAATATAGGTGGTTATGCCAGCTTAGATCATTATCTATTATTACTCCAAGCAGGCGGTGTTGACTGACCTACTCAACTGAGATGGAGTCCAAAGAAAGGTTGAGTGATGGAGGTTTGAGCTGATGTTTCTGGCGGGTTGTGATAAGCATGCTTTTTGTTTTTGTGGGATTTACAAGCATGCGATTTTCATTACACCACCGAGAGACTTCATGAAGAATCTCTTGAAGATTATTTGCAATGTCAGGCACAGTTTTACCAGCGGAATGTAATGTTGAGTCGTCGGCAAACATGTCACACTCAGTCTCACTACACGTTACATGTAACGGTAGATCGTTAACGAAGATACAAAACAGTAGTGGGCCTAAAATAGACCCCTGGGGCACTCCATATCCACAAATTGTTCAGAAGAACATTTTCCATTGACATAGACTGTTTGTGTTCTTTTTGTAAGATAGGAGTTCAGAAACGAAAGAGCTGAGGGGCTCTTTTTGTTTAAGTAGGTGGCAAGCTTTTTCAGTAAGATGGTATGATCGATAAGATGAAACGCTTTTCTTAGATCCAAGAAGACAGCACCAGCCATTTTATTATCATTTATGCTGTTGACCCACGAATTTACTATTCGTGCGAGTGCAGTGTGGCATGAATGCTTGGGACGAAAACCTGACTGGTGATGATATAATAGGGACCTTTTTTCAAGAAATTCCAGAAGATGTTTGTGAACATGCTTTTCCAGAGGCTTCGAGAGAACTGATAGAAGGGAAATGGGGCGAAAGTTATTAATTTCAGAAGAATCGTTTGTTTTAGGAACAGGCACTATTTTTGATTTTTTGAAAGCTGCTGGGAAGACATTTTTTTGTATACATAGGTTATAAATGCATGTAAGAGGTTCCACTATGTATGGTTGCGACAGGTCAAGGATATATCCATTGATACCATCACTGCCAGAAGACGTTTTCTTTTTTAGGATAGAAATGTAGACAGAGACAGAGAGACAGACAGAGACAGAGGAGTAAGAGGGAGAGATGAGACAGAAACAGACAGACAGACAGACAGACAGACAGACAGAGAGAGAGAGAGAGAGAGAGAGAGAGAGAGAGAGAGAGAGAGAGAGAGAGAGAGAGAGAGAGAGAGAGAAAGAAAGAAAGAGAGAGAGAGAGACAGACAGACAGACAGACAGACAGAGAGAGAGGGAGAGAGAGAGTGACAGAGAGAGACAGAGAGAGAGAGAGAGAGAGAGAGAGAGACAGAGACAGAGAGACAGAGACAAAGAGAGAGAGAGAGAGAGACAGAGAGAGAGACAGAGAGAGAGACAGAGAGACTGAGACAGAGAGAGTGAAAGAGAGAGAGACAGAGAGAAAGAGAGAGAGAGAGAGAGAGAGAGAGAGAGAGAGAGAGAGAGAGAGAGACAGAGAGAGAGAGAGAGAGAGAGAGAGAGAGAGAGAGACAGAGACAGAGACAGAGACAGAGAGAGAGAGAGAGGTTAATTTTTACTAGCGGATGACAACATAAGCGCGGTGATGACGTCATACGCCCCAAAGACACAGATACTGTAAAATACGTCATCAGCGGGCGAACTTGAGGACAATAATGACGTCTGCCTCTCCATTCTCTGTAACAGTGACTATGCTGTGGACAGTGACGATAGTGAGTATGGCTTTGTCGACACTAGCGGCAGGTTTTCCACGTTCTGCACTCACCTGGCTGCCCGAGTCCCCGCACTAAATTTGTGGGCCGCCGCAGTGGAGCGGTACGTCACACCTGCCTGTCTCCGTGAGGAACGTGTCACAACACCAGTGAGGTGTCCGCCGGCCGTCAGCAGGCTGGTGCAGGGGTCACACTTGATGGATGATGTCCGTGTGCTGAGCTACAGCAGCAGCGCCGCCCCCGCACCTACAGACGGCCCCGCAGTAAGGAAGTTACGTCACCGGGGGCCTGGCTGGTCCAACGTACCATCACCTGGTCACACAGACACCCTGGAAGAGAAGTGTGAACGTTGTGCTGTCCACATCAAACACCTGATGAACGAACTCCGGGTGGGGCAGCCAGGTATGACGTCATAGCTTGTACTCAACACCACCACCAACACCACCAACAATAACACCACCACAACCACCACCACCAACAACAACAACACCACCAACAACAACACAAACACACCACCCTGCTTGTTTGCTGACTGCTGTTATTATACTAGTTGTTGTGTGTGTGACCAGATTGTGGCCTACAGTACCGTGACATCATCATCCTGTGTGGCTTCCCACGTGACGACCTGCTTCTGGTCACCCATCTCCGTGCGCAAGGCGTGCCCGTGCAGGTGGTGAGGTCAGATGATGATGACGCTGCCATCCGAGACGTGGCGCTGGCTGTGCGTGACGCAGTGACCGTGACAGACTATAACGTGGTCAGCGGACTGGAGAGGCGGGTAGTGGTGGTGCTGGGGTGGGGGGGTGATGGTGATAGTGTTCATAGAAACAGACTTAACGCCGCGTCACGATGCACCTCCCTCCTGGTCTGGGAGGGTGGTCCTCTATAGTCTGATGGTGATGATGACCACTACGACCACCACCACCACCATTAGGCAGCACGTGTGGGCCAGTAGCAGCACCCAGACACCCAGCCACCCACCCACCCACCCAGCCACCCACCCACCCAGCCACCCAGCCAGACATACACCCATCCAGCCACCCATCCAACCGGCAGTTTTGTTCGTTTTAACCCAGTGTTGTCGTTGTTGTTGGGTAGAAGTGGTTGTTGTAGATTATAGGTGATGTATATGACTGCGGGTTGTACAGCTGTGGCTGTGCTGTCCGCCATTCCACTGTTGACAAGATAACGGTAAATAAACCTGTCGGACACAGTCGCGATAATGATGATAATTGTTGTCATGTGTTTACCTCTGGTTACCAACTTGTGATACATTTTGCCGCGTTGTCATGACGACGTGAAGTGCGACGTCACAAGCACGACGTAATTTCATCAGGTATATGACGCGGGTGATGACGTCTTTAGCTGGAGGAGTTGCTGTGTCCACAGGGTCAGGATATCTACACGTCTGCACTGTGAAGGCAAAAACAAGCAAGTCACCTTTACACCGGGTGGACAATCAAACTACGGGTGGGGGAGTGAGGGTGGGTAGAGAACGCCTTTTCACAGAGTGGACAATCAAACTACGGGTGGGGGTAGAGCACACCCTTCCCCTGGGTGAAAAGCAAATGGGGGCGGGGAGAGGGTGGAGGGTGGAGGAGAGCACCTTTCCACGGGGCGAAAAATCAAACGCCCGGGAAATTAGAAGGGAGATAGGCGGGTCAAAGCCACTTTGCAACTTTGCATTGGCCGAAATGTAAACCACAGTGTGTGTGTGTGTGGGAGGGGGGTTCGGGGGGGGGGGGGGGGGGGGGGGGGGGGGTAAGAAAGGAATTCAGTTCCATACGTGTAAGTCTTTAGTCCTAAACGAGCATATCCAAACACGCTTAGGTCGAGAAAAAACAATTCGCGGCCAAAGCTGACTCATTTTACACGTAACTTAAAGTGGAAGGAGATTTCTTGCCTGTCCAAAGCTGACTCATTTTACAAGGCAACTTAAAGTGGAAGGAGATTTCTTGCCTGTCCAAAGCTGCTCTGTTAAGCAACCTGCCCAGTGTCCGCCCAACTTTGGCCAAGTCCAATGTGTTTCTTCTTTTCCAAACACCAATGAGTCCAAACAATTTTCGGCTCACGTGCGAAGCAAAAGTGAGTCTATGTTCTGGGCCAGTGGTCTTACGTCCGTCGTCTGTCGTCCGTCATCCTTGGTAAAATTTAAAGTTGGCATTTTCTCCGAGACTAATAATAATAATAATAATAATAATAATAATAATAATAATAATTATTATTATTATTATTATTATTATTATTATTATTATTATTATAGTTGGTTCAAGGTAGCAAGGGTGGCTTAGCTAGATTCCCTTGTGCATGTATCCTTCAGTGCTATCTATAGCACTGAGGAAAGCATGCCCATGCGGTCACATTTGTGTCTGTCCAGCACGACTGTTCAGACCTATGTAAACTTTGCTTGTCTTTCTTTTTGTGTGTTCAAGCGGTGTGTGTTCTAAGAGAGTGGGGAGGGGTGGGGGGTACATACGTATGTGTTAATATTCTTTCGTATCCTTTTTGGTCTGTGACTGTGAAACTTGATTTGCAATATAATTATGTATACATGGTTTACGTATATATATATATATATATATATATATATATATATATATATATATATATATATATATATATATATATATATATATATATATATATATATATATATATATATATATATATATATATACGTGGTGTGTGTGTGTGTGTGTGTGTGTGTATGTGTGTGTGTGTGTGTGTGTGTGTGTGTGTGTGTGTGTGTGTGTGTGTGTGTGTGCATATGTAGATAATTGTATATGTAGGTATCTATATACTTATATAAAATATACTGTAAGCTTAATGTAAATACCGAAATAAAGAAAAAGGTTAAATAATAATAATAATAATAATAATAATAATAATAATAATAATAATAATAATAATACATAGTATTTATATGGCGCATTTCTCATATTTATAATTAACTCATTGCGCAGAACTATTTAAGCTACAGTCTTCAAATTTGGCTCAAGGATACTTTGTGGCAAGACCTTTCTAAACATACCAATTTCAGTGACCTCTCGCAAAGGTCAAGGTCACAGGGGATCAGGCAATATATAAAAAAATAGCTATTTTGGAACATAATTATTTTTTTCTCAAATACTATTCACAACTTCAAACTCAAACTTTGTGCAAAGAGACCTGATGGAAAGACCTTCATACGCACACAAACTTGGGTTGATCCCTGGGAAAGGTCAAGGGTCACAAGAGCTCTGGGGATTGGTCCAAAATAGCCATATTTTGACAAAAGATGGTTTTGGCTCACGTGTGAAGCAAAAGTTAGTATATGTTCTGGGCCAGTGATCGTCCATCCTTTGTCCGTCCGCCATCGCCCAAGGAGAGATATGAATAATAGAGGGCCCATCAACTCCTAAATCAATAATGCCATATCGATAGTTCTAAAGCAGGGTAAATTGCATACATAATTACGTTACGGTCCAGAACTTTCAATCTCCCATTATCTTAGTTGGCGTTCCTGACAAAATTGCACAGAAGAATGTAGCCGATTCACTACAGGTAATATTATATGTCGGCAGCTAAAAAGCTTCCCTGTTTAACTGCGCCATTGACCTGAAACGGTTAGTACACACACCCCTCACCTCTCCCTCCCCCTCCCCTCCCACACACATCCTGCACTAGTACACGCCGTCTCACCACCCACCCCTTACCCCCACACCCCACCCCACCCCACCCTACAAAGCCCGACACACTCACACGTCACCCATCCCACTCCCCACACAGGCAACCATCTCGCACACACAACATGTCAGGCCCGGCAAACAAATCCGTTCTGTGTCAACGCTTCAAATTTATGTCAATAAGTCAATAGAACAGATTGTCTCGTTCTGTGTCAACCCTTCACATTTATGTCACTATGTCATTAGGACAAATATTTTTTTGTAGGGCAAATATAGAATATAGGTTTTTCTCCAAATATAGTTCACCAGGCCATTCCTAACTGAATAGGACAGCAACGTTCGTAGTAGAATAGAGAAATAAGAATTTTGTTTTTGTGTTTCAACGTCTGACAAAGTGTGGAGAAAAACATGTTGTTGTTTTCATTCCAAGCACACATCCGGGTAGACCAACCTACCACGCATTTGAAATTAAAGACAAAACCCAATACTCTACTCTTTGTGAGGGACCTCAGTGATACAAAGTCAGTATAAACGCACCCTGTTTATGAGTGTTTTAGATCAACAAATCACACGAGGAGAGAATGGGCATGCCTGAAATCGGGTGCCTGTATCTGTCAGTACCCGAGTCAAGGACACCAGCTATCGCTTGAGTGGGTTTATTGCGTTCCAACCGCGCCAGAGCAGGAAGAGAATACGGCCAGCCAGCTTTTGCGTAGTCTTATAACACCTGCCGTAGGGTGTATTTACTAGATTGTGTCCCTTTCATTACCAGGAAGGTGTCTTTGAAATCGGTTGTGAAAGGGGTACCCTTTTATTCTCAGTGCAGACGACCCTGTACTATACCTTTCATGCTTAGTTTGTCTGAATTTACTGCACAAGCGTGACGTGTCTGTTAACACGTTCGGATTATCGTGATTTGGTGCATTGCTTATTTTTGAAATGGGCTACCAAAGATTAAAAAGGAAACAACCCTGAAAAATTAAGTGAATACTTTTAATATATCTGACTACTTAGCCTGCTCTCAGCTATGTTAAGTTGCGCATCAAAAATCAGATATAGATATATATTTATTAATCCATCGGTTTCAGTTTTTTTCTGTATTTGAATTGAGATTCCGTCACTGCCGTTTTCGATAGTACGGCCAGAACCATGAAGAAAATTATCGTCCGTAGAACGCAGATCTAGCCACAGTGCGTACTTGTCTGTCAGGTATTCACCGATTCTTACGTCATACAGATGCAGATCTTTGCACGCAATGTTTGCCGATTTTTCTCTAAGACTTCCACCAGCAAAATACTTTGTGATCTCATCATAGTGCTGATATCCCGTCATTCCCGACACAAAAATTTGGTTAGGTCGGCCTTCGATTGTGCAGGACAAATGTGTAATCTTCGGATTGTAGAATTTTTCTGAATCTCTTTTGAATGGAGCCCCAGGTTCAAGAAACAACATGAGTACGCCTTTCAATGACCTGGCAGGCGTGTTTAGGTTGATGTTCCAAATCTGGTCGCTTTTGTTTTTATTAATTAAACTGTGTCTTATCACACGGTCATAATAAATCGGCAGTCTTGACTGGTACTGATTTTGAATGAGTCTAGCTAAATCAGTATGTGTGACAATCTCATATTCCAAGGAAATGTTAGAGATCTTGTATGATGCATTGAGATCCGTTGATTTGATAACTTTGGAGTAATCATTGAAGTTTAGTTCAAAGCTCAGACGGTCATTCAGTGCTCCTTGATAATATGGCAAATGCCCTGTTAGGATTTCAAACTCAAGTGGAATGTAAAACCTGGTTCCATATGTGTCAGCTATAATAACATCCTTGGCTACCCCAGTAGTTACCTTATCTCCGGCATTGATTCAAAGTTTACAAACATTATCAGATTGTATGCCTTGGTAAACACGGTCTTCTCATTCTTGTCGTGTAAGCCACAAATCTTTGTAACAGTAGAACACATCAGCATCGTCAAGACTAAACACTTCCTGTCCTTCAAGTTTAACTTTAATAGTTCTAACAATTGCTCTGCCTAGGTTGTTAACTAGTGTTCTGTTCACATCTGTGTCTGATGAAAGTTCGATATTAAATGCAAGGCGTGCAGTACCAGGAACAATAACATCACTGGGGCCTAGGTTAGGAAACTTGACTGTAAGAATTTGGTTCTGGTCTATGGAGCTAGGATTGTTAGTGACGACTATTGATTGACAAATGCCCTTAACACCAAAAGGTTCACGTAGTTTTCTGTATGGGTCTAACTTCGATCCGTAGGACTGTGTCATTTTATTATGCAAAAAAAAAAAAAAAAATTAATTAATAAAAACAATGGCAGCGGGAGGATTTAACCATAAAGATTTTGAAATGGATGACATGAATGACTATGATACTAGTGCAACAGATGTAACTGGAATGGGAAATACTTCTAGTATGTATCACGAACTGCTAAAAGACAAAGTAAACTCGTTTTATGATAGTGTTGGTGACCGCCCAGAAGTTTTGGATCCTAATCAGTTTGAACTTGATAACAAGGGTCATTTATATTTAAATACAGACAGAGGAAAAATACAATTGACTTATATAAAAAATCCCGCTAAGTTTAAAGCTTTAGGTTCAATTAAAACTAGTGTTGGTGGTGAGGGAGCACTGCAGCGTTACCTTGGTGTTGGTAGTAAACAGTTACCACCTCGTCTTGCTAGTGCTCTTCATGACGCGCAAACAAGACTGCCGACGGGACAAGAAATTGAAATGACTGAAGTAACAAGACTGCCAGAATTAGCAAACACAGTAATACAAGAAACTTCGTTTACAGAAGGGCAAATAAATGAGGCTATGAAAACAATGGGTGACTCTCCTTTGACAATGCGGGAGTTAGTGGGGTTGGATAAAACACTGCAGTCAATCAGAGGTGAGCTTGTGAATAATGTGGCCAAACTAGGGGAGATTGATAATCGCATTTTAAAAGAGAAGGAAAAATTAGCTACAGCTGATGATGAGAATTATGACACAGAAATGAAAGAAAGAATACAACACAGATTAAATGATTTGCAGATAGAAAGATCCGCGCTACTAGAAGTGATTGAAATTGGAAAAGAAAAACTGAAATCACAGATTAACAGAATTAGAGAAACTATTCAGAAAATACTTCATGAAGATACAACGTTGGCTGAGAGATTGAAAACACTTTTCAGAGAACAGGGTATAACCATTGCAAGTTTAATTACTGCTCTGGGATTTATTATAAGTACTGTTGTGTTAGCTGTAACGGGAGGACCAGGGGGTAGCGTCTGACCCTTCCAGCTCCACCACCAGCACCAACTGACCCAAAAGATTTACAGTCGTGGGTAAAGAAACAACTGTCTCATATTTCAGACCTGCTTAAGAAATTGGCTCTGAAAGCGATGGATTCATTACCCTCTATTTTAGGCACAGTTTTCAGTTGGCTTATTAGTACAGCGGCGAAGGTAGTTGGGTTTATGGCAGAACATGTGTGGGTCTTTTTGGTGACAGTAGGAGGGTTAATGGTGGGTTATTTAATGAAACAGGTAAAGAAGTAATATTCCTACTCCAGTGAGACCAATTGTCAATGCCGTTTTCTCGGATTCATGTGTGGAGTCAGTGGTTGATAGCGGCGTTTTGGACGTTACTGGCTGTATGTGTGTGGGGGCAGGGGAAGTAACTGCCTGTAATGGTTTTAACAACAGTACAGGCGCAGTTGTTCCTCCTAAGTTTACAGATTGATTGAGACCGAGGTTTTGACTAACACCAGCAACAATTATTTCGTTATTATAATTTGTTATTGTCCCCATTTGGAGTTGAAGATCAGACGGCAACATGTATAACCCGATGCCAACTACAAAGTCAACTTTTGATCTAGCATATCTGAGAATGTCTTGGTAACGCTGTATGCTTGACGGGAGATCGACTGTTGAGTTAATTGAATCTTCAAGATTTGCGAGAAACTGATTTTGAGATTCAAATGTCCCACTTTCATTCAAAATATTCGATTTTGTTAGTGATTGTGCACCTAGTATACACCAGACATACGTTCTGATAGACTCATTGATGCGCTCGACTCCTGCTTGAGTAAACCCGTCACTCCGGTCTGAGACAAACGTGGTCCAGGCATTAGACTGTTTCTGCTCTATCGATTCTAACCAGACTTGTGATTTTGATGAGAATGAAGTGTAACCAGGGTAATAATCTTGAGGGTATTGTCTGTGACTCATTGCATAATACAGTGTACCCCTGCCGTGGTGATCATCAAGTTTTTGTGTAAAGTCATACCGGGGGCTGATGTTAAACTCATTACAGATCCGTTCAAACACTTTCATATCCATGGGGTTGTTATATCTGTTGAAACTGGATTCAGTGGGCAGTGGTGTATGCAGTTCTGACAGTATACGTCTAAGCTGGTAATAAGTGTGGAAACGATACACAGACCTAATCAGTTTGTTTGAGTTATTCAAGTGATCTGTGAATGAAATACCGCATCCCGTAGTTGAGCATAGTATAGCAAAGTTGAGATGGTTTTGAAACATCTGTAGTGGTCTTGATGTCCACTTTCTTGCAGTAGCATCGTCTGTTATTGGAGGGTTTAGGTAATGATCAAATGGATTTGGTACTTTTACTTGAAATAGGTCTTGTTCAGACACAGCTATGTCGAGCTGGTTTAGTTGAATTATTTTCTGTTCATAAGTAGAGGCGACATTGTATTTAGCATCCACGTTAAATTGAAATGCATTTACAGTGGTAATGGTTGGTGATTTAAATTCCATCCTTTTTTATGAGATAATAAAAAATGTTTATAACCGTATCAAATATTGACACAAGCAAACCATTGTGGTTGACTAATGGGATTGATAATCGTGATGGAAGCAAGGCTGTAGCAATCCATGAAATGTTCTATACAGTAAAGTGGTTTAATGTAACAGATGATAACATTTATTCTGTAAGTGGAACTCTTGATGGTTTAGAAAAGGGTGATACTTTATGAGCTGGATATTATGACTTTTGTACTTTAGCTGAATGGCTTCAAAATGAATTTAAAATTAAAGCAACTTTAAACCCAGCTAATTTACTTGTCACAATTGAATTTCCGAAAAGTGGTCAGTTTTCTTTATCAATTAGTCTTTTATTATTACTTGGTTTTTTAGGTAAAAAAATAACACATGTTCATGGCGGATGTCTTTATTTTTTATCGCTGTTTTTTTGATACCTTTGGCTTTCGACTGACTTCCCTTTTGATGCAGTATAGAATACATTTTTGATCTCAGTCCAACGTACTCAACTATAGGCACACCATTCAGTTCATCTTTAAACTTACCAGGCACTTTCTTGTTCTGTGTGCTAAACAGTGGGTGATCCTTAGGGTAGTCAGACGTGTCACACATATGCAACTCTGTTTTCATGTCTTCATAAAAGTCTTCAGTAGGCACGTCTATGATCATAGAGTCAGTGTCAGTGTATAGCAGACGGCAGTCAGGATACTTCGGTTTGAAGTAATCATAGTAGAATTCAAGCATCAACAGTTTTGACAACTAAAGAATTGCCATACCAATGAATACTGGCTTGTCCAGTTTGACAATCTTTTTTTTTGAATGACACTGCATACAATGATGAATGAAACTCTTTGTACCCTGTGTACTGTGGCTTGCCTGTAAGTTTAATTGCACCCGATTCAGTTGTGACCAGTCTCACATCTTTGCGGTGATGAGGATTTTCCATAGTCTTACCAAAACAGGCATTGTTCATAAGCTTAAAGAAGTCTTTGTCAAATGCTGTGTTGCCATCCCTCGCACGCAATGTTGTGTTCTTCATTATGTAATCTTTCATGAAAGCACTTTGCTCAAATTGAATACCCCTATGAACTTTCTTTATTACTAGCCCATGTCTGATGTAAAACTGTAACAATTGGTAGTGGCAAACGTAATTGAATTTGTCATTCAGATTTGGCACAATTTTGGTGTCTTCTTTTTTACCCGTCATACTCATTTTCTCAACAGCCAATGGATAATCATTGTGGTAATCATGTAGGTGGTGTGGGTACTCCAAATCTACTTCGAAGATCCAACCCTTTGCATCACTCCGGTCATGAGTCATAATATAGTTTGTTAACTGTGTTATGTAATAATGTGACAAATCATACAGACAAAAGTTTTTCAAGGGCAATAACTCACACATCGCGAATCCATACAAATTGTTCGCGTCAAGGTACGTAATGAATGACCTTGACCTTGAGGGGTCAAAGTCAAGGTCATCAAGATATTTGTTGTTGGCCTTGGCATAGTTGTTTGCAGCAATACTAATGCCTCCCCTCAATCCACGTTCCACCATTTCACCCATCGTACGATCAGACAATAGGTCAATAAATATTTTGCTGGATTTCAAAAATGCATCCCATGTCATGCCAGGACTAGTTATGTAACAGGCTGGGTCAAGACTGTAGTGTAACAAACCCTTTTCACGGTAACTTTCAAATACGTCTGCTAGCAAGCAAACATCAGCTTTCAAGTACTGGTCATGGTAGTCACCAATCGTTTCACACCCTAGTTTACCCCATGCATCAAGTGCGTGCTGGTAATCAGAGTCAGAGATACCTTTGCCAGTTAGTGTAGAATAAAATTTCTCTTTTGGAGGCAGTCTCCTTTCTTCAAACACCACCCAGTCACTGATGTATTCGTAATGATAGACTCCTTTCTTAATCAATTCTGACTCAAAATATTTACTTGTTATTGGAAACTCAGTCAGTCCTTCTGCGAGACTAGCAAGCCCTAAGGACAAATGTTGCATGGAGTCATAAAATGTTAATTTGTTGTCCAGCCTAAAAGTCAAGTATTTTTCAGTTGTCTGGGCAATACAACTAATTTTTTTGTAAGACTCATCCACGGCCTGCATGATAATATGTGAATCATACCCTTTGAGATTGTGGAAAAAGATAGGCAGTTTGTATGCCTTGGGATCTATTTTTAATTTCAAGTAACAATCACCATGGGCAGCACCTCTGTAATGCCCAGTTATGTGGTCATGGTCACGAACTTTATCACAACCTCCTAAAGGTTGTTCACAAATCCAACACATCACTGCTGTATCAAAATTCTGTTTGTCTTCTTCTGTCATCACCAAAGGCATCTGACACTTTTCCAAATAATGTACTACCTGACTATACAGTTGTCTCATTTCTGTTAAAAACTCAGCTGCTGCATTTTCACCTCTGTAGATAACAGGTTCTGTATGCTGACCGTCAGACCTAACAAGAATATATCCGAAAGAACACACCACTTGATCACTCAATTTTACTGTCTTTGGTAATGATTCTGGAACAGGACCCTCATACGGTACAACCAGTGATTCAAAATCAGCATACACTACAAACGGCAGCTTTTGCTGATTAACATAGTTCTTGAAATATACCTTGCTACCAGGATCTGGATACCTAAGTATTGTTTGAATGTCATCCGCCGACCTACAGTGCTGGATATGCTTATGTGCCACTTTTATAGAGGAGAACCTTTGTAAGCATCTCTTACATACTTCCTGTTTGCCATTGTGTTTTGATACATGATTATGAATTAGTCGTGACATACTCCTACTAATTGTGTAGTGAACGTTATCACCTGAGCCAGAGCTTATTAGTAACATGTCAACATGCTTATCTTCTGACTGACCGTAGGTTGGGGCAATTGGGGACACTCTAATTGGTTGTAACTTGTTCTCAGACTCATTATCCCATACATACACATTCACAGATATCCCAGGATTTAGTTGTTCAAACAGATCTATATCCTCCACCTTAACAGGAAAATCTATGCCACTGAAGTTGAGTTCATTTACAAATTTGGTATAGTTAGATACACGTTCAGGTTTTGTTTTTACAAAATGCAGTTTGGCAAGCACACACCACATGAAACAGAAATTATCTTTGTTCTGAACATTGACGACAGCCTTTTTGTCTGCAACCTCAGTTGGTAGGGGCAGCCACGATTTGCCTAATATAGGATTATATCTTGACTGCTTCAGTTGCAGTTCATGTACACGGCCTTCATGCCAACCAGACCCTTGCATTTTTGCTCTGTCAATTGCTTCTAAAAAGTCAGGCAACAGTCTTTCTCTAAACACTTTTTCCAATTCCCTTCTTGAATTAACTGTGTGTTGTCTTGTCGAGATATACGAAACAATCACTTCACCATCTAGCCTGGTAAATTCTATTTTAGCAACAATCTGAATCTTTACACTACCAGAAAGAAGGTTATCTTGTATGACCAAAAAAGACCTTTCTATTGATTCATAAACACTGTAAGTGTTGGATATAGGCAAATCTGTTGTGTGAAACACGTTTCTTAAGCCAGACGAGCTTTGGGCATTGTCCGTCATTTTTATTTGTCCGACAAAATAATAAATATAAAATTACACCTTGTGTAATACCACTTTATTGATTGTAACACCTACAATAAACAAATTCAGTTTACATAGTTGTCTGAATATTTGCTCACACACTGACTCAAACCAGGGATCATCAACTTCAAAGGTATGTGTCTTAAGATCAACAGGCATGTACTCTACAAATGGTAACTCCGCAAATATTTCTAAAGTCATTTGATATGACACATAAATCATCTCCAGTGTTGATACTGGTGTTATGTCCGGTTGTTTGAAATCTGCTCTTAACTGATCAAAGTGCTGGATATAACTAAAGCAGTCTGTAACATCAATTGTGTTGAGCGTCATTTTTATTTGTCCGACAAAATAATAATATAAAAATATTACTGCTTGCTCTGTAGGTGTAATACCACTTTATTGACCGTAACGTCTTCAATATAATCATGTAGTTTACATAGTTGTCTGAATATGTGTTTACACAGTGCCTCAAACCAGTCGCAGTTAGCATCATTGACTCTAAAGGTATGTGTCCTAAGATCAACAGTCTCGTACTCATAACATGGAAAACATTCAGAATACCCCAAAGTCACATTATATGCCATGCTTATCAGTGTCGGTGTTGAGAGTTTTAAACCGAGCTCAAACGGTTTTTTAACATGCGTTTTAAAGTCATAAATGCACTTAACATCTTTGAAGCAGTCTGTGATGTCAATGGTTTGTCTGTCTGTCATTTTTATGGACAAACCATAAGGCTAAATTAATTCACTAACCCATACCCTGTGGGCTGATCTGTCTTTAAAGTAAGCTTTAGATGCTTAGTCAATTTCAGTTTATTTTTCACACAGTCTCGTTTATGTTTGTTGGGGATGACATCGTTCTCTCTGAGACAGTCTTCAAAGCTGTCACGATCCTTACAGTAAAACAAACAGATAAACTTTAACTGCTCACGAAAATCTTTCAGTACAGCATTATATTTCTGAGTGAGAATCCATACACTGATGTTTGCATGTCTGCCACTGAAGGCCAGTTCTGCCAATGTATTTCTCTTCTTGACAATGTCTTTTTCTGCTGAGCAGTCATCAACAAGAAACAGGGTTGGCTGTCCTTCAAATTGCTTGTAAAAATATTGTAGGTAATCATTCAGTTTTTTTTCTCAGGGTCGACTAAATAGATGTTGCTGTCAATCCAAATGAATAAACGGTTGTGATATGCTTTATTGTGTTTTATTGTAGGACACAATATCACAATGTTTTCGAAATGGTGGATGTATCTTGTTTGCAAGAGGTTAAGAACAAATTCAGATTTTCCACAGCCCGTGGCGCCAACGAATAGGCCACAATGGGGGTCAAGGGTCATTAAGTTCATTTTAATACACAATATATAAACTGTGTGTACAAAACACTATGCATGCCTATCTGGTCATGAAAGGGGTGCATTCTAATAAACTCACTAACCCACACACACACGGCAGATGTTAGTGAAAGTGAGTACAGGGTCGTCTGCACTGAGAATAAAAAGGTACCCCTTTCACAACCGATTTCAAGGACACCTTCCTGGTCATGAAAGGGACGCAATCTAGTAAATACACCCTACGGCAGGTGTTATAAGACTACGCAAAGCTGGCTGGCCGTATTCTCTTCCTGCTCTGGCGTGGTTGGAACACAATAAACCCACTCAAGGGATAGCTGGTGTCCTTGACTCGGTACTGATACAGGCACCCGATTTCAGGCATGCCCATTCTCTCCTCGTGTGATTTGTTGATCTAAAACACTCGTAAACAGGGTGCGTTTATACTGACTTTGTATCACTGAGGTCCCTCACTAAGAGTAGAGTATTGGGTTTTGTCTTTAATTTCAAATGCGTGGTAGGTTGGTCTACCCGGATGTGTGCTTGGAATGAAAACAACAACATGTTTTTCTCCACACTTTGTCAGACGTCGAAACACAAAAACAAAATTCTTATTTCTCTATTCTACTACTAACGTTGCGTGTCCTATTCAGTTAGGAATGGCCTGGTGAACTATATTTGGAGAAAAACCTATATTCTATATTTGCCCTACAAAAAATATTTGTCCTAATGACATAGTGACATAAATGTGAAGGGTTGACACAGAACGAGACAATCTGTTCTATTGACTTAGTGACATAAATTTGAAGCGTTGACACAGAACGGATTTGTTTGCCGGGCCTGACATGTTGTGTGTGCGAGATGGTTGCCTGTGTGGGGAGTGGGATGGGTGACGTGTGAGTGTGTCGGGCTTTGTAGGGTGGGGTGGGGTGGGGTGTGGGGGTAAGGGGTGGGTGGTGAGACGGCGTGTACTAGTACAGGATGTGTGTGGGAGGGGAGGGGGGGAGAGGTGAGGGGTGTGTGTACTAACCGTTTCAGGTCAATGGCGCAGTTAAACAGGGAAGCTTTTTAGCCGCCGACATATAATATTACCTGTAGTGAATCGGCTACATTCTTCTGTGCAATTTCTCAGGAACGCCAACTAAGATAACGGGAGATTGAAAGTTCTGGACCGTAACGTAATTACGTACGCAATTTACCCTGATTTAGAACTATCGATACGGCATTATTGATTTAGGAGTCGATGGGCTCTCTATTATTCATATCTCTCAAGGTAAACTTTAACGTTGGCATTTTTCTCGGAGACTATTCAAGCCACAGTCTTTAAACTTGGCCCAAGGATACTTTGTGGCAAGTTCTTTCTAAACATACCAATTTCAGTGGTTTTTCGCAAAGGTCAAGGTCACAGGGGATCAGGAAATTTATTAAAAAAAAATAGCTTTTTGGGACAAAATTTAGTTTTTCCTCAAATACTATTCACAATTTTAAACCCAAAAATGGTACAAAGATACCTGATGGTAAGACCTTTATACGCACACTAATTTGGTTGATCCCTCGGAAAGGTCAAGGGTCACAAGAGCTCAGGAAATAGGTCCAAAATCACCATATTTTGACAAAAGATGTGTTTTTCTCAAATACTATTCACAACTTCAAACCCAAACTTGAGAGACACCTGATGGTAAGACCTTTCTATGCATACTAATTTGGATGAACCCCTCCCCCCCCCCACCCCCACCCCGGAAAGGTCAAGGGTCACAAGAGCTCAAGAAATAGGTTAAAAAAAAATAACCATGTTTTGACAAGAAATATTTTTTTCTCAATTACTATTCACAACTCCAATCGAAAAACTTGCTACAGAGATACCTGATGGTAAGACCTATCTATGCATACTAATTTGGATGACCCCTCGGAAAGGTCAAGGGTCACAAGAGCTCAGGAAATAGGTCAAAATAGCCCTATTTTGTGAAGGAATGTTTTTTTATCAATTACTATTCACAACTTCAAACCCAAACTTGCTACAGAGATACCTGATGGTAAGACCTATCTATGCATACTAATTTGGATGACCCCTCGAAAAAGGTCATGGGCCACAAGAGGTTTACAAAAGTGTATAAAATGCAAATAATTGTAGTTATTATCAACATATTTGCAAACTTTTCAATCAAATTTGGCACAAAGGTAACTGATGATAAGACCTTCTTATGAATCCTAATTTAGTCGACTCATCGCAAGGGTCACGGGGGTTTCACAGATGTGTGAAAACTGATTACATTTTTAGAAAAAAATGGATTTTGTTAGTGCAGAAGACATCCCTTATTGTCAGACATGTGTGGATCGGTCGATACACGTGAGCCATAACCAAACTGAGAGGGCCACTTAGGGCCCTATCGGCAGCTTTCACACAACACACGTGATCCATAACCAAACTGAGAGGGACACTTAGGGCCTTACCGGCATCTTTCACACGATACACGTGAGCCATAACCAAACTGAGAGGGCCACTTAGGGCCCTACCGGCACCTTTCACACGATACACGTGAGTCATAACCAAACTGAGAGGGCCACTTAGGGCCCTACCGGCATCTTTCACACGATACACGTGAGTCATAACCAAACTGAGAGGGCCACTTAGGGTCCTACCGGCATCTTTCACACGATACACGTGAGTCATAACCAAACTGAGAGGGACACTTAGGGGCCTACCGGCATCTTTCACACAATACACGTGAATCATAACCAAACTGAGAGGGCCACTTAGGGCCCTACCGGCATCTTTCACACGATACAGGTGAACCATAACCAAACTGAGAGGGCCACTTAAGGCCCTACCGGCATCTTTCACACGATACACGTGAGTCATAACCAAACTGAGAGGGCCACTTATGGCCCTACCGGCATCTTTCACACGATACACGTGAGTCATACCCAAACTGGGAGGGCCACTTAGGGTCCTACCGGCATCTTTCACACGATACACGTGAGTCATAACCAAACTGGGAGGGCCACTTAGGCCCTACCGGCATCTTTCACACGAAAGGTTAAAGTTATACAGAGATTTTTTTCTTGTCAAAATTTTTTAAAAATTATTTGCTGTTTTTTTCGGCGCTGCGTGCGACCGCTGATTTTGTGACCCGGTGACGGTAAGCTGATTTATCGGTCAGCAACGACAACTTTGTACCTACCGCATTGCTTTTGATTGTAGCAGCACGGCAAGAATCCGTAGTCTCCGAAAAAAAAAAAACTTTGGTTTTGACATTGTGTCACTTAAAACATGTGCTACGATCGATTTTTCTGACCGCATTTGGTTATAACTCGATGTCCTAATAATATACTAGCGATTGAAACAAAACATCGTCGGTCTTCATTCACAATGAGGATTGACCATGCCAATCCCCCCTCCCCCCACCCCCCCCCCACCCCCACCACCTCCCTCCCCCCAGATGATAATAATAATAATAATAATAATAATAATAATAATAATAATCCAATTTTTAAAAATAAATAATTTAATTTTTGTTTAAAAAAAAAAATTAGGAAACAAAATTCTACCTGATGCGGGCTCGAGTCAGACTAAAATAAAAAAAAAAAATCTTGGCCATTTTGAGACAAAAAAGCGATGCTGCGTGCCGCGTGCGTTCTGTTGTAATCAGAATAATATGACCTTTAGTAATCAGAATGTTATGACCTTTTGTAATCAGAATGTTATGACCGTTTGTAATCAGAATGTTATGACCTTTTGTAATCAGAATGTTATGACCTTGTAATCAGAATGTTATGACCTTTTGTAATCAGAATGTTATGACCTTTTGTAATCAGAATGTTATGACCTTTTGTAATCGAAATGTTATGACCTTTTTTAATCAGAATGTTATGACCTTTTGTAATCAGAATGTTATGACCTTTTGTAATCAGAATGTGATGACCTTTTGTAATCAGAATGTGATGACCTTTTGTAATCAGAATGTGATGACCTTTTGTAATCAGAATGTGATGACCTTTTGTAATCAGAATGTCATTACCATTTGTAATCAGAATGTGATGACCTTTTGTAATCAGAATGTTATGACCTTTTGTAATCAGAATGTGATGACCTTTTGAAATCAGAATGTTATGACCTTTTGTAATCAGAATGTTATGACCTTTTATAATCACAATGTCATGACCTTTTGTAATCAGAATGTGATGACCTTTTGTAATCAGAATGTTATGACCTTTTGTAATCAGAATGTTATGACCTTTTGTAATCAGAATGTTATGACCTTTTGTAATCAGAATGTTATGACCTTTTGTAATCAGAATGTCATGACCTTTTGTATTCAGAATATGATGACCTTTTGTAATCAGAATGTTATGACCTTTTGTAATCAGAATGTTATGACCTTTTGTAATCAGAATGTCATTTCCTTTTTGTAATCAGAATGTGATGATCTGTTGTAATCAGAATGTTATGACCTTTTGTAATCAGAATGTGATGACCTTTTGTAATCAGAATGTCATTACCTTTTGTAATCAGAATGTTATGACCTTTTGTAATCAGAATGTTATGACCGTTTGTAATCAGAATGTTATGACCTTTCGTAATCAGAAAGGTATGACCTTTTGTAATCAGAATGTTATGACCTTTTCGTGCTTCTGTTCTCGGTCGTTGCTGGCAGTCTCAGTTTTGATTGAAACGCAGTCAAGTTAACCTCACTACTCCCTGGTCTATGACGTTGGCCCCTTCACTTGCGAAACACGAGCAGCAGTATATGAGGGTCTTTGGCGTTGAGTTAACCCTTTTAGCCCTGGAGTCCTTACAGCACGCGATGGCTTGTCCGTGATAATTCAAGGGTAGTGCCAGATTAGCTCGGCGCCTTCAGACGACAAGCTCATCGGGCACCACCCTTGAACTATCACGGTCGATCCATCTCCTGCAACTGGCGCATAGTCCTTGGGCAACGCCTCCCCAATTTGAGAAATGAGACCTTGGTGGCTGAAAAGGTTAAAGAAGGTTTCAGAAACTCTGAGTGCTGTCAGTGCCAGGTAGTGCCCGTTCCAGTCAGTCTAGGCCCGTGGTAGTGCCGTTCCAGTCAGTCTAGGCCCGAGGTATTGCCGGTTCCAGTCAGTCTAGGCCCGAGGGTCGGCGGGTGATATTAGTGCCAGGTAGTGCCGGTTCCAGTCAGTCTAGGCCCGAGGTTCGGCGGGTGGCGGCGGCGGGGGTGGGGGAACCCTCACTGAAACACAAGTCCAATCAAGTGCTGTACTGACATAGGAATCCAGGCCGGAGGGGTGGACGGGGGTGGGGGGAACCCTCACTGAAACACAAGTCCAATCAAGTGCTGTACTGGCATAGGAACCCAGGCCGGAGGGGGGGTGGGGGGGGGGGGTGGGGGGAACCCTCACTGAAACACAAGTCCAATCAAGTGCTGTACTGACATAGGAACCCAGGCCGGAGGGGGGGGGGGGGGGAATCCTCACTGAAACACAAGTCCAATCAAGTACTGTACTGACATAGGAACCCAGGCCGGAGGGGGGGGGGGGGGGGGGAATCCTCACTGAAACACAAGTCCAATCAAGTGCTGTACTGACATAGGAACCCAGGCCGGAGGGGGGTGGAGGTGGGGGGAACCTTCACTGAAACACAAGTCCAATCAAGTGCTGTACTGACATAGGAACCCAGGCCGGAGGGGGGTGGGGTGGGTGGGGGGAACCCTCACTGAAACACGTCCAATCAAGTGCTGTACTGACATAGGAACCCAGGCCGGAAGGGGGGGGGGGGCGGGGGGAATCCTCACTGAAACACAAGTCCAATCAAGTGCTGTACTGACATAGGAACCCAGGCCGGAGGGGGAGGGGGGGGGGGGGGGGAATCCTCACTGAAACACAAGTCCAATCAAGTGCTGTACTGACATAGGAACCCAGACCAGAGGGGGTGACGGTGGGGGGGGGGGGGGGGATCCTCACTGAAACACAAGTCCAATCAAGTGCTGTACTGACACAGGAACCCAGGCCGGAGGGGTGTGGTCATAGCAATCGGACACTACACATTCCCAGTAATCACAGGGCCTTGGGCCAACGTCGGCCCACTGTTGCCATACTCCATGGCATGTGCATGTTACATTCAGTTCAGCTGGCCATGCACGTACCGTCCTTTTGTTTCACCCCTTCACTGCCAGTGATCACGAACTTCTTCGCGACTGAAACGACTGCACTCTGCCCGACATTCGCCTAACTTGTGACGACAGATGCAAACTGGACACAAATAGGCATCAAGAATATTGGACTGACAAAAGACATTCGCCTGACTTGTGACGACATGAGATGCAAACTGGACACAAATAGGCATCAATATATTGGGCTGACAAAAGACATTCGCCTAACTTGTGACGACATGAGATGCAAATTGGACACAAATAGGCATCAAGAATATTGGACTGACAAAAGACATTCGCCTAACTTGTGACGACATGAGATGCAAACTGGGCACAAATAGGCATCAAGAATATTGGACTGACAAAAGACATTCGCCTAACTTGTGACGACATGAGATGTAAACTGGGCACAAATAGGCATAAAGAATATTGGACTGACAAAAGACATTCGCCTAACTTGTGACGACATGAGATGTAAACTGGGCACAAACAGGCATCAAGAATATTGGACTGACAAAAGACATTCGCCTAACTTGTGACGACAGATGTAAACTGGACACAAATAGGCATCAAGAATATTGGGCTGACAAAAGACATTCGCCTAACTTGTGACGACATGAGATGCAAACTGGACATAAATAGGCATCAAGAATATTGGGCTGACAAAAAACATTCACCTGACTTGTGACGACATGAGATGCAAACTGGACACAAATAGGCATCAAGAATATTGGACTGACAAAAGACATTCGCCTAACTTGTGACGACAGATGCAAATTGGACAAAAATAGGCATCAAGATATTGGGCTGACAAGACATTCGGCTAACTTGTGACGACATGAGATGCAAACTGGACACAAATAGGAATCAAGAATATTTGACTGACAAAAGACATTCGCCTAACTTGTGACGACATGAGATGTAAACTGGGCACAAATAGGCATCAAGAATATTGGACTGACAAAAGACATTTGCCTAACTTGTGACGACAGATTTAAACTGGACACAAATAGGCATCAAGAATCTTGGACTGACAAAAGACATTCGCCTAACTTGTGACGAGAGATGTAAACTGGACACAAATAGGCATCAAGAATATTGGACTGACATTCGCCTAACTTGTGACGACATGAGATGGATGGACACAAATAGGCATCAAGAATATTGGGCTGACAAAAGACATTCGCCTAACTTGTGACGACAGATGCAAACTGGACACAAATAGGCATCAAGATATTGGGCTGACAAAAGACATTCGGCTAACTTGTGACGACATGAGATGCAAACTGGACACAAATAGGCATCAAGAATATTGGACTGACAAAAGACATTCGCCTAACTTGTGACGACAGATGTAAACTGGACACAAACAGGCATAAAGAATATTGGACTGACAAAAGACGTTATCTTAATTAGCACTGACCCGCATTCGCGGGGGGCTGATGAAGATTTATGTCTCAGTCTCGCTGCAGGGTAGCGTTCACTTTGCCCCGGCAGTTAATGGGTTAACTGGGACACAGGCAAAGCAGGCGCTGATCTTTTACCCGGGGGAGGGAGTGGGGGGTTCCAACCGATTGTTTGGGACCTTCAACCTGACACAATACAAAAGGCCTCCCCGACGCCAGACCGTCTTCCAGTGGCCGGAAAATAAACAACGGGGGCAGATAGAGAGGGGGGTGGGGGGTGGAGGGGGGGCTTCATTCTTTACTCGAAAAAAAATCATCTGGCCAATGGCATTCAGGAAGGCGATCACGTGGTCTTTCTCCATAGTCTTACAGGGTCTACTTCGTTGTTCACATAGTCACCAACCCACTTAGTCGTGAACTTTGTCATGTTTCGGCACGTCTCTTAAGCTATATTGGTCGTGAACTTTGTCATATTCCGGCACGTCTGTTAAGCTATCTTGGTCGTGAACTTTGTCGTGTTCTGGCACGTCCCTTGAGCTATCTTAGTCGTGAAATTTGTCATGCTCAGGCACGTCCCTTAAGCTATCTTCGTCGTGAGCTTTGTCATGTACAGGCACGTCCATTAAGCTATCTTAGTCGTGAACTTTGTCAAGTTCCGGCACGTCCTTTAAGCTATCTAAGTCGTGAACGTTTTGTCGTGTTCCGGTACGTCCCTTAAGCTATCTTAGTCGTGAAATTTGTCATGTTCAGACACGTCCCTTAAGCTATCTTAGTCGTGAACTTTGTCATGTTCAGGCACGTCCCTTAAGCTGTCTTAGTCGTGAACTTTGTCATGTTCTGGCACGTCCCATAAGCTATCTTAGTCGTGAACTTTGTCATGTTCTGGCACGTCCCTTAAGCTGTCTTAGTCGTGAACTTTGTCATGTTCCGGCACGTCCATTGAGCTATCATGGCAGTTTAACCCATTTAACCCCACGGCCGCATTTTCCAAAATTTGAAACGACCATGATAATTTAAGGGTAGTGCCAGATTAGCTTTTCGCTTTTCTGCTGTAGTGCGTCGGGACTAAATAACGAGTTATGGGGCGTGCCGGAACATAACAAACCCTCCATACATATTTCAGTTGTTGTAGTATGTGAATGACCTACTTGGTGCTAGCGATGAAGATCTAATCTCTGTTTTGACTCTGCTCGATCTGAGCGCAGCGTTTGATACCATTGACCATGACATTCTAATTGCCCGCCTTCGTGATGTGTTTGGCATTCAAAGCACAGCACTGAAATTTTTCCAATCCTACTTTGTTGGTCGCTTGCAGATGATTTCAGTGGCAGGATTTGAGTCCCACCCTGTTGAGCTGCTTTGTGGCGTTCCACAGGGGTCGGTCTTGGGGCCTGTTCTTTTTACTTTGTATACACAGCCCCTGTCGCATGTCATTGAGCGTCACTTTGTTTCTTATCATTTATATGCAGATGATACAGAATTGTACAAACACTCCCTTCGTGAACATGTTGATCAGATGGTGCAGTCTTTGGAGGCTTGTATTTGTGATGTTCAGAAGTGGACCAAACAGAACAAGCTCCAGCTGAACAGTGACAAAACTGAGTCCCTCCAAATGACCTGCTCCTCTACGTGCAGTGCTGATCTTCCTGAGTCAAT
Source organism: Semisulcospira habei (assembly GCA_036245525.1). Classification (NCBI taxonomy): domain Eukaryota; kingdom Metazoa; phylum Mollusca; class Gastropoda; family Semisulcospiridae; genus Semisulcospira; species Semisulcospira habei. The sequence goes on from BTPG01000007.1 coordinate 152,288,046, forward strand.
GATGGTGGGCGAGAGCGCCATCTCCTTTTCTAGCTCGGCCCATAATTTGGGTGTCATTTTTGACAACAGGCTGACAATGAAGGAACAAGTGAAGAAAGTCTGCCAGCTTGCCTTCATTGAACTCAGAAGGATCAGCACTGTTCGACATCTGCTAACTGTTGAAGTTACCAAAACACTTGTTACCTCCCTTGTGCTGTCCCGAATAGACTATTGCAATTCTCTTTTGTCCGGTGTTCCGCAAAATCTTCTTGACCAAATCCAGAGAGTCATGAACTGTGCTGCACGTCTGATTTTTCGTGTACCGAAACGTGAACACATTATGCCTCTACTAGCTGATTTGCACTGGCTGCCAGTTTCATACAGAATTCAGTATAAAGTCTGTGTTATTAGTTTCAACATCATCTCTGGTTCTGCCCCTCCTTACTTATCTGATCTTGTCCAGCTGTATACACCGTCCCGCTCACTACGCTCTGCTTCAGACACTCGTGTTTTCCGTATCCCTAGACGTAATAAGGTCACTCAAGGTCATCGTGCATTGTCGTATTTTGGTCCCATTACATGGAACGCTCTCCCAGCTGATGTGCGTTACTCATCATCTCTTTCCATTTTCAAATCCAAGCTTAAAACTCATATTTTCTCTGTTGCATATACGTAAGACCATTTTGTCTGCCGGCTCATCGTGTGTGTGTGTGTGTGTGTGTGTGTGTGTGTGTGTGTGTGTGTGTGTGTGTGTGTGTGTGTGTGTGTGTGTGTGTGTGTGTGTGTGTGAGTTTTCTGCTCCTTGTAAATCAATGTATTTTGTTGTTGTTGTTGTAATGTTATTTTTTTGTTGTTGTTGTAATGTATGTGCTTGTTTCTGTATTTTGCTTCACTGTTTCATTACTGTGATTGTAAAGCGCCTAGAGCACCTTGGTGATTAGGCGCTATACAAATTACCTTTATTATTATTATTATTATTATTATTATTATTATTATTATTATTATTATTATTAGTCTGTCAAGCCGAGGTCAAGGTGACGCTGGGTTACACCGGTTACCTGGTGGTCGGTTGGCTTGCCCGATGACAGCATCCACTGCTCGCTCCTGTTCGGCCATGGCTCCTTTCATCCTAAACTCCATGACACGGTCGTTCCTAAACCGCGTGTCATAAGCATAGGCATGGAAGACTTGCCACAGCCAGTCATCAGCAAAGTCGTTCCTAAACCGCGTGTCATAAGCATAGGCATGGAAGACTTGCCACAGGCAGTCATCAGCAAAGTCGTTCCCAAACCGCGCGTCATAAGCATAGGCATGGAAGACTTGCCACAGGCAGTCATCAGCAAAGTCGTTCCCAAACCGCGCGTCATAAGCATAGGCATGGAAGACTTGCCACAGCCAGTCATCAGCAAAGTCTTTCGGGCCGACGTCAGCCGCAGTAACCTGGTGAGCACTGGCATGTTTGTGTGGCGCAGTGTGCGGGGCTCGTCGAGGGGTTGGGACTTTGCTTTGATCAGTATCCGCTGAGTCTGAGGGCGGCGTGATCACTCCACTCTCAGACGCGCTACCCTGGTCAAGGACGGTTTGACGAGACATCGTCGGTCTGAAACAAGATGCGGAGGATTTCATCCCAAAGTCTACCGTATTGTTTGGAGCTCATATGCGTTTCTCTTTTGCCGGGAACATTCAGAGTTGCTCATAATTTTAAGCTTATCCTTCTGATCCATTTCCCTACTCCCTCAGCCAATCTCTGATCAAAACACACGCAGGCGCACACAAATCAGTAAAGACGGACACACAGCGCCTCCCGCCATTAGTACGCTCTGTGGGTTCGTGTAGCGAGAGGAATTCTGAAGAATAATAGCACGAGCAGCAAAATGACGTCACTATAAGCTTGACGTCATGGCATTGCTAGTCTCACAACGCTGTGTACACGGTGACGCATTTGATGTTTCACGTCACTCATCCGCCAAGGCTGACTGTTTGATGGCAGTAAAACACTCGATCCAAAACTTGTTATATTAATTAATTGGTATTCAAAATGTTGATGAGGTACTGACAACGCTGGATTAAGAACCGCTCATCTAAAGTCTATTTTAAAGCTGGCTATCCAAAATTACAAGTGAATAGAACGAAAATTACGGACTCAAATGTGGGTCAACCGAATTTCTATAAGCGGTCCCGACAGCAACAAGACTTTCTCAGGACGTGCCTGCACTGCTTGTGGAAAAAAAACAAACAAGAAAAACAACAACAACAACCAAATAAACAGAATTTTGAATGTATGTCGCCAGCCGGTCTAATACGCTAAATAAACCCAAGACCATTTAGCAACACACATCCAATATCAAGAGCTACAGGCAGCGCAGACAGTAGGGAGAGTTTAAAAAAAAAGAAAATACAGGTGAATGGACCAAGGGTAGACAGAAACACATGCCCCAGAACTAGAGGGGCAAACCCACCCGGTGGGGCTGACCAGGAATTTGCTTTAAATCTCTTGATAGAAGAGAAAATACATGTTTGGTGCTTTGATTCATACCAGCCTTGGCTTCACCTGCGGTTTGGCCTAGTTTGAGTTGCCAAGCGGCTGGTGATTTGAGGTGTGTACCAGTTTTGGCTGCCCTTGGATTGGTACAGAATCATGTTGATAGCCAGGAAATGAGACTGGTGATGACCTTATTTTTGGTGGATTCTGTGCATGGCAAATGTGCAGCAAGTGGGCGGTAGTGCTGTTTAAGGGATTCCGAGGCACCGCCGGAGCCAGCTCTCTGCTTCGGAATTACTACGCCCGAACTGAAGCGTCTGACGTCATGTGCCAGATGTAGCACGTGTGACATGTATAGTTTGCACACGTTACTTTATTAACTCTTTTCATCCTGATACACTATTGCTTGAAAAATTAAAAAAACTTTGACTATGGTAGTTCCGACAAGGGTGGTGCCAGAATAGCTTGGCCGCGCGGCCTGAGGCGCCAAGCTATTCTGGCACCACCCTTGAACTAAAATCAGTGGTGGATCTACCTCCTAATCTGTAATAGAGCCTTTGTACTACCTCCTAATCTGTAATAGAGCCTTCGAAAAAATTTCTAAAAGGGGGGGTGGGGCGGGAGAGAGAGAGAGAGAGAGAGAGAGAGAGAGAGAGAGAGAGAGAGAGAGAGAGAGAGACTGACTGACTGACTGAAACTTTATTTATCAAGGATTGAGATATTAGGCGCACAGGCCTTTCTTTCTTTACTGACATAATAACAGTCAAAGCTACATTACACTCACAAACATCATCGAAAGTAATGCGAATTACAACAACACTACAAACAGCAACAATGATTTAGCAAAACACACAGGTACCCATACAAAGATGTTTGCACGTGCAATAATATCCGTCTGCGGGAGCCCTCCCCAGACACTCCCACCCGGGGGGCACGCCACAAGTATACTTTCACTCGAACGACATGCTAAGCACATCGTTCGAATAAACTGTGCACCGGCACTGTATCCCCTGACCAGGTCTATACGGGAAGCACCCCCACAAACGGCACGTGAGCGCAAATTGTATGATAAAAAATAATAGTTGCATAAAAAGAAATTGGGGAGTAAAATATATTATGTTTAGACAACACGAGATAATTAAATTTACGTTGCCTTGGATAAGTGCTTGTACAGTTTTGCTTTAAACGCAGTTAGGGAATTAACTTGTTGTAGATGCAGAAGAAGGGAATTCTCCAGGAAACCACCTGAGTATGAAAAACTGGATTTATACAAATCAATGCGGGGCCGTTTTATGCTCAAGGTTACGTGGTGGAGTTGTAGTCGAAGTATGATAAACACACCAGACACACACACGTAGAGTTCTTTAAAATAAACCTCATTCAGCTGCAATCCGTCACACGTGGCTTAAGGATGTAGACAATACTGGAGTAACAGTTCCAACAATATTTAATTCAGCGATGCGATATCCACACAGTGCAATTCCAAATGCACAAATACTGATACAAAGTCTCTTCTGCAATGTCCACACTGCGACACAAAGTTTCTCATACACAGCGTCTCTCCCAATAAACTACGTGTCTCTACAACTGACAAACAAGACACTGTACGAACGGGCGTTCCCCAGCGCCTTCCTTATATATACTATCAAATTCCAGAATCGTCTAAGGAAATCATACAACGCAACCAATCAGAACAAAACACGCAGCCGAAGCTCATTAAAATAAACTTTCCAGAAAATTATAACAGGCTACAAAAACTCGGCTGCTAACTTCAGCTCTAAATTCTAAAGTATAATGAAGACACATAAAAGTATGGTATCCCTAACACCACGTACTATGATAGCTCTAGAAAGTACGAGAACATTCCCAAAACAAAATAAAGGCTGCTCAATTCACGCGCACAGGAAAACAAAAAGTAGCGAAATGTCGTGAAGTGTAGCCAATTACCCGACGTGACACGTACGAGGCCACTAGACAGTGCGAACCCTCCAGAACGCTCCGGACTAAACACAACAAAACGAAATCGGCTCTACTCACGAACAAAAGAAAATCTTACTAAAAAGGCACGTGAATCGTAACCGTGATAGCTCAAATAAACATCGGATCGTTACCTACGATCAACACACGCACGCTCTCACAGGATAACACAACCACAATCGTAACACTCAGGTTGCTCCGAGAGGTGCTGTATCTCTTCTCACTAAGAGTAAAGAGTTCCGATAAGTAGCCGGGGGTGGGGCCTTACCGTTAAGAGCTTTGTGCACTAGTACGCACTTGTTAAATACTAAGTGTTTGTCAAGAGGAAGGAGTCCAGCAGCCTTGAGCCTCGCCTCAGTGGGTAGAGATGAGCTAGGAATAATTAGTTTGGCTGCTCTCCTGTATAGCGAATTTATTTTCTTGAAATGGACCTCGCTGCAGCCATCCCAAACTGTTGAGGCATAATCAATGTGGGGCTTGATGTATCCATTGAAAAATAGTTTACACATGTTCAGATTAATGACCGCTTTCAGTTTAGATAGTAAAAATAATTTCTTTGAAATTGTCTTTCCGATGTATATGAGATGAGGCTGCCAACTAAGTTGGTTATCTACAATTACCCCTAGTAAACGGTGCTGCCGTACTTGCTCTATAGGGACAGCTTCAAATGAAAGGTTTAGAGGCGCGGGTTGCAGCTGATGTTCCTGACGTGTTGAGACTAGCATGCTTTTGGTTTTAGTTCGATTGACTATCATTATATTTCTACTGCACCATTTAGAGACTTCTTGTAGGCTCTGCTGGAGGCTGTTGGTTATGTTCGCTACAGTTTTACCGGATGCATGTAGCGTCGAATCGTCAGCAAACATGTCACACTCGGCACTAGCACATGTGATGTGTAGTGGTAAATCATTAATAAAGATACAAAATAACAATGGGCCCAGAACCGAACCCTGAGGAACACCAAGCTCTACCTAACCCTCTGTGGAATAGTTGCCATTTACATAGACAGCTTGTGTTCTCGCAGAAAGATAAGAGTTAAAGAATGAAAGGGCTGACGGGCTGTTGTTGTTGAAATAAACATTAAGTTTCCTCATCAAGATTTCATAATTTATCAGATCGAATGCTTTTTTCAGGTCCAAGAATACCGTGCCAGTCATTTTTTATTGTTGATGTTATCTAGCCATGAATCAACCATACGTACTAATGCTGAGTGGCATGAGTGTTTAGGTCTAAACCCGGACTGGAACTTATTTAACAAGGACCGTTCTTCGAGGTACTGGAGGAGATGCTTTTGAATATGCTTCTCAAGTGGCTTTGATAAAACAGACAGAAGAGAAATGGGACGAAGGTTATTTACATCAGTAGTATCTTTGGTCTTCGGTATAGGAACAACTTTTGCTTTTTTAAACGCCACAGGAAAAGTATTGTACTGTATGCATAAGTTAAAAATGTAAGTGAGGGGTTCAACAATATAAGGCAGTGATATGTGGAGTATATAACCATTTATACCGTCCACACCAGCAGATGTATTGTTCTTAAGGCACGTTATACAACGCCCGACTTCGTGAACAGCGGTTAAGGGGATACCAAACGTATCATCGGACGATAATCGTTCCTGGCAAAACATGGACAGTTGATCCGATATTACATACGCTGACGGATCAGGGCTGTTGGAAGTAAGTAGCTGTTCTGGAGCTGAGAGAAAGCAATTGTTTATGCTTTCCACAGAGAATTCGTGTGGAATGATATGAGTCTGCCTGCGCGTGTTGCTTGTTAGAGTATTCAAAGCAGTCCAAACAGAAGCAGGAGATTTTTCGTTCTCAATTGTCTTTTCAACAAATGACTTTTGAGCTTCTCGAGCTTAACTCTTTTTTTTTCTGCTTCCAAGTTTCCTCTGTCGACCTCAGAGGTCTGCCTCCCACGCCGCTCGCCCCCATCCACCCCAGTGTGCTCACCCAAGCCTTCCAGTTGTTCCAGCCAGACTCCAGGCCCCACCGCTTTAGATATGTCATGTAGTAGGGGACTCCTCCAGAGGAAATTCCGCACTACTGCCGAGTCACTTCGGTGGTCTTCCTACTTACATTTTTTTTTTTTTTTTGTTGCTATTCACGGAGTCGACGAGTGAGAGCTCCCCCCCCCCCCCCACCAGAGGTGGCGAGTCAACCACTACGTCCTTCCACGCACAGCAGCAGGGTCTGGCCGAAGACAAACGCGCACCTAGGGGGCTCCTAGAGGCCGGACTGGGCTGAGGTCACCATGAGACGGAGACTTGAGGGGTCAGAGGCACCTGGATTAGCGTTTTTTGTTGTTGTTGTTGTTTTTCATTTTTGCATGACGACGAGGATGATATGATGATGCCATGGTGGTCCATGTGGTTGGGGACTGCGTGACAGGGCGATATTCCACGCTTCCTGTCATAAATATCCTGATGTTAACCAGGCCCGGGACTTGGGGACACCTGCGGTGCCAGCTGTGTAATCATTCACACCTTGCGATGCGTGTTGCACTATGAACACGTAAAACAACTAAAGTCCAGTGATGGTTTTCTCTCGTGTTTATTTCAGTCTAAAGAGCATTGTCTGGGGTTGGGCAAGACCAACCACAGACTACAATTCGGTCGTTCTCTCTGTTACGATTGTGGTTGTGTTATCCTGTGAGAGCGTACATGTGTTATTCGTAGGTAACGACCCGATGTTTATTTGAGTATCACGGTTACGTTTCACGTGTTTTTTTAGTAAGATTTTCTTTTGTTCGTGAGTAGAGCCGATTTCGTTTTGTTAAGTTTAGTCCGGAACGTTGTAGACAGGTCGCACTGTCTGGTGGCCTCGTAAGTGTCACGTCGGTTAGTTGACATCGCAACATTTTCGCTACTTTTTGTTTTCCTGTGCGCGTGTATCGAGCAGCCTTTATTTTGTTTGGTGAATGTTCTCGTACCTTTTTGAGCTATCATAGATAGGGATACCATACTTTTATGTGTCTTTATTATACGCTAGAATTTAGAGCTGAAGTGAGCAGCCGTGTTTTTGTAGCCTGATATATTGTTTCTGGAAAGTTTATGTTAATGAGCTTCGGCTGCGTGTTTCGTTCTGGTTGTTTGAGTTCATGATTTCCGTAGAAGATTCTAGATTTTGATAGTGTATATAAGATGTGCGCTGGGAAAGCCCGTTAGTACATTGTCTTGCTTTGTCAGTTGTAGAGATATGCAGTTTATTGCCAGAGATGCTGTGTATGAGAAACTTTGAGTCGTAGTATGGACATAGCAGAAGAGACTTTGTATTCAGTAGTTTGTGCATTTGAAAGAGCATTACTGTGAGGATATCGCATCACTGAATTAAATATTGTTGGAACTGTTACTCCAGTATTGTCTACATCCTTAAGCCACGTGTGACGGATTGCAGCTGAACGAGGTTTATTTTAAAGAACTCTACGTGTATGTGTCTGGTGTGTTTATCATACTTCGACTACAACTCCACCACGTAACACTCTCACTAGTCGCTCTCTCTTCTACTTTCGTCCATCTCTCTCACTCTCCTCTCACTCTCCTCTCGTTGTGTTCCCTCTCTCGTTGTGTGTCTCGTTCTGTCCCCCGTTGTCTGTCCCCCAGTATGTATATACCCTTGCCCTTATCAATCATCTTCCCACTAAGGACCCGCCCCTCGTTTAGGGCCGGTGCCGTTACGTGAATTAGAGCGTCTCCACGTGCCGATGGTCCCGTTAATTAGATGCCACCCATTTCCCATATAGTAACAGTTCCGGAGGCCGGCCCGTTATCTTGATTAGGGCTGCCCGGCAAGTCCGGTAGTTACGTACAGACGCTGACCATATGATACGTGACCGGAAACTACGTCCGGATGCCGGATGTGGAGGCACGCGTCAGTAGTGCAACATTCCTCCCTAACCCGAGAAAAATACATCCCGTTCAGGATTTTTTTTCTTTCTTGTTCAGGGGGGGTTTACACTTCGGGGCATAATAACAATATAATTACACGTCATTACACAATCAAAATACATTTCAAATCGGTGCGTGATATCTTGTCTAACTATAACAACACTTATTCCATCCAAATACATATAATATACATATAATATAAAATAAAAGAGAAAAGAGTTCATTGTCAACACTGAAATTGTTTGTCTCTCATGGGCACCGTTGCGCTCACAGTCCCAACATAATTCCTCCACCTCGTAGGTCGCCTCATTTCAAGGCCGGGTAGGATTTCATGACTGGCGATGTCGCCTTCAGTTCCACCCTGTCTTCCATCATCAGTGCGGAGGCACTTGCTCCGTAGACGTCATTGTCGTCCGCCACAGTTGTAGCCACCGATCCCGGGTCCAGTGTAGGTCGAGTGACCCCACTATGTCCTCGCCTAAGTCTCGATAAAGGGCCAGCTTTTAACACTCAAAATATCGGGCTATTTCGCCTACAACTGACATGATTACTGCCATTACTAATAAATTATAAACGCTATCTGCTAAACCCAAAATCATGAGACAGAGGACGAACCTCATCTTGCACGTCTGCAAAATGTAATTTACACCCGTAGTCGTATATTCATACTCCCAAAACTGCATTATCTGCACGATTTCCTGATTGATCCTCTGTCAATACCACTTGAGAGTTGCATTTTAAATGAAGCCTAAAGTAGATCTCCTATAGCCTTTAATAACCGCCTCACCCCTTTACTCCTAGACTTAGGCAGGATTGCGTCCACATGCTTTATCCTATCATCATCAGAGTTATCTGATGTGCCTTCGTCCGAGCTAACATCAGCCGAGTTTGCTTCGACTGTTTGTCTCCTCTTCTGGCGTCTAACCCTTTTTGCTAACTCAATGAGAGGTATGTCGTCTTCTGGAGACGAGTTCTCCCGTTCTCTACGCTGTCTTTTGATCCAACTTTCTCTTGAAGGTAAGCCGCCTACATCTTCGCTGTCACTGGAATAGCTGTCTTCCGGTGCGATCGCATAATTAGTCTTTCTAAGGGGCCTAATTGTTTCCGCTGAGGGTTTAGGCCACTCATCTAACTTAGCGAGTCTTATGTGCTCTGCATGCACTTTAACTACTTCACCAGTCAACTGGTTTCTGATCCTGTATGTTACTGGGGTTGTTTGCTCGACCACTCTATAGTAAGGTTTCCATTTGCTGTCTAGCTTGTTTTCCTTTGATTGTTTTTATAGTACACTGGGTCCCCGACTTTGATTTCGTCACTTTTGACCTGTCTGTTTGCATATTTTGCACCCCGCTTCTGTGATTTCTTTATCCTTTGGTGCACCTGGGTGAACAATTTGTGCTGTTGTTCTAAGGCTACCTTATGAAGGTCCTCTCCGACATATTTCCGTCTAGGCCTCAGTATGTTATCTAATGGTAACACTGGATCTCTGTTATACAGTAGAAAGAATGGAGAGCACTGAGTCGTTTCTGAAACGCTAACCCTGTATGCCGACAACGCATGATTGATGTGCAAATCCCACGTTTGGATATCTTCCTGTATTTTCTTCGACATGATATCATTCTTGGTACGATGAAATCTTTCTATCTTAGCGTTAGACTGTGGATGATAATAGCTCGTCAAGACATGATCTATGTTTAGTTCACTGAGAACCTCCCTCATGATCCGATTGACATTTTCTGTGCCATTATCAGTAACCACCTGCAAAGGACAGCCGTGTCGAGGAATTATCTCATCCATCAAGATTTGAGCAACAGTTTCTGCCGACTTATCTGGTGCTGGAAAGCACTCTGGATATCCACTGTAATGGCAAACAAAGCCTAAAATGTACTTGTTCCCATACAGACTAGTAGGGAATGGACCCTGTATGTCTACACTAACCTTTGCAAACGGATATGGAGGAACGTCCATTTCCTGCACTGGGGCTTTCTGTTTCTGCAAAACCCTTTGCTGACAGGTAATGAAACCGCCTGTGTACTCGTTCAACCCCCTGTACATGTTTGGCCAAAAATACTTCTGTTTGATGGTGTCTTAAGTCTTATCAAGGCCCATGTGCCCATTTCCGTCATGATACTGGTTTACGACATGCTCCACCAAATGGGATGGCACCACTAATCTCGCTACTGGGTCGTCGTCAATATTCGACAAGAAATACAAGACATCTTTTATGAACAAATACCTCCTTTTTACACTGGCTGGTGCTTCCTCGTTCAGTAGCTGATCTTTCAACTTAACGATATCTGGATCCTTAGCTTGCTCCGTGATCATATCGAACCCTGTCACCTCTACCTTTTCTAAAGTTTTTCTCGGAGCATCCGTCTGACAACTTGCAAACTGCTTTGGTCTAAACTGACTAGAATTAATCACCCCTATCTGGAATGCATTGTCGCTCACTTCTGTAGCTATTTCTTCCGTCTCTTCTGATACTAACTCATTTCCGTCTGTTTGCGGCACTCTAGACAACAAATCAGCCAACACATTCTGTGGCCCTGGAATGTACTCTATAGTGCAGTTGTACCCTGCGATCCCTAGCGCCCACATCTGAATCTTCTTATTCTGCAATGGTGACTCTAAGAGATACTTCAACGGTGTGTGATCTGTGCGAACAACGAATTGCGCATTGTGCAAATAGCGGTCTAACTTCTGTAATGCATAATGGATTGCAAATGCTTCCTTTTCTATGGTAGACCACTTCTTCTGGCTCTGGCTGAACCTATGGGACAGAAAGTAAATAGGCTTTTCTGTCTTGAGTCCTGTGCTGTCCTCACTTTTTTGCGTCAGACACGCCCCGATACAAGAGAAATAAGAAAGTACTTTACAAAGACTCCGGATCCTCAGGAGCCAAATAGATGCTCTAAAACTATCTATTTTTAATCACATACACTCACTACTCCCCAAGCGCTATCATAATTTCCACCTCACTGGCACCAAAACCGTATTTTGAAACAAAGACTGGCTCTTGAGAATCATCATCTGTATTGACGAGTAAAATAATTGACCCAATTACCCATTGTCTTAAGTTGACCTTAATTAATTACTAATTACGGTCATTAACTTTCACACTGCCGTTTCTCTCAAATCAAACCAAAATCCTGTTAGTGCACTCTATAATAAACTAATGACTTTTTACACACACCCCTGTCAGAGTCAATTTCTGAGAAACACGATTTTCTCAAGTAAAACTTTATACGTTACTAACAAGTTACAACTAACTTTTAAGAACCTGCAGAGGTAACCTTTAAGTGAGTTGCTATAAGAACTTAGTAATTACTTATCATAAGAACTTATTAATTACTTACTGTAAGTTCTTATAAGTTCTTACAACAACTTGACTTAAGTCACAACTTACTCGGTCAGATTTGCCAAGATACAAGGACAATAAAAAAACATTTTTTTCTCAGTAATACTCGGGTGGTGGTGCTGATGGGGCTAAATAATCAGGCACAAGTGATGTAAATGACGTGTCATCTCTCTGCGAAGCATATGACAAAAATATTGATTGATTACCAAATCTGATTTTTATTTGCTTAAAAGATTGTGTAGTTTTTCTATGGTTTCCTGTACCCCTATCCTTTTTCCCTCTGCTAAAAAACTGGCCTTCAGTTCTTCAACATTCACGGGAGACTGACTACGCATTTTATTCTGTATTTCAGATTTTTGCTTTTTGTAATTATTCAAATCATCCTGGACTCGCTTAAATTCTTCATCATCAATACAATTATCATTTAATGCTTTACTGATAATAAGTTTCATACTGCTCAGCTTTGCACCAGCAAGCGTACTCAATGCTTCATGTTTCTGTAATTTTGTGTGAAACCTCTTGTTTAGGGCCTCCAAACCAAAGCATGTGAGGAATGTAGCAACGCTAACACCCTCAATTGCTATTCCAGCCAAACTTCCAATTCCTGTGGCAAACAGAACAATACCCCCTACAGAACATCCAGCTGAAACTGCACCAATAGCCATAGAAGTGTTTTGAACAGAATTGAAAACGGTCTTATACTGTCTTTTGCACCGTGAGTATTTTGCCTCCTCACTCTCCAAATATTTTAAAGCTTCTGTAATATTATTTAATCTGAATGCGTCTGCCGGTAATGTTTTATCTGATGCAATTGGCACAGCTGTCACCTGTGGATCAGGCGCAAGCGTTGTTTTAGTCATCACATTTGTTTCAGTCGGCTCAAGCGTCGGTAGTTGCGGATAAAGTTTACCATTTTTTTTATTAACAAATATTTTTTTTTATTTAATCAGCAATTACATTTTGCAACTCTTCAAAATTATACAATTTGCTAGCATAATAAAATGCAACAAGATCAATGTGTTCAAGGTTTATGTAAGTTAGACGAACAAAAGTTGTTTTGTCAACCACCACCTTGACAGCGGGAATACTGCTCGAAACATTAATAACATCATTATTTTTTGTAATAGCAATAAAGACCTTTGATGATTCTGATACTGTTTCATCCCATGTAACTTTAATTCCTTGTGCAATTTGAGCCTCTTTTCCAGAAGTTACTGATCTCATGATAATTTCAAATACTATTGTCGCTTCTCTTGCAATGGGAAAGTTTATTGGTGCAAACACGACCTTCGCATCAGACCTGCCCTTCCTATGTGTAAGAAGATATCTCCGTTTCTCATAATTTTCAACTTTCAGTTTATCTCTGCTATTGTCATCTGAAGCAAAGCTTGGAACAGGACTTACAATCAGCGGCCCAGAGTTAACAACCTTCCTAAACACTAAGGCACCTTCATCATCAGTGTATACATAAGGACTAATAAATTCAATCTTTATGTCCCAGTCAATTGGTGGTGGTGGTGCCGGCACAGGTGAAACAACCCACTTATTACCTATATGTATTAAGTTGTAGGGTACGTTATTTACTGGGCCCACTGTGAGATGGCCTTAGTCGCCTGCTCGGCGTTAAACCCAAATAACAAATTATTTACTGGAACAGGAAAAGTAACATCACGCAGCTGACCAAGTTTAGGAATCGGTCTCTCTGTTCCTTCTTTCATGTCATCAATTACTTTTCTCTTGTACATGCCAGTTGAATCAAGTTCAAAACCATACACCTCCCCCACTTCTCCCTCCTTCTCAAATCCTGTACGTCAGCCAAATCTTTCAACTCTGTTACCGGACATGCAACTGGTATGATTCTCGGCTTTGGACCACCACTCATTTTTTATAAACAAAAATAAAATTATTTAACTTCTAACACTACACTAAAATCATGCATAACAACTGGTTTGTCATCCTGATTAGTTACAGATATACTTAGTGACTCAAAGAAACTAGAACCTAATTTCTTAAACTGTAAATTAGGAAATCTAACAACTACACTTTCACAATAGGGTGCAGTTCCAGCTGGCACACATCTCAACAAAGTTGAAGGCTTTCCATTGTGTACATTTTCAGTTGTGTTTAGTTCTGTTAAATGCACATTAAATACTGTGTGTACTGCCAAATAAACAGGGCGTTTTCCAGTTATTTTTAGTTTTTTTGTCTTCATTGTTATAATACCAAACATAGCTTCATCAATATCATCTGATCTATACCAATCTTCATCAATATAAAATCCAAGTAAATATGCAAATCTATCTGAGATCCTTAACCAATTTTGTGTCAGAAATTCTAATGTAACAAGTAGGTTAGCTGGATTTAAAGTTGCTTTAATTTTAAAATTACTTTGAAACCATTCAGCTATAGTACAAAAGTCATAATACCCAGGCGGTAAAGCTTCAGTCTTACCATCAATATTTACTTTATTATATATATCATCTGTTACATTAAACCACTTTACAGTATAAAACATTTCATGGATAGCTACAGCCTTGTTACCATCACGATTATCAATCCCATTAGTTAACCACACTGGTTTGCTTGTGTCAAGATTTGTTAAGGTAATAAACATTTTTATTATCTCATATAAAAAAGGATGGAATTTAAATCACCAATTATTACCACAACGAACGCATTTCAATTTAATGTGGATGCCAAATATAATGTTGCACCTACTTATGAACAGAAAATAATTCAACTAAATCAGCTTGATATTGCTGTGTCTGAACAAGATCTATTCCAAGTCAAAGTACCAAACCCATTTGATCATTACCTAAACCCTCCAATAACAGATGACTCTACAGCAAGAAAGTTGTCTTCAAGGCCACTACGGATGTTTCAAAACCAACTCAACTTTGCTATACTATGTTCTACTACAGGCTGTGGTGTTTCATTCACAGACCATTTGAATCACTCAAACAAACTGATTAGGTCTGTGTATCATTTTCACACTTACTACCAGCTTAGACGTATACTGTCAGAACTGCATACACCATTACCAAATGAATCCAGTTTTAACAGGTTTAACAACCCCATGGATATGAAAGCGTTTGAACGGATTTGTAATGAGTTTATCATCAGCCCCAAGTATGACTTTACACAAAAACTTGATGATCACAATGGTATGGGTACATTGTATTACGCTATGAGTCACAGACAATACCCACAAGATTACTACCCTGGTTACACTTCATTCTCATCAAAATCAGAAGTCTGGTTAGGATCAATAGAACAGAAACAGTCTAACGCCTGGACCACATTTATTTTAGACAAGAGTGACGGGTTTACTCAAGCAGGAGTCGAGCGCGTAAATGAGTCAATCAGAACATATGTCTGGTGTATACTAGGTGCACAGTCACTAACAAAATCAAATATTTTGAATGGAAGTGGAAAGTTTGAAGCACAAAATCAGTTTCTCGCAAACCTGGAAGATTCAATTAACTCAACAGTCGATCTCCCGTCAAGCATACAACGCTACCAAGACGTACTCAGATATGCCAGATCAAAAGTTGACTTTGTAGTTGGCATTGGGTTATACATGTTACCATCTGATCTTCAACTCCAAATGGGTACAATAACAAATTATAATAATGAAATCATTGTTGCAGGTCGTGACCAAAAATTAGGTCTCAATCAATCTGTAAACTTGGGGGCCACAACCACACATGTACAGTCATTAAAACCATTACAGATGGTAACACCCCAGGCCCCGGCCCCAACACCGGCACCGGCCCCAACACCAACACCCGTACAACCAGTAACACCAACCCTTGACACACATGAGTCAGAGAGAACTGCATTGGTAATAGGACTCACTGGATTAGGAGTATTACTTCTTTATCTGTTTCATTAAATAACCCACCATCAACCCTCCTACTGTCACCAAAAAGACCCACACATGTTCTGCCATAAACCCTACTGCCTTCGCTGCAGTACTAATCAGCCAACTGACAACCGTGCCTATAATGCCAGGCAAAGCGTCCATTGCTTTCACAGCCAATTTTTTAAGCAAGTCTGATATGTGAGACAACTGTTTCTTTACCCATGACTGTAAATCTTTTGGATCTGTGGGGGCTGGTGGAGGAGCCGGGGCTGGTGGTGTTGGACTACCACCGGGCCCACCAGCACCGGAGACAGCTAACACAACAGTACTGATAATAAATCCAAGAGCTGTAATTAAACTAGCAATTGTGATACCCTGTTCTCTGAAAAGTGTTTTAAGTCTCTCAGCCAGAGTTGTGTCTTTGTCAAGTATTTTTTGAATAGTTTCTCTAGTCCTGTTGACTTGTGTTTTCAGTTTTTGCCTCCCAATACTAATCACTTCTAACCTTCCAGATCTTTCTATCTGCAAATCATTTAATCTGTGTTGTATTCTCTCTTTCATTTCTGTGTCAAGATTTCCATTGTCTGCTGTAGCCAGTTTTTCTTTTTCACGTTCTATGTGTTTATCAAGTTCACCTAGTTTGGCAACATTATTAACCATCTCACCTCTTATTGACTGCAGTGATTTATCTAACCCCATAATCTCCCTCATTGACAAAGGTGGGTCATCTATTGTTTTCATAGCATCAGTTAATTGCCCTTCAGTAAATGAAGTTTCTTGTATCACTGTGTTTGCTATTTCTGGTAGGCTTGTTACTGGTGCCATTTCAATATCTTGCCCTGTTGGCAACTTTGTTTGCGTGTTGTGAAGCGCACTAACAAGTCTTGGGGGGACAGGAGACCCACCAATTCCAAGGTACCTTGCCAACCCAGAGTTACCACCGACTTCACCTTTAATTGTACTTAAAGCTCTAAACTTAGAAGGATTATTTTTATGTGTTAGATTTAATTTCCCTCTGTCTGTATTTACAAATAAGTGTCCTTTATCATATTCAAACTGATTAGGATCTATTACATCTGGGTGGACACCAACACTGTCATAAAATGAGTTTACTTTATCTTTTAACAGTTCGTGATACATACTAGAAGTAGTTACCATTCCAGTCATATCTGTGATACTGGTATCTGAGGCATCAATGACATCCATTTCAAAATCTTCATGATTAAATCCTCCCACTGCCATTGTTTTATTAATTTATTATTTTTTATTGTGCATAATAAAAATGACACAGTCTTACGGATCAAAGTTAGACCCATACAGAAAACTACGTGAGCCTCTCGGTGTTAAGGCCATTAGACAATCAATCGTCATCACAAACAATCCAAGTACCATAGACCAGAACCAAACACTTACAGTCAAGTTTCCAAACCTAGGACCCAGTGACGTTATTGTTCCTGGCACTGCACGCCTAGCATTTAATATTGAACTTTCATCAGACGCAGATGTAAACAGAACACTGGTTGACAATCTTGGCAGAGCAATTGTTAAAACTATTAAAGTAAAACTTGAAGGACAGGAAGTGTTTAGTCTTGACGACTCAGATGTGTTTTACTGTTACAAAGACCTTTGGCTCACAAGAGAAGAACGAGAAGACCGTATTTACCAAGGCATACAGTCTGTTAATGTTGGTAAACTTCGAATCAATGCTGGAGACAAAACAACTTCTGGGGCAGACAAGGAAGTTATTATAGCAGAAACATATGGAACCAGGTTTTACATTCCACTTGAGTTTGAAATCCTAACAGCTCATTTGCCTTATTACCAAGGAGCACTGAATGACCGTCTGAGTTTTGAACTAACTTTTAATGACTACTCCAAAGTTATTAAATCATCTGCCACAGATGCAACATACAAGATCTCTAACATTTCCTTGGAATATGAAATTGTCACACACACTGAATTAGCAAGACTTATTCAAAATCAGTACCAGTTAAGACTTCCAATTTATTATGACAGGGTGATTAGACATAGTTTAATGCAAAAAGACAAGAGTGACCCAATGTGGAACATAAACTTAAACACACCTGCTAGGTCACTGAAAGGTATTTTTATGTTGTTTGTTGAACCAGCAGATCCATATAAACGGGTTTCAGAAAAATTTTACAATCCTAAGATTACACATTTGTCCTGCACAATTGAAGGCCGCCCTAATCAAGTGTATGCGTCTGGAATGCTGCCTTACCAGCACTATGATGAGATCACAAAGTATTTTGCGGGTGGAAGGATTAGAGATAAACCAGCAAACATTGCGTGTAAAGATCTACATCTGTATGATGTTAGGATCGGACAATACCTTACAAACAAGTATGCACTGTGGCTAGACCTTCGCAGTACAGATGATGACTATCTTCATGGGTCAGGGCGAACTGTCGAGAATGGTAGTGATGGAATAACAATCCAGATACAAAAGAAGGTTGAAACTGCTGCAGCCATAAACATATATTTGTACCTGATATATGACGCACAACTCAATATTGCAGAAAGCAGACTGAGTGGACACATATATTAAAATTATATTGTGTATTAAAATGAACCAGAGCTTAATGACACTCGATCCACACTGTGGATTATTTTGTGGTGCCACAGGGTGTGGTAAAACTGAATTTGTACTTGATTTATTACAAACAAGATACATCCACCATTTTGAAAACATTGTAATATTTTGTCCAACAATCAAACACAACAAAGCTTATCACAACCGTTTATTCATTTGGACTGACAGCAACATATACTTAGTTGACCCAGAGAAAAAACTGAATGACTACCTACAATATTTTTACAAGCAATTTGAAGGACAGCCAACGTTGTTCATAGTTGATGACTGTTCTGCAGAGAAAGACATTGTCAAGAAGAGAAACACTTTAGCAGAACTTGCCTTCAGTGGCAGACACGCAAATGTTAGTGTATGGATTCTCACTCAGAAATATAATACTGTACTAAAAGATTTTCGTGAACAGTTAAAGTTTATCTGTTTGTTTTACTGTAAGGATCGTGACAGCTTTGAAGACTGTCTCAGAGAAAATGACGTCATCCCAAATAAGCATGAACGTGATGATGTGAAAAATAAACTGAAATCAACTAAACATCTAAAGCTCATTTTAAAGACAGATCAGCCCACAGGGTATGGGTTAGTAAATTAATTTTTTTTTTTTTAAATAACAATATAAATGAACCCTGATGAAATCCTTCTATTGAATGATATCAATGCTGTAGAGAACAAAGACTTAGACTCCAAAAAACAGTGTCTTTTGTCTGTAATTGTCTCAGGCAAATCAAAGGCTTATCTAGGAAGACAATACATGACAGAGGATATTGAATCTCTAACCTCTGACGAACTAATCAAGCTTCATTTGAAATATGAAAACCACATTGCCTCACTAATGACTCGTGATTTGAGTCGATCTCTTGTATGCCTATACACAAAAGCAGTGAGTCACTTTCTACCTGTGGATAGTGACAGTCTATCACACGACCTTGAAAGCAATCCTATTGTTTCAAGTTCAATTGGCAAATTAGCATGTGTCATGTTTTACAAGTTTGGAAATTACCTTGCTCCTGTCGTAACCCTTCTTGTTACCGGGAGTCATATTGATTTTTCAAAAATAAATTTTACTACAGAAGAAAATGGACGAAACCCAGACGACTCCACAACCAAACCCCAGTCCAGTTTTGACACAGGTTCAAACTGTGACTAAGGCTAAAAGCCCAGGCCGCATTGAGGCAGGAAAAAAAAATAGCCGAATGGAACAGGCAAAAAAAATTACATCTTCAAGCGCAAACAGAAAAGGCTCATGTGACTGACCAGGCGTCAACACCTTCAGGACCAGTGTCAATACTGACACACCCTCATCAAAGTGAGAGACAAACAACTGAGTCTGACCCTGACCCCGAACCTCAAACAACAAAATATATAATTGCCGGATTTGTTGTCGGATTTGGTTACGTAGGTTATCAATTATATAAAAAAATACAAACCACAGACTCGTACAGTATCCAAAAAATCAGACACTCCAAAAACAAAAACAGAAGTCGCCACATTACCAGTACACCCAAAGCCGTTGACCCATTTTATATGCAGTAATAAAAATATTATTTTAATTTTTCTTGCATTAGAAAATGAATGACACAAAGAACATAATGAACCTTGTCTATCACTCTGCCGTAATCAGCGGACTAGCAGTAGCTTATTCTATGCTGGGAAAAAGTCTACTCAAAATGAAATCAGCAGACCTCAGTAGACTTGACTTTGAAGACAGTGCTAAGCTAATTGCAGTTGTTACAGCATCAATTGCGACAAAAGATTTTCTTGTCAAGCAAGGAATTATTCCAGAAAATGTTTCTATGTAAATAAAAATAAGTATGGCGACGACAGCTATTATGATAGGAGGTGCAATGGTTAATGCATTGGCTTTCAGTGGGTCTAATTATCTCTTTTCAAAAATGGGTAGAGAAGAATCTGCAGAAGAAATGAAACGTCACAATGAAGCGTCTGAGAAACTTGCACAAGCCCAACAGGGTTATGAGAAGCAAAGAATTGAAAAACTTGATTTCATCAATGAAAGATTGAGGCTTGAAGGCCACGCACAACATACGTTTTCAAATACAGACGAAGCAATCCATGAATACTATCTTGTCACAGGTGAAGACATGTCTATCCTGAAACCAAAACTAAGTGACTATTACAAACCAAGTACAGAACAAAGAAATGTAGAGATAATCTTTGTTCTAGTGGGAATGACATTTGTTTATTTTACTGGACTTTATATTGCTAGAAGAAATGAACCCCGGGGTAGAAAATAAACTATCAAAAATATATTACTCACCATCAGGTTATTGGAAAGGGCAAACAGCTATTGAAAAATTACATGCCGCTGTTGGCGGAGATATAACACTCAATCAGGTCAAGCAATGGTTACAGAGACAGGCAATTTGGCAGATATATCTCCCTGCTCCAAGAAAAATAACAAGGCCTCATTTTGAGAACACAATACCTAATGACACACACCAAATGGACCTTTTGTTCTTACCACATGACACAATAAAAAAGAAACGATACAAATATGCATTAACTGTCGTTGACATTGCTTCAAGGTACAAAGACGCTGAACCCATATCTGACAAAACAGCCAGTACAGTTGCTACTGCTTTAACAAAAATATATGGTCGTGGTCCTTTAAGATACCCCAGACTTGTGCAGGTCAATGACGGATCAGAATTCAAAGGTGCAGTTAATCAGTTATTTGTGAAGCATGGCGTACTGGTCAGACGCGGTATTCCAGGCATACACAGATCACAGGCAATTGTAGAAAACTTTAACAAACAGTTGTCAGAGAGACTTTTCAGTTACCAGTATTCTAAGGAACTCATGCATGACACCCGGAACACTGAATGGGTAAAGAGATTACCACATGTGATAAAAGCAATGAACAATGAAGGACACCCTAAACCTGCTGATGCTATTAAATTGAAAACAATTACAGAACCAAAAACAATGTCAGCCCAGGCACCAGACACAAGTTTGTTTACCAAACAGGTGAGATATTTATATCAACCAGGTGAAGCTGAAACTGACGTCAGACGTAGGGCGACAGACCCCATCTGGTCCACATCCTTTCATAATATAAAAAAATAATTCCCGGTCCAGACGCAACAATATATTACCTGTATGACCCTGCGCCCCAGAGGGCATTTGTCAGAGAAGAATTACAGATTATTCCCCCAGACACCATTACTCATTTCAGTAACTAACTCATCAATTAGTTCATCAACCAGTTCATCAGCTATTTCTTCAGATAACTTGAGCCTGTAATGACCAGGTGCATAAGCTTTTTCCTTACTGAAAAACACACGTTTCGTGTCTCCAACTGCAAGTGACTTCTTATGTGTTTGGATCATTTCAAGATTATGTTTGTTTGATCTCAGTGACTTGTTTGGATAATCAGGCATTAATGCACCATCTAACACTTGCTTGTAATGTTCATGACGAATATCTTTATTTTTTATTGCCGTTTTTTTTTTTTATTCCTTTGGCTTTTGACTGACTACCCTTCTGGTGCAGTATAGAATACATTTTTGATCTCAGTCCAACGTACTCAACTATTGGCACACCAGTTAGTTCGTCCTTAAACTTACCAGGCACTTTTTTCTTTTGTGTGCTGAACAGTGGATGGTCTTTAGGGTAGTCAGATGTGTCATACATGTGTAGTTCTGTTTTCATGTCTTCATAAAAGTCTTCAGTACACACATCAATGATCATAGAGTCAGTGTCAGTGTATAACAGACGGCAGTCAGGATACTTTAATTTAAAGTAATCATAATAAAATTCAAGCATCACCAGTTTTGATAATTCAAGTATTGCCATACCAATAAATACTGGCTTGTCCAGTTTAACAATCTTTTTTTTGAGTGACACAGCATACAATGATGAATGAAATTCTTTATACCCTGTGTACTGTGGCTTGTCTGTAAGTTTAATTGCACCCAATTCAGTTGTGACCAGTCTCACATCTTTGCGGTGATGAGGATTTTCCATTGTCTTGCCAAAACAGGCATTGTTCATAAGCTTAAAAAAGTCTTTGTCAAATGCAGTGTTGCCGTCTCTGGCACGGAGGGTTGTGTTCTTCATTATGTAATCTTTCATGAAAGCACTCTGATCAAATTGAATTCCTCTGTGAACTTTCTTTAGTACTAACCCATGTCTGATGTAAAACTGCAACAAGCGGTAGTGACAAACATAATTGAATTTGTCATTTAGATTTGGTACAAGTTTGGTGTCTTCTTTTTTTCCCGTCATACTCATTTTCTCAACAGCTAATGGATAATCATTGTGGTAATCATGTAGATGGTGTGGGTACTCCAGGTCTACTTCAAAGATCCAACCCTTCGCGTCGTTTCGGTCATGTGTCATAATATAGTTTGTTATGTCTGTTACATCATACTGTGACAAATCATGCAGACAAAAGTTTTTCAAGGGCAATAACTCACACATCGTGAACCCATACAAATTGTTAGCGTCAAGGTACGTAATGAATGACCTTGACCTTGAGGGTCAAACCCCCGGCCAAGGTCACCATAACTGTCCAAATATTTATTATTTGCCTTTGTATAGTTATTCGCTGCAATACTAATGCCTCCCCTCAATCCACGTTCTACCATTTCACCCATCGTACGATCAGACAACAGGTCTATAAATATCTTACTGGATTTCAAAAATGCATCCCATGTCATGCCAGGACTAGTTATGTAACAGGCTGGGTCAAGACTGTAGTGTAACAAACCCTTCTCACGGTAACTTTCAAATACGTCTGCTAGCAAACAAACGTCAGTTTTCAAGTACTGAACGTGGTAGTCACCAATTGTCTGACACCCTAATTTATCCCATGCATCAAGTGCGTGTTGATATTCAGAGTCAGAAATACCTTTGCCAGTTAGTGTAGAATAAAATTTTTCTTTTGGTGGTAGTCTCCTTTCTTCAAACACAACCCAGTGATCAATGTACTCATACGGATAGACACCTTTTTTAACCAAGTCTGGCTCAAAATATTTACTTGTTATTGGATACTCAGTCAGTCCTTCTGCCAGACTAGCAAGACCTAAAGATTAATGTTGCATGGAGTCATAAAATGCTAATTTGTCTAAGCTAAAAGTTAAGTATTTCTCAGTTGTCTGGGCAATACAACTAATGTTTCTGTAAGACTCGTCTACAGCCTGCATGATAATGTGTGAATCATATCCCTTTAGATTGTGAAAAAAGATTGGTAACTTGTATGTCTTAGGATCTATTTTTAATAACAAGTTACAATTGTTATGTGCAGCACCTCTGTAACATCCAGTTATGTGATCATGGTCACGAACTTTATCACCTCCTAAAGGCTGTTCACAAATCCAACACGTCACAGCTGTATCAAATTTTAGTTTGTCTTCTTCTGTCATCACCAAAGGCATCTGACATGTTGTGAGATACTGTACTACCTGACTATACAGATGTCTCATTTCTGTTAAAAACAGACATGCTGCATTTTCACCCCTGTAGATAACAGGTTCTGAATGAAGGCCGTCTGACCTAACAATAATGTACCCGAAAGAACACACCACTTGGTCACTCAACTTTATAGTCTTTGGTAATGACTCTGGAACAGGACCCTCATACGGTACAACCAGTGATTGGAAATCAGCATAACTACAAACGGCAGCTTTTGCTGATTCCCATAGTTCTTAAAATACACTTGACTACCAGGATCTGGATACTTAAGTACAGTTTGTTTGTCATCAGGTGACCTGCAGTGTAGGATGTGTTTGTGCACTACGTTTATGGAGGAGAATCTTTGTAAACATTTTTTACAAACTTCCTGTTTCCTACCATATTTTGATACATGATTATGAATTAGACGTGACATACTCCTGATAATTGTGTAGTGAAAGTTATTGTCATCACCGATTAGCAACATGTCAACATGTTTATCTTCTGACTGCCCATATGTTGGAGCCAGAGGTGATACTCTAATTGGCTGTAACTTGTCAACAGACACATTATCCCACACAAACACATTCACAGATATACCAGGATTTAGTTTTTCAAACAAGTCTATGTCCTCTACTTTAACAGGGAACTCAATGCCACTGAAGTTGAGTTCGTTTACAAATTTGATGTAGTTAGATACACGTTCTGGTTTTGATTTTACAAAGTGTAGTTTAGCAAGCACACACCACATGAAACAATAGTTGTCATTGTTTTGTATATTGACTACAGCCTTTTTGTTTGCAACCTCAGTTGGCAGTGGCAACCATGCTTTACCTAATATAGGATGATACCTAGACTGCTTTAATTGTAGTTCATGTACATGTCCTTCGTGCCAGCCAGACCCCTTCATTTTTGCACTGTCAATTGCCTGGAGGAAGTCAGGTAATAGTCTGTATCTAAACACGTTCTCCAATTCTCTTCTTGTGTTAACTGTGTGTTGTCTTGTTGATATGTACGATACAATCACTTCACCGTCTACTCTAGTAAATTCTATTTTAGCAACAATCTGAATTTTCACACTGCCTGTGATAAGATTTTGTTGTATGACAGAAAAAGAGTTTTCTATTGATTCATAGACATTGTTAGTATTGGATATAGGCAAGTTTGTTGTGTGAAACACATTTATTACACCAGATGAGCCAGGGTTTGATGGGCCAGGGTTTTGAGAATTGTCCGTCATTTTTATTTGTCCGACAAATAATAAAATAAAAAATTTATTACCATTGTCACACCATATGTAATACTGTATTATCTGTAGTTATGATAAACAAGTCAACTACTTTCCTGGTGTTTGTCTTGAAGTCTTGTCCTGCAGGTGTAATATCACTTTATTAAATGTAACACTTTCAATATAACAATGTAGTTTTCTTAATTGATCAAATATGTCATTACACAATACCTCAAACCAACACAAGTGGCCACTGTTAGCATTAATAACTTTAAAAGCATTTGTCTTAAGATCAACAGTCTCATAATCATAACGTGGTAATCCATCTGAATATTCCAAAGTAACGTTATATGTCATGTATATCCTTATTGACGGTGTTGAGAGTTTAAAGCTGGGTCCAAACACACGTGTTTTTAAGTCATAAAAACACTTAACATCTTTGAAGCATTCTGTAACATCAAACACTTGGATTTGTCCGTCTGTCATTTTTATTAGACAATCAAAAGAATAAATTGTTATCAAGCAAAATCATGTTTTCTAGGAAATTACACTGAACAGTAACTTTTTACGTTTGCACCAATCAGCTATGTTGTCAGTAACGTTTTACATTTACACTGTGTTACTGCTTCTATGTAAGCTAAATGGATTTAGATTCAAACCACAGATACACTCACTCAGGGATAAAACACTATGTATTTCCAGGGGTGTAGGGGGCTCTGGATAGAGGTAGCACCTTTGCTGTTCGGCAGCTGCGTCCTACATAGGACGGACGGGCATCACTGGTCCTCATCCATCTCCTTAATCTCTCACGTGCTGGCTCCAAGCGCCACACCCTGGCAAACCACCTCAGCTGGTGGGCTAAACCACGTGAGGGGGTGGTGTTCACATTGCACCACTAGGCGGATGAGCTGTTTCTGACAGCCAATGGCTAGAGGACGGAGGAGATCAGGTTGGATCCAACGGCCAAATGTGGGGGAGTAAACCCTTCAAATCAGGAGTGGAGCCCCGAAGGCAGACAGCTGCCTGTATTCACGCACTGTTCTGGCAGCTCCTGCAGCCAAACTGGTGCCAAACGTACTGCTTTGCATTCCTTTGGATACATCAGCGAGGCCGAGAGGGGGATCTTGACGACTGGGCATCCCAGGATCTCCATACACTTCGCCCAGGCTTGCGCCCTGGAGAGGTCACTCCAGTGACTGACCCAGCAAGCGCATATACTCCATTGTCTTCCGAGACAGGATGCCAAACATTTCCTGGTCAATGACATAAGGGGCATAATCACTTGAAAGATTTAACCACTGTACAGAGTTGTCTCCCATAGACTATATGTGGCATACCCAAAAATGACCTTGGTAGACAACTGCGTCACTGATTTGTGAGTGAGTATTCATTGAGGATATTGTTCCTGTATGTGTGTAGCAAGGATAGTAATTTCAGGTATGTACATTTGTTGGCTTAGCTCAGTGTCATGTCTCGTGTGTGTGTGTGTGTGTGTGTCATTGGATTATGCAGAGATTCAGAAATCTTTACAGTTGACTCAAACCCGATAAAAACAGTGGCTTTTGAGAATCTCGCCATGCTCATAAGAATCTGTGATCGAGTGGGCTACTGAAAATGTAAGCCTCTTGTACAATAAAACATGTGTTTTTTATGTTCTCATAGAAGAGATTCAGTAGAGCAGACGACTCATTGCGTCACTCAGCTACAAGCTGTGTTTAGTATTGCCTACACTAGCGTGTGGTGTTTTTATGTAAACATGTTCTGTGTGCGTGTGTTTGTCTGTGTGTGTGTGTGCGTGCGTGCGTGTGTTTGTCTGTGTGTCAGTGCGTGTGTGTATGTGTGTTGTGTACCTCTAACAAAACCTGTTTGGCTCAAATAGCATGTTTTCAAAGTGACAGTTGACACACATGGCACTGGAATTGAAACGGTTGGTATTGTCAATAGTCCCAGCGAGGTGGGAACTGCCGGTAAACAAAACCTGTTCGCCCAGACTGGGGTGGGGGGGTAATGGATGACGTGTGTACACACAAGGTTTAAAATATACCAGTTAGAACATGACGTCTATTCAGGGCTGACAGCTGGCAACGGTGGAGTGCCACAAAGACTTTGTACGGCCTATTACTGACTGTGTGGTGTAAAACATATTAGGGGTAAACATTAGGACGGCATGGTTGAAAAAAGTGTGTTATGTTACCATTGTGTGAAAAGTGTGCATGCGTGCGTGCGTGCGTGCGTGCGTGCGTGTGTGCGTGTGCGTGCGTGTGTGCGTGCGTACGTATGTCTGTGTGCGTGTGTGGGTGCGTGTGTGCGTGTGTGTGTGTGTGTGTACGCTACCGGCACTGCAGTACGCAGAAAACCGAGACACCTCACAGAACCAGTTCTACGAGTCTACGTGTTCCAGCGCTAAAAAAAGAAATTTCACGTTCTGAAAAGTCAGAAATATTTTTCATGCTCAGATAAAACCGGATCAGTTCTTATAATCCATACATAGTGCTCTAATTAATTCATGGAATTTCAAATTTATCCGGCTGAGCAATGGCGGCAGCTCTGTCATACCGGTTAGTAGTTGGCTGTATGTGTGCGTATTTGTTTGTGTCTGTGTTAGTGTATATGTATGTGTTTGTGTATATGTATGTGTGTGTATATGTGTGTGTGTTTGTGTGTGTGTGTTCATGTGTTTGTGTGTGTGTACGTGTATGTTTATTCATGTGTTTGTGTGTGTGTATATGTGTGTGTGTGTGTGTGTGTGTGTGTGTGTAGGAGGTTTGACTACATTTGTTTGGGTCTATAGTGTATGTTTCGTATGCCAGGGTTGTGTTTGTGTTAAATCGATCTATGTAAGCAAGTAAATTGATTTTTCAGTACACTGGAGGGGGGGGGGGGGGAAACCTGTTCTTTTCATGTACAAATAAAGCCAGTAGCTACGGTCAGTGTAACGTACATAGAAACGCTGCTTTGGGCTGAGACTTTCAAAGCCTGCATCCTGTACTGCATGTATTAAAGATCCTGGTTGTCAAGACAAGTGTACACAGTGAAAATGTGTCTGTTAGTTCTCCCGCGGAGTTGTAATACGGGGCTTATGTAAATCTGTGAATCTAACCCTCTATGTACAAGGCCAGATATCGTCAATCTAACTTTTAGTGGAAATCAGATTTAAAAGGCCTGTGATAAAAAATGTTATATGTGTCATTTTACATCAGTGACACAATCAATAAAATAGCTTTTGTCATAACATGCCATTATGCTGGGCTGTGTCAACAGGAATTTCTAAAGACCTCTCTTGCCATAAAGTGTGTTTACACAGCGCGGCCTGGGCGGGGTGAAAACATGTTCCCACATTATATGCAAGGAGTTTGTCAGTTTTGCGTGTGTTGTACAGAGCTTGTGAGTTTCGGAAATCGACTCTGACAGTATTGAGAGACAATGGAGAGTAATTTTCTAATTATTTGGAGTGTGTAAAATGTCATTAGTTTATTACAGAGTGCACTAACAGGATTTTGGTTTGATTTGAGAAAAACGGCAGTGTGAAAGTTAATGACCGTAATTAGTAATTAATTATGGTCAACTTAAGACAATGGGTAATTGGGTCAATTATTTTACTCGTCAATACAGATGATGATTCTCATGAGCCAGTCTTTGTTTCAAAATACGGTTTTGGTGCCAGTGAGGTGGAAATTATGATAGCGCTGAGGGAGTAGTGAGTGTATGTGATTAAAAATAGATAGTTTTAGAGCATCTATTTGGCTCCTGAGGATCCGGAGTCTTTGTAAAGTACTTTCTTATTTCTCTATACATGCGTCACTAGCATCCGTGTACAATACATATGGACGTCTCGTGTCCGGATATACCGACAAAGGAACTACTGACAAACTTTGTTTGAGAAAATCAAACGCCTGTTGACACTGATCAGACCATTTGAATCTGGCAAATTTCCTTGTCAAGTTGATGATGGGTTCGGCTATCTCAGAAAAGTTGGGTATGAACCTGCGATAGCATGACATCATTCCAATGACACTGCGACACTCCCTTATACATGTTGGGTTCGGCAATGTCCGAATTGCTGACACCTTTTCTGGGTCTGGTTTGACTCCTTCCTTCCCTATCACAAACCCTAAGTACTGTGTTTCCTCGGCGAAGAACTGACATTTCTTCAGTTTCAACTTGAGTATTGTGCTGTCTGAGCCTATCGAACACATCTTTTATATGCTGATAATGCTGTTCCTTTGTTTCGGAAAAGATCAGAATATCATCCATATATGCCGAACAAAATGCTTCTAACCCCATCAACACTATGTTCATCAACAACATGAACACATTGGGTGCCTGGCAAAGTCCAAACAGCATGACTGCAAACTCAAAAAGTCCCTTGTGACAAGCGAAAGCCGTTTTCTCACTACTCTCTTGATCCGCCATCTCTACCTGCCAGTATCCCGATTTCATATCTAACCTTGTGAAATATTTTGCCTTCCCCAGCAAGGACAAAATATCGTCTATGAGCGGTAGTGGATACGACGACTTCTTAGTAATCTCGTTTAGCTTTCGAAAGTCAACGCACAACCTCTTTGAACCATCTTTTTTGGTGACTACAACTAAGCTGAAAGACCATGGCGACATTGATCTTCTGATGATCCCTGCCTCTAACATCTCACCTACTGCTTTGTCTACTATCTCTCTATCCTGCAAAGGAACGCGGTAAGGTTTCACCCTTATTGGAACGTGGTCTCCAGTGTCTATGCTCATTTTGACAGTGTTGGTGCGCCCTAAGTCCAGATCGCTACTCGCGAACAAATCGGAATGCTCCGATACCAGTTTAGTGACTGTGGACCTGATTGCGCAGGCGCATCGATTTCTGTCAGATCAATGGAAGCGACTTCTCGTTCTTCCGTTCTGTTAGACACTGACTCTACCTGACTTACGCCCCCACCCGGGTCTGCCCTGGGGGACTTGGGTGGGGTTAGGTATTTTTTAGTTCCCAGGGTCACCCTGGTCAGCCCCACAGGGTGGGTTTTTCTCTCTATTCTGGGGCATGTGTTTCTGTCTACCCTTTGTCCATTCACCTGTATTTGCCTTTTTAAAACTCTCCCTACTGTCTGCACTGCCTGTAGCTCTTGATATTGGATGTGTGTTGCTAGATGGTCTTAGCTTTATTTAGGCCCCATGTGTTAGGTTTATTTAACGTATTTGACCGGTTGGCGACATACATTCAATGTTCTGTTTAGTTGTTTTTTTTTTTTTTTTTTTTTTTTTTTTTTTTTACAAGCAGTGCAGGCACGTCCTGAGAAAGCCTTGTTGCTGTCGGGACGTTAAGCAATGTACAATCAATCTGACTTAAGCTGTTTGCCCTGCCTACCACACATCCCCTTTTTAGCCTGAACGTTTTGTTGATGTGATTCACAACTAACAAAGGAAATGTCCTACCTTTGTTTCTCACTACCCCGCTCATCACAGATAGTCCTGGCTCTTCTGCAACAAACCCCCTATCTGTCGCAGAGACTTCTAAACATTCTTCTTTACTGAAGTACTGTGTACTCTTTATTCTAACCTGACAAATCTCCGCTGTATGTGGTTTCAATACTCTCGTCTTGTGTACTCTGACTAACGAAGATATGTGCATGTCTTGTTCGTAAGGTGCACACGCATTCCCGACCCTAACCTTTCTCAAATCAAAATAAATGCGTGCTCCGTTCTTATCGAGCCAATCGTTTCCCAAAATGAAATTTCTATTCATCTCTTTCACTACATAAAAACGATGTTTGAACGACTGCTTTTCAATTTTGAAGTCCAGTTCTATACTGCCCACAACTCCTAGCACTTCCCCACTGACTGACTGTAGCGATACACTTCTATTCTCTAGCCTTGGCTTGTTCTGCAATTTTTCATACGACTTCTTGCTAATTAACGGTACTTCCGCCCCTGTATCTATGAGACTTCTAAACTTTTGACTTCCTACCTTAAAGACTATGCATTTTGGACTCCCCGCTAAGTTGATGCTAAAGGATCTACTGTTTCCCCCGTTCTGCTCACCGGCTTCTCGTGGTGCAGAACGTTCTAGTTTCCCTGTCGCTCCTGTCCTATCCTAGCCCTACATTCTCTTTGTCGGTGGCCGTAACCCCCGCATCGCCAACACCGCACGTGTTGATACCTTTGCTGTGACAAAGACGACTTTTGCTGACCGACTGCGTTTATCCGCCTAGCCTTGCAATCGCGTGCCTTGTGGCGTGGTGAACCGCATTGAAAACACGCCCTATCTCTAGAGTGATCCACTTCTTTTGCAGACTGTTGCTGATCGCCATTGAAGGTGGGGATCAGCTGTGAAATGAGTTGCACATTAACTAAAGATGACAACCTCTCTATCTGACTACCTAATGCGGCCAACACCGGGTTCAGTGGGTGTGGTCCTCCTACATATTCTTCTGCCATTTTCACTACAAATACAAAATATTGCTGGCCCTTACTCAAAACTGTAGCGATGACACAAAAAGGTCACTCACCTGTTTGTCCAGCGTTGGTGACGGTGGTTGTGGCCCGAGGTCGTTTCGTCTGCGGCCGGCTCCTTCTCAGTCTCGTTTCACGATCTTCTGTCTGCCTCTCGTTGCGTCTTCAGTTCTCGGCGTCGTCGTACTTTTGACGTAGCGTCGTTCTGCCATCCTCTGCGATAGTCCTGTCTTCCATCTCGTTTTGGAATCTGCGATTGTTCTGTCTTCCATCTCGTTCTGACATCCTGCGATGGTTCTGCTAAACCCGTTCTGACATCCTGTGATGGTTCTGCTAAACCCGTTCTGACATCCTGCGATGGTTCTGCTAAACCCGTTCTGACATCCTGGTCACGGCACCAAAATTGGTTGTTACGTGTTGCACTATGAACACGTAAAACAACTGAAGTCCAGTGATGGTTTTCTCTCGTGTTTATTTCAGTCTAAAGAGCATTGTCTGGGGTTGGGCAAGACCAACCATAGACTACAATTCGGTCGTTCTCTCACTAGTCGCTCTCTCTTCTACTTTCGTCCATCGCTCTCACTCTCATCTCACTCTCCTCTCGTTGTGTTCCCTCTCTCGTTGTGTGTCTCGTTCTGTCCCCCGTTGTCTGTCCCCCAGTATGTATATACCCTTGCCCTTATCAATCATCTTCCCACTTAGGACCCGCCCCTCGTTTAGGGCCGGTGCCGTTACGTGAATTAGAGCGTCTCCACGTGCCGATGGTCCCGTTAATTAGATGCCACCCATTTCCCTTATAGTAACAGTTCCGGATGGCCGGCCCGTTATCTTGATTAGGGCTGCCCGGCGAGTCCGGTAGTTACGTACAGACGCTGACCATATGATACGTGACCGGAAACTACGTCCGGATGCCGGATGTGAAGGCACGCGTCAGTAGTGCAACATGCGTCATAACCCGGGTAACACCCCCAAAGTCGCACCCGTGAAGTGGGTGAGTCTCGGCTGCGTGGCATCAGCCTTCCCATTGGGTCCATAGCACACCCGCTCTGGGTAGGAGCCGACCCAGGTAGGAAAAGTCCCACTTGACTCGTCTGGGATTCGAACCCGGATCTCCCGCCAGTCCGACGCGCTAACCACTGCGCTACGGAGGCCGGTGAACTAAGTACTTAACTTTGTTACGCAAACTTTTAAACTCAGGGAAGTTCTTTTCTCGTTTAGCGGTGTTTCGTGCCTCCATAGTTTTTTTTATTTCCTCCGTTATCCAGGAGGGAGGCTCGCGGCGTGGGACTCGCTTCCTTCTTAGCGGCGCGTGTTTATTCAGCACCCCGAGGAACAGATCAAGCCATACAGTGAGCGCATTATCAGGGTCAGTGCAGTTATACACTTGATCAAATCCTGCATAGCTTAGATCATATAAGAAAGCATTTGTATTAAGCTTTTTAAACGATCTGTACGTTATGTACGAGTGCTGGTCCCGACTTTGTTTTGCGGGCAGATTACACGACCATGTACAGGCGATGGGAAAGTGGTCACTGACGGCTAATGAAGAAACATTAGTTTCCGCAACTGCTGTTGGGTTATTAGTGTAAATGTGGTCGATGATGGTGGCTGCCGAGCGTGATACTCGCGTTGAAGATTTAATCATCTGCTTTAGCCCGAAAAGAGTGATCACTGATTGCCATGTAGGCTTGGGTTTCAGAATATCGATGTTAAAGTCTCCCAGAATGAGAACATCTTTACCGGTGTCGTTCACTTTATCCATCACTTGTACAAAGTCGTCATACCAGTCAGCAGTAGCAGCTGGATTTCTGTACATAAAGGCGATAAGGATGGGAGAGGAATGCGGTATTTTCACCTCCAGCCACACACACTCCAGCTCTCTGGACTCAAGGTCTTCATGTCTGCGTACCATATTTCGGATAGAGCTATGTACATAGACAGCTATTCCAGTGTATCCAGGGTAGCCTGGGTCACGCCGGATTAGAGAAAAGTTAGGAATAAGTAAGCTAGCATCACTGATGTTTGGGCCCAGACGTGATTCCGTGAGACCAAAGAGATGGAAGTACGATGGCTCATTTAAAAATAAACGAATATCGGGGACCTTGTGAAACAGGTGAAAAATATTAAGGTGTCCGATTTTCAGTCCAAATGTTTGAACGCTAATTCAAGCTTTCGGCATCGCTTCTCGTCAGTTCGCGTTAAAGTAAAAGTCACTGTAAAAAGCCTCTATGATCTCAAAATGGGATCACATACACAAAAATGCCCGATGATCTCAAAATGGGATCACATACACACACAATACTGTTAAGTCTCTCGTGCCAAGAGAACTTGGAGTCCACCAAAGAAAAAAAAAAAAGACAATTCACTGGATAAAGGCCAGAAGGTCACTGTGACTTCCGTAGTCAAACAGTTCTCAGTGTGCTGCCTCAAAGGCAAACACACAGCCAATGTCAAAACAGTCTGTAATATTTCGCAGTTCCGATTACCAAAAATTAATCACTATTTATGAAACACGGTATACTAAATAAAAATGTCTTAGTGCTACAGCACTTGTTAAAACACATCCACAGAAATTCTAACGTTTCTGTTATTATTTCAAATTAAGTCCACACAACCTATACAAGGGCTCACACTCCTATGCACATAGGAACACACGCTATCGTCCGCGGCTCGCGTGTTGCGGGTTGAATCGTTGTCAAGATTAATAAATAAATAAAAATGTCATAGTTTTGAATGCTACGCGCTAAACCAAGTAAACTGAATGAGAATTGTCAGTATAAACGCTATGTACACAGCAAGGGCCGGTGCGTCTTAGAGCTACCTAACACACTCACTGGGCCGAGCAGACACGGATTAATTTTCATTACACCACAGCTTGGGGCCTCAGACCACCCATCAAGTAGGGTAACTGCCAATGTGGGAAGGGTGGCGGGTACGGCTGGAAAGGCGGCTGGAAGACTAGATACGGTGGCAGTCCGGGGTGTGTGGCCTGGGGCCAGGGAACGATGGGGCGGCCGTAATTCCCGTAGTAGGACGAAAAGGCGTGAGGATCCACGACTACGTCAGATCGATGGTACAATGGCTGTAGGGAAGGAATCCTGGCACCAGTGGTGACATCTGCATGTGAGTTCTTTGTAGTAACGGTGGCGCGAGATGTCTTGTCAACGGGAGGCTGGCTGTTGTGGTTATTGGGGACGGGGACAGCTTGGCGAGAGACATCCGCCCTGTCACCGTTATTGCTGCTCGCCAACACTGAAGTCTCCCACCGGCGGGCACTTGCAGACTTTGACTTCTGCTCGGTGCTGTTTGTGTGACCTGGAGTTAAATCCCGAGAATTAGAGTCAGGCCCAAAGAACAGTGGTGGGTAGGCTTGCTCGTGCTTTACGGTCTGTTGGTTACAGTGGCTACCACTCTGTTTATTTACGGGAACATAGTGTATGTCTGTGGACGAGCCTTGTTTACGCTGCATACGAGTGCAGAGCTTCATCTTCGGCGTGATATAAAAACCGTTTCACCTGACGGAGCAGAACACCTGCACCTTTTTCACTCAGATGCAGTTTGTCACTGCTAAAGAGAGCAGCAGCAACTTGTCCCTGTGGCGTGTAGAAGTCCTTTTCTTGGAGGAAGAGCACTTTCTCACTGACACAGTATTCGGCCAGGCGCTGGTTGACAGTTTCTGTTATTTTTAGTGACCGTCGACCCTGGGGGAGGATTGCAGTGTAAGCAACTGCAGCAGAAGGGTATGCACGGCGGATCTGCTTGGTGAGACGTTGGAAGCTCTGCAGAATCACCTCCGTGTCGTGGCCCGAGGCGCAGTCGTTTGTTCCCACGTGGACCACAACACGGTTGATGTCCTCACGGAGTTCACGCGTCTCTAGGGTTGCAGCCAGGTCACCAGCCTTGACCCCGCGTAGGGTACGCACGCACGTGGCCCCGCTAGGATCAAGCCGGCGGCGATCCACCCGCTGTAGATTGGAGTCGCCAATCAGTAGGGCAGACACTTTACCCGGGGGCGGCAGACGAAAGCTGAAGAGTCGCGGGGCTTGTGGCGGCCGGTCCTTGATGGGATTAGCTCCCATATCTTCGCCGCTGGCCCCTCCTTCCGTAGACTCGCACGTCTCCTGACTGAACGTAACGGGATGCTCAGTAGAGTCAGCATGGGTAAGCTGCTCTTTCAGGACGACAGGGGGAGGGGAGGAGGCGGCTGAGAGAGGAGTCGTGTTTTCAAATGGAGGGATGGAGTTAACAGCGGGTGGAGGTCGTGTGATACCCTGTTTCTGTCTAGCCAGGAGTTCTTTCTCGCGGCTCTCAATAGCGTCGACCTTTCCCATTTTGGTGATGAGTCTAGAAACTTGCCTTTGCAAATCGCTATTTTCTTTTTGTAGGGCGTCGATTTCCGCTTTCATGTTCTCGCGTAACTCCTTTTGCTGGTTTTCGAACTGCAGTTTCAGGTCTGTTATCATGTCAGTCACACTAGCAAAACAAGGGGTTCCTACCACTGGCTCAGTACAACGGTCACAGCACTGAGGGGAACATTGGGTCGAAGTGTGCACAGTCTCTGAAGTGACGTCATCTGAGACGAGGCCTTGGGCTGTTTCATCATTTACCTCGTCCATCGAACTGGCCAAAGACTTGCTAATCTCCTCATTGCCTCCGGACGCTAGACAGGGAGAGTCACGGCTAGAGAGTGTTTGAGACGGAGGGTAGGGCATTGGGGGATTAGGCCCAAAGGCAGCTGTGGTGTGGTTGCAGCGCGGGGCACAGGAGGTAGCAGTGCCCGGGGGGCTGGAGTGTGCTTCACTGCACATCGTCACGCTCCTCTCATCTGTTGACTTGATGGCCATGAAATGATGATTGACACATGACGTCATCGTGTCAATGAAGGGTTCCGATTTCGGTATGTGCTGGGGACCAAAAGAATCAGCAGAAAGGGGAGGGGTGAAGAAGGGTGGGAGTGCTAGTGGCGATTACAGCGTTTAAGACTGGATGGCCGGGCTGAGATGCGAGTGGAGACTGGGAGGGTGAAGTTGAGGAGTCAGATGAGGGGGTTCAATGGCAAGTATTGGCGGGGTACTCAGTGGGTGTTCGGATGAGGATTTAGATATCGGGGGTTCAATGGCAGGCGTAGTTGTCTCGTCAGACATTGTGCTCACTATTGTTTTCATCTTGTCAAACTCCTCATCCACCCACTGTCGGCCGTGCGGTCCCCTGCACAAGCACAGTGCCTGTAGTGATAGTGATGAGCTTGCTTGATTCGAGGTAGAGTTGGAAAAATGTCTTGTAGAGATTAGGAGGGGAAGGGTTGCACAGTGGAGTGGGGAGGGTGATGATGCTGAGCTGATTGCTGGTTTGCTCGTAGTCGAACCAGTCGGCGGTAATGGCGGCTGGACACACTGCGACGTACCGTGTGTGGAGTATGCATCTCCATAGCGGGAGTTTATCGCTAGTGAAAGTCTTTTGAATAGGATCCATTGTATGGCGAATTTTCTCAATGGAAGTGTCCATGGCGTGCTTGGCATTTGCGGCAGATCGGGTGATAGAGCCCATGGTGGTGGTGGAGGGGTAGAGGAGGGAGGCAGTGGTGGTGGAGGGAAGGGGTGGTGGTATGCTACACATGAAGTGCCAGCATACAGCTGGCAGCCCATGGTAAAAGGAAGGTGGACTGAGGGGAGGGTGTGGTGGTGGGGGAAGGATGGTAGGATAGTCAATTATTTGACGCGGTTGGCGCGGGTGGAGGGGCCCATGGAGGAGGGTGGGTGTGGTTGGCGGATTACATAGCTGATGCCAGCCTCGCGGTCATGCCAATTGCCATGATAGCTCACTGCTGCGCTCAAGAGTGACGGCGGCAGCGACTGTCAAGTACTGGGGCCCGGCTAGCGTCAGTTTACTTTACCACACATCTGGAATGATACGCTGGAATGTGAGCTCGCACTAGCAGAGCGGTCTGTTTATACTTGCTGTCAACACGTCTAATCAGTACCAGATGGAAGAAGTTACTGCATCTACTCGCGCAGCCAGGATTCTCATGAGCTTTCGCATCTGCCGGAACCATAAGGATCTATGTCTAGGTTCACGGCAGACTCGGGATTGCTTAATACGACTGTACTAGGCACGCCGGGCTGGCGCCAAGCGACCCAGAAACGGAAGAGTCCATGTTCCACCGCTCGAAGTATTGAACAGAACAGTGATGAAGAAAAAAAAAAAAAAAAAAAGAAACGTTCATAACTCTGGAAAAATGAATGTTACACAAATGGAAAAATCACATTCCAATAGAAGTCACTATCACAAGTCACTGAGGCTAAAAATTACACATCACAACCAAACACTGCCAGCACAATTGTCACTGGAGTGGGAGTGATGTGACTATGCGACTTACTCGCACTCGTGCAGAGAGAGAGAGAGAGAGAGAGAGAGATGATGATGATGATGATGATGATGTAACTTTATTTATCAACGGTAAAAAGTTTTGACAGATACAAATCGTCATTTTACAAACTTGCCGTTGCTAACATCTACAACATAAAATAGATTTTAAAAATAATAATAATAATAATAATAATAATAATAATAAAGAATTATATTTACACATATTATTTCATGCAACATTAAAATTAAAAAAAAATCATCTAAACAAAATAACTCAACATTCATCTCTCTCTCTCTCTCTCTCTCTCTCTCTCTCTCTCTCTCTCGAAGCAACAGGGCTGCCATTTGAGACCTCCTGCAAAAAGTACTGCCTTTTGCCAGTAAATCTCAACGCCATGCCAGTTGAAGGACTGCCTTCAGCTTTGGAAGCTGCTTTGAACGCCCTGCTATGCGACAACACGCTGTCATCCTTTAAAATTGACGGTAGAGGCGACTCGACAGTTGTCATTCTGAGGTTGACCGGTATGGCACACGGGTCCCCTGCCATTACTGCAACCTACCGCAAGAAGCCGCCATCTCACAATCGCCGGGACTACATGAGAGCAGAGGCCAGGAGGCAGGAACGTTCAAACAAGGCAAGTGACAATCTATCACCAGTATTGCCTTTGTTTATGCCCACCCCGCCCACACAAGCTACAAACAGCGAAGACAAACAGCTACACACTCTCGACACGCCGTGTACAACTCCCCAAGCCACAGGTGATGAGGTTGCACGTGTTTCCCATGATGTCTACACACCCACAGCGGACAGGATAGAGACCAGTGACGATGCGCCTACAGAGTGCATTGGTACCAGCGTGACAACACAGCTGATTGGAGCGTGCGCAATGGACTGTGTCGACAGTGCTGAAGTTGACCCTAGTGATGCGAGTGTAACCACTGATTCATACACTCTTGAAGAGAGAGATTACGTCGCATCAATCATGAACAGAACTTTACAAAGACGTTTACGCGATAACCAGAGAAACACAGGATTTGAGAAATGCGTTTTGTACAAAAAAAATCAGCAAGAGCAATTGTTGTGTAGAAGTGATGACATAACAGTGGTCTTGGACTGTGAGAAAGGTTCTGTGTGTCACTGGTTCATCCATCAAAGAAAAAAGCTGATGAGTGACTATGAACAAAAGGTGCAAGAGAACATTTGCCGCTGGACTGCCATAGATCCCAATGGTAACTACCAAGAGTGTTTTGATAGGGCGCTGATCGAGTTGGAGAATATACGTTCCATGGTTCGTCACCTCCTGGGTTAACATTCTGACTGACTCGGTGCTTGATTTGAAGCCTAGCCTGACTGATGACGACTGTCGCATTGTTGCTGACTTTTAGCTAATAGAATAACCGATTCCTAACATGGACATTTACCTTGTTGGATGAGACCTTATTTCGGTGTTTTCATTTGTTGTCGAATATTTTCGATTTTTTCCTCCCCATCCCACTGTTCCCCCATTGCAATGGGCCGTCGGCCTGAGCAATAAACATCGTTCGTTCGTTCGTTCGTTCTCTCTCTCTCTCTCTCTCTCTCTCTCTCTCTCTCTCTCTCTCTCTCTCTCTCTCTCACACACACACACAATATATATAGATAAATGCATACATTACATAAAAGCATTAGCCATCAGGGTTTGTTTAAATGCCCAGTGTTGTTATGTTTGGCTCATCAGGTAATCAAAATGTTTCGTTTTAAAGATTCCAGTGGAGGCTATAGTCTTCAAATATGCAGGAATAGTGTTCCATACAAACGATCCAGAAAAGGATAAACTAGTTTTAAAGAGGTCAGTTCTAGGCAGAGGTAGGGGTAAAGTATTGTTCCTTGAGGTCCGTTTGCGTTCTTGCTGTGGCATAAATTTGGTGGTTAGATATTGCGGTGTCATGTTATTTAATATCTTGTGCATAAGGATGCATTTGTTGAAATTAAGTTGTTGACGCAGGCTGAGTATGTTTAGATGTCTAAATTTGTCTATGGTAAGAATGGGCCGCGTATCTATCATTTTGACAGCTCTTTTTATTATAGAGTTTAACCTGTTCATGTGAACATCACTACAACCGTCCCACACTGTGGAGACATAATCAACGTGAGACTTGATATGGGCATGAAAAAACAGTTTACGATTATGTGTATCCGTTACTTGTCTAAGCTGGGACAACAGGAAAGTGTTTTTAGCAATGGTTTTACAGACTGTATTTATATGCGTCTCCCAACATAGTTGTTCGTCAACGTGTATTCCCAAGAATTTACGTTCTGTGACTTGTTCTATTGGTTTAGCGTTCAGTTGTAAATGTAACGGCTGTGCTCGGCGTTGGTGTTTTTGTCGTGTAGTGATTAAAATACTCTTTGTTTTTCCTGGATGAAGAACCATATGATTTTCTCTACACCAGTCGGAAACCTTGCTGAGACTACTTTGTAAGCTAATGGTAATGTCAGCTGTTTTTTTTACCCGAAACATGGAGGCTCGTATCGTCCGCAAACAGGTTGCAATTAACATCAGTGTTAGTAATATGCAAAGGCAAATCATTAATGAATATTATAAATAGAAGAGGTCCCAAGATGGACCCCTGGGGGACATCGTAGTTAACTTGTCCTTGTTTAGAGTATTTTCCATGGGTGTATATACCTTTTGTTTTCTGTCTTTTAGGTATGATCTAAAGAATGCTATGGCAGTTTCACTTATATGGTATGCTGCTAGCTTTTTAAAGAGAATGTCATGGTCGACAAGATCAAATGCTTTTTGTATGTCTAAGAAAACAGCTCCAGACATCAGGTTTTTATTTATTGATTCCAGCCAGATGTTTACAATGTGTCTCAGTGCTGACTGACATGAGTGTTTCGGTCTAAAGCCGGACTGATGAATATTTATAAAATTGCTCCTTTCTAAAAAAAAATGAGGAGGTGTTTTTGTATGTGTTTTTCAGGGGGCTTTGACAGGGCTGACAAAAGTGAGATAGGACGGTAGTTATTGACATCTTCAAGATCTTTTGATTTAGAGATTGCAATTACCTTGGCCTCTTTACAAAATAGTTAGAAACGTGCTGTGTTTTATACAGATATTAAAGATATAAGTGAGTGCCTCTACCGTATATGGTAGTGACATTTTCAAAATTTTGTTGTCTATCCATCCCGGTGGACTTTTTGTTCGGCATGCTAGAGATAAATTTGCCGACTTCAGCGACGGTAATATCAGGAATGATGAATGTCTGCAGTCTATTTTTGGCCTCACAGTATTTTTGCCAGTGCACTAGGAACTTGGTACTCTGCGTTATTACTTGCAGCCGACTGAGCAAGTGTTTCAGCTGTCGATAGGAAGTGGTTATTTAATATATCAGCTGACAAATGGGATGGTATTTCAGGGGCTCATTTACCCTTTGTTATAACGTTTAGGGCTTTCCACACCGATGCTGTATCTTTTTTGTCCCTAATCATTTACTGG
Source organism: Semisulcospira habei (assembly GCA_036245525.1). NCBI lineage: Eukaryota > Metazoa > Mollusca > Gastropoda > Semisulcospiridae > Semisulcospira > Semisulcospira habei. The sequence goes on from BTPG01000007.1 coordinate 152,329,127, forward strand.
ACGAAAAGTCTTTTTTTTTTTTTTTTTTTTTTTGTTTGTTGACATTTTCACTAAGTATTTAACACGATTTCTTTGTTTCTTATATTCATCAAACTGTTTTTCTTTCTTAAGTTTGTCTCTAAATGACATGGCCTGTTTGACATCTACTGGGGTTTTCTCGAATGGGCGCATGCTTATTTAAAACCCCAAGGAATAGATCCATCCAGTACGACAGGGCACTGTCAGGAGAAGTGTGGTTATACACGTCACTGAAAGGAGTATTGCGCAGATCCCGCAGAAAGTCGCCGTTATTAAATGTTTTGAAAGAACGATATTTAATTGTTTTATCTCTCTTTTTGTTCTCTTTGTCTAGTTTCATGGAGACTGTGCAACATACTGGATTATGGTCACTGACAGCTAAGGAGGGAACATGTACATTTGATATTTTATCATCATTTGTCACATAAATATGATCAATCAGGGTTGAAGATGTACATGTGGTTCTAGTGGGGTTTTTAATTAACTGTTCTAAACCGAATAGTGCTGTTGTTGACGCCCATGCAGCATGGGACCCTTTAGATTTAGAAAGATCAATATTAAAATCGCCCAAAAGAACAACGTCAGCTTTATTTTGATTTACGCTATCCATCATTGCTACGAAGTCATCATACCAGTCACAGCTGGCTGCGGGATTTCTATAAATAAAGCCAATGAGGACGGGGGTGATTTAGATGTCTTCATTTCTACCCACAAGCTGTCCACTTGAGCTGACTTTAAGTCTTGTCGCCGTTTGACGTTACCAAGTATTGAGTTATGTATATATACAGCTAGTCCAGTGTGTTGAGGGCTTGAGGCATCTCTGCGGAGTACTGAGAAATTTGGGACAGAAATGGAGTTATCCCTTATTGAACTTTTAAGCCTTGACTCGGACACACCAAAAATATGAAAATGTAAGGGCGTGTTTAGGAACACAGATAAATCGGGCACCTTGTTAACTAGATGGTATATGTTAAGATGGCCAATTTTCAGTTCGTCTGTTCGTTTCGGAACAGTATTTAGATTACGATTTTGCATGTCGGTAAAAACGCAAATGTAGCGAGAGATATAATACAAATATGGTCACAAAAAATAATCCCAAAAAAATAAAAAAAAAAATAAAAATCAACTAATATCAATATCTATAGAATGCTTTAAAAAAGCTCAATAAAACAATACACGGCGAAGAATCACAATGTTTATCACGCGCTTAGTCTGAGTTCAGCAGAATGTTTACGGTTTTCTTGCTTGATTATGTCAACAACAAAAATCAAAGTCAACAACTATAAAAGAAAACAAATGAAAAAATGACTTGTCAAGGAACTATGCACGTTCACATGCAACAAAAGTTCATAATACAGAAAGATATTTTGACAACTTAAAGATAAGAAGAAAGAAAAACAAACAAATTTAAAGTCTAAGAAAATGGTACAACTATAATAATTTTAAAAATCGCTAAGTGAAAAAAAGTATATTTAAATCGGGAAATGATAATAGCAGACTGGGAATTATTGTCAATAATAATAAGAGAGAGAGAGAGAGAGAGAGAGAGAGAGAGAGAGAGAGAGAGAGAGAGAGATGATGATGAATCTTTATTTATTCAGGATAAAGCTATTAGGCAACTCAATGCCTGTCTTACAAGCTGTCCTGTAAACAAACAACATAACAGGAAAATAAACAGAGCATGCAAATACTAACAATAATAATAATGATAATAAGAAGAAGAGGAAGAAAAACTACGGGGAAAAAAACACAATGGAGAATTTGTAACTGCCTCCGATGCAAAAAGCAAGAGAACGAAACGCGTGCACAGCAATAATATTATACTCATCTAAGACAGTGTCATATAATCAGCAGCATCAATAGTGTATAGTGACACCGAGAGAGAGAGAGAGAGAGAGAGAGAGAGAGAGAGAGAGAGAGAGAGAGAGAGAGAGAGAGAGGAGAGAGAGAGAGAGAGAGAGAGAGAGAGAGAGAGGCAACTTGAAAAATCAGTTACGTCGGGCTGGGCCTGTGAGGGGGGATGGTGGAGAGACCATGCCGCGGGGGGGGGGGGGGGGGGAGAGGAGGGGGGGGGGGGGAGGGGGGCCGGAAGGCCGAGTTAACACAGTCATACAGAGAAGTGATGTAGGGCCTACATCATTGCTACGGTACAAGTAAAATAATTTGTATGGGTCTTTGCCTGTTTTGGGCAGATAAATCGAGTGTCTGTGCGCTTGACAAGAGTCCCATTAGTCTAGTGCCTCAGCCTGCTGAAGGAGCCCGGTATGGCCAAAGGCGTATAGGCACCCACCATGACAAGGAGCAGGTACGACCCAAGTGAAAAGAAGGTATGGCAAAGGAATACGTGTACACATAACCCTTTCGCTGTCGGTGATCACGGATTGCGCGTCTGAAGCCACTGCACAATGACCGGCATGCGTGTGAACAACACATGAAATGGGCACAAAGCTTATTATTATTATTATTATTATTATTATTATTATTATTATTATTATTATTATTAAGACTGACTTATTACACTTTAGAGTCCCTCGGCACTATTTTAGAAAGTGGTCAGGGAAGCACCCTTGACCAACAAGATACTTAAATCCTCATGAGCCCCCGCGACTGCGGGGGCTCATGAGGATTTAAGTCTCTTGCAGATAGGTAGAGTCGGTCTTGCTCCGGCACTTAAGGGATGAATAATAATGATGTCAAGAGCAGGAATGGTCCAGCCCCAAACAATAATTGAATCCATCAACAAATAAATCGGTAAAGGAAATCCGCCCCAGCCACGAGTTGGAACAGTTGTAGGAGTGACTAAGCTTAGTCCTGCTCGGGCCACTACAGCAGAGCGCCTCGCCGACTTACTTGGATTGTGCGGGGCTAAGTCCACTCGTGCAACAGACCCCCGGTCACTTGCACCGCCAAAACCACACTGGATGTCTCCCTCGACTGATACGCTGATCGAGGGAGACAACCAGTGCCCGCCAGATCGTGGCCGATAAGACGAACCGACGGCTTCTGTTGCCGCCCTCAGTCGCTTATAGCTCACGGTGCCCATGATTCTACCACCCAATGCGCAAGACTGAGACCATCGGACCGATGTAGGCCCGCGCACGACTGTGCTGCGCTGGCCCCAACGGAGACCGTCGACATCCGTTTAAACCGGTACTCACTTTTGCTGGCACTGAAGTGTTCCCCGCTCCCATCACAACACACACACACACACCCACGCGCGCGCGCGCGTGCGTGTGTGTGATGTGTGTGTGTGTGCCCTGTGTGTGTGTGTGTGTGTGTGTGTGTAGTGTCGCCTCACCCCAGCCTTCGACACCAAAATCTGTAGCGTCGCTGACCGTGTGCAATTGTTTGTGTGACCGGTGAATGTGTATGTAAATGTTTGCTCGTGTCAGGATGCCAAGTTCACACACACAAGCACAGTCACTCGCACTCGATACTAACTACAATAAGACATGTGAAACGAAGATCGCATTTCGTATAGACTATATTGCAGTACAGGCTAATAGTGATAAAGCGACAACAAATGCCCCGGCATGAGGCCGTTTGAGAAAAATATATTCTCTGCTGGTCACAATGTCATCAGACGTTACTACAGTAGCGCAGCAAAGTACTAATATCTAAGTCGTGTCTCTAAAAAGAATGACAAAGGAGAATCTAGTAAAATAACTAAGTCGGAGAGGCCATTAGATAAAAGGAAGCCTCGGCAAAAATGACAAAGTCCAAAGTGCCCTTTATAAAAGAAAGTCTATAAAAGTAGCTAAGTCAGAGAGGCCTTTGGTAAAAGAAGACCTGTACAAAAATGACTAAGTCCAAAGCGCCCCTTTGTAAAAGGGAAGCCTCGGAAAATGACAAGAGTCCGAGGCGCCTGTTACAAAAGAAGAGCCCCGAAAGTAACAGAGTCCAAAACGCCCTTTGTAAAGGGAAGCCTCGGAAAAACGACGGAGTCCGAGCCGCCCGCTATAAAGGATAACTATCTAAGAAAAATGGCAGAGTCCAAAAGGTCCTTTGATAAAGGGAAGCCTCGGAAAAACGACAAAGTCCGAGACGCCCGTTATCAAGGAAGACTCCAGAAAAATGGCAAAGTCCGAAGCGCCCGTTATAAAGAAAAACCTCGGAAAAATGTCCGAAGACTCCTAAAAAATGGCTAAGTCTAAAACGTCCTTTGATATTGGGAAGCCTCGGAAAAACGACAAAGTCCGAGACGCCCGTTATCAAGGAAGACTACAAAAAAAAAAAAAAAATGGCAGAGTCCGAAGACTAAAAATATATGGCTAAGTCCGAAGCGCCCTTTGTAAAGGGAAACCTCGGAAAAATGGCCAAGTCCGAAGCGCCCGTTACAAAGCAGAGCCGCCCGAAAAATGGCAAAGTCCCAGGACTCCAAAAAAACGACAGAGTCCGGGATTCCCGTGCAAGGGAGCAGAAAAATGACAGAGTCCAAAATGCTGGGTTGTAGAGAACTCTGGAAAAACGGCAAAGTCGAAGAAACAGCAACTGTAGAAGCGATCGTGGATAACAACCGCTCAAATCCACCTATCTCCGCAGACCATGTACCACACCACGATCTAAGCCAAAGATGCCGACCGCAGCGGGAGCTTTTGCTAGCCGAAAACTGACGGGCAGCGAGAAACGGCTCGCCCGACCAAAATCATTACGTGTTACAAAATGGTGAAGCACTCTTCCCTGCGATAGAACATTACTTTCCTAGCTTTTGTCAGTTCTGAAACTATTACCGACACCTAGAGCACTTCAAACACTATATTGTTGTAAAATCCTCTTGCAGATGAAAAATCGTACTTTTACAGGACTACGTAGTTAACAACCCAAATCCAACAAATCTCTTGTCAGGGGAAAATACTCCGCAGTAACCAGCTGTCTGGCATCGTAGCAGAGCTCTAAAAAGAAGGGAGAAACCGACACTAGGCGAGGTGCGGTCACTGAGAACAACATCTGGCCTTTGTCTAAACGTTCTGCTGGGTTACACAGCCTCGCTTCTTACTACTGGCGGTAAATGTACACATTAACTTCCAGACTTGCAGGAAACAAAAATAGCTGAACTATGCAGGGGTAAGCCTCAGTGAGCACACTGACTACACAAAAAGAAAAGAAAAAAATAATACGATAAAAAAAAACGTGTACAAGGCATTTTTACCACAGTGTGTGCGTGTGTGTGTTAGTTTCCCTGCTCGGTGCATGCCAAGTGGCGCAACACAAATGATGCCTAATTAAGTCATCCGGCCAGCGAACGCAGGGACTTGTGATACACCACACACTGGTTGTCTCTCGCGAGTCGTTACGCTGATCAGCGGCAGCGAGTCAAGACTGAAACAACCAGAGTGGATCCAGTCCACAACTGTCTCTTGCTGACTGTGTTCACGGTCATGGCACGAACCCGACACGGATACGATCCCAACCCGCAAGTGTCATGTGGCAAGTTTCCTAAACTGAAAAATAATTGCGTCATCATTTTCGTTTAAAGTCGGATGCCGCGAATTCGTTTCTGCATCGAGCCGTATGCCGGAAACACACAAACATGGAAAGAACTTGCACGACTCAACCGGCGGCTGTTCTGTCACGTTTCGTACCCGCTTCGGATTGGGATGGAATTCGTATGGGATCGGTGTTGATGGAAGCCGCGTGCTTTACTGTTCAGTTAGCCTACGACAAATCATGAAGTGAAGTCGTACTTACAACTGACTGACAACGGTGTACGCAGGCAGCCCCGGAGAAAACTGATACTGTCAAAGAAAACCCCCACTGCAACAGTCAGTCTAGCCTACCAGCTTCAGGCCGCGTGTACTACTAGCACATGTTCCGCGAAGCTCACAGGCATGGGATGAACGTTGCGTAATAGCTCACTTCTTCAGTAACCTTTTGCGTGTCGGTAGCGGTCACGGTTTTAGTGGCGATGATTCCTACAGGAAGGGTTATAGTCTTACAGGAATCATCGCGACAAAAGCCGCAACCGACACGCAAAGGGTTAACAGGATTGTGACATGCGCTACGAGACGTGACAATATTCTCCATCACTGCTATTCAACTATCAAGAATGCTTTCCATTCAGTCGCACGCGCACCTCTTGTCAACTGACTCTGATCATAACATGATCTACCTAATCGTGCTTCAGTGTTGGGTTCATTTCGCGGCTATATACGGTCCATTGAGTTATATTATAAATATGAGAAATGCGCCATATAAATACTATGTATTGTTATTATTATTATTTCAAGATGACTTTATTGTTGCTGTAATAGAAGATAATCCTACACAGCAAAAATTGTCTTGCCACCGCAGGTGCTGCTCACATTCACTCACTGACTCGCTCATTCCACAAATGGTTACAATAACGGAGCTACAAAATGCACAATGACTCAGGACGGGTGAAGCCCGTCGCCAAGGCATCTAATGGCCGGCGCCAGTGGCCTCATCCCGACCCGAACCTCCCTGACAAAAACAGATGATGCTAAGACAGCCCTATCATGTGTCTCCTTGTTACGATTGTGGTTGTGTTGTTCTGTGAAAGCGTGCATGCTGATAAATCGTAGGAAACGATCCGATATTTATTTGAGCTATCATGATTTTCAGTAAGTTTCACTTTCGTTCACGCGTAGTGCGGAATTGATTATCTTTTGACACAGGGAGTTAGTGATTCCCGAAGTTGATTGATTGATTGTATATTGCTTAACGTCCCGGCAGCAGCAAGGCTTTCTCAGGACGTGCCTGCACTGCTTGTAAAAAAAAATAAAAAATAAACAGAACATTGAATGTATGTCGCCAGCCGGTCAAATACGTTAAATAAACCTAACACATGGGGCCTAAATAAAGCTAAGACCATTTAGCAACATACATCCAACATCAAGAGCTACAGGCAGTGCAGACAGTAGGGAGAGTTTTAAAAAGGCAAAAACAGGTGAATGGACAAAGGGTAGACAGAAACACATGCCCCAGAATAGAGAGAAAAACCCACCCTGTGGGGCTGACCAGGGTGACCCTGGGAACTAAAAAATACCTAACCCCACCCAAGTCCCCCAGGGCAGACCCGGGTGGGGATTCCCGAAGAGTCTAGAAGCCGCTCGAGTATTCACTGTTTACTCCGCGAGTGTAGGCTCGGTTTAGCAGTCAGTATTGGTACACCAGTCGCGCACTTTCCGGAGAAAGCGGGCAAGGTTATGACCTGTCTGGCCTACTTTTGTGTGAAGTCATAGCGCGCCGGAATTTCCCTACATGGGGGCTGGAAATAGCAGCCAGATTTTTCTAGACCAATGTTATTTAGGAGTTTTAGTTACGTATTTTGTTTTGATTGGTTGTGTTGTACGTTTTTGCTCGATTGTTCTGGAAAACATACTACTATAAAAGATCGTATTACGAGGCGCGTGTGGTACATTGTTCAGTTGTAGAATTGCGATGTAACAGCGTTGTTACAGTGTTCAGTTGTATAATTGCAGTGTATCGTAAGCACAATGACTTTGAGCTACGCAGGGTATCGTGCTTTATTGTCAGTGACGGAGATATGCACATTGTGTGAGAGACGCATTGTGTCAAAGTGTGGACATTTGGCAGAAGACATTGTTGGTGTATATGTGAACGCATTTCGTGAAGATCGCATCGCTGTAATAGAATATTGTTGGAACTGTTACTCCAGTATTGTCTACAACCTTAAGCCACGTGTGACGGATTGCAGCTGAATGAAGTTTATTTAAAAAAACCTTACGTGCGTGCCGTCTGGTGTGATATCATACTACGACCACGATTTTACCACGTAACATTTTGGCACCTCCGACGGGTCTTCTTTCAGTTGATTCAGTGGAAAGGGTAGCGGGAGAAAACAGCCAGCAGTGAAACGCAGAGATGGGGACATCGAAAATGGAAACATTCCTGAAAATCGGAAAGGAATGTGGACTGGAGGGAGTTGTTCAGCTCCTCGACTTTGTAAAGGAGAGTGACTGAAAGAGAAAGGAGACTCAAAGAATAAAAGAGACGAGAGAGAGAGAAGAGAATGAGAGACTGGAAAGAGACGAGAGAGAAGAGAAGAGACGAGAGAGAGAATAAAAGGAGAGATTTGAGAGAGAAGAAAGAGCTAAAGAGCGTGAAATCAGAAAACTCGAAATTCAACGAGAAGAGGCAGATAAACAGCGAGAAGAGTCGGAGAGACAGCGACAACACGAAATTAATCTGAAGCAGATGAAAATAGAGGCACGGAGCCAGAGAGCTAATGAAGCAACAGCATTAGCCAGCAGAGGGCAAACAGCCCGTGCGCCAAAGCTTCCACCTTTTGTTGAAAACTCAGATAAGATGGACGATTGCCACTGATCGATATGCCTTTCAAGCGCGTAGCTGTAGACCTTGTGGGGCCAATATCTCCTCCGAGTGAAGATGGTCATTGCTACATTTTGACCCTGGTGGACTACGCTACATGTTATCCTGAAGCCATACCAGTGAAGAAGATCGACACTCCCACAGTGGCAGAGGCGCTCGTCGACATGTTCAACCGTTTAGGAATTCCTGAAGAGATCCTGAGTGACCTAGGAACTCAGTTCGTCTCAGACTGCATGGAGGAAGTCAACCGGCTATTGAGCATCCGACACCTTACTACCACCCCTTATCACCCCATGTGTAATGGGCTGGTTGAAAAGTTTAACGGAACATTGAAGGCTATGTTGAAGAAACTGTGTGCTGAGCAGCCAAGATTGTGGCATAGATATATCAATGCCTTGCTCTTCGCATACCGTGACGTTTCTTAGGATTCGACAGGGTTTTCCCCCTTTTGAATTACTGTACGGTAGGACTGTAAGGGGGCCCATGCACATCCTGAAGGAGCTGTGGACCAAGGATATCGACGCGCCTGAGGTGAAGATCAGTTACCAGTACGTTTTCGACCTGAGAGAGAAGCTGGAAGATACCCTCAGGATGGCTCGAGAAGAACTAGGGAAGGCGCAGAACAAGGGGAAGCATTACTATGATCGTAAGGCGAAACCTGGACGATTCCAGCCAGGTGACCAGGTGTTGGTTTTTCTTCATACCGACAATAACAAACTCCTGATGCAGTGGAAGGGACCCTACTTTGTAGACTCGGTGGTTGGCATCAATGACTACAGAGTCAAGGTCAACAACACGGTAAAGATTTACCATGCTAATTTGCTGAAGAAGTATATTGAGAGTGGTCGTCAAGACAAAACACAACTCGCGGCATCGGTGCGTCTTGCTGATGACGAAAGACTAGACGACGAGAACCTGTTTGACCTTAATGAACTCCGCCACAAAGAGGATGTAGAAGATATCCAGTTCGGGCAGAATTTGACCCCGACTCAACAAGAAGAAACCTGACCCAAGAGTTCAAACATCGGTTTACACCTGATCCAGGGACAACAGACACCGTCCAGCACGAGGTTAATCTGACATCAAATGAGCCAGTTCGCAGCAAACCTTATCGTCTTCCTTATAACACGAGGGAAGAATTGAAAAAGGACATAAAAGAAATGCTGAACCTGGGAGTCATCAGGGAGTCTAAGTCACCATATGCGCTGTTATCGTGAAGAAACCAGATGGTTCCAACCGAGTGTGTGTGGACTATCGTAGACTCAATAAACTAAGTCTTCGATCCAGAGCCTATGCCAACGGCGGAAGAACTGTTCCAGAAGGTCAGTGGAGACCGATTTTTCTCCAAAATTGACCTGAGTAAAGGGTATTTGCAAATCAAGGTTGCAGAAAAGGATATCTCCAAGACAGCGTTCGTCACACCTGACGGCCATTGAGAGTTCCTGAAGATGCCTTTTGGCATGGTGAATAGTGGTGCCACATTGAAGAGAGGACTGAAGAATGAATGAATGATACTTTATTTCTCAAGGATGGAAAAGATAGGCGCACAGGCCTCTTTTTCATGTTTGTCCTTGCTAAACTACAACATTAAAAACAACATTAAAACAACATGTTAACAGCACAAAACAAGCGGCTACACCCCACAGGTCACTTGTGTTACATTCCGATACAAGTTCCAAAGTCGCTGAAAATTACACACACACACACACACACACACACACACACACACACACACACACACACAGCAAAATGACAGGGTCTTGGGGGGGGGGGGGGGTGCGATGTAAAGTGTGTTTATAGAAAGCGACTGCACACTTATGATACAGCTACTCATGTGTAGGGATTTAGTGAGCAGGCAAAACACCACGATAAAGAGAGATATTATGTAAAAGCTAACAATTGCAACACGGAGGACCACAGGAAATCTATGACATGACTCTTTGGGCATATTATCTACGTTTCTTTCAAGTTTGCTCAGAGATGTAGTTAAAAGCTTTCTTCCTAAACAATGGAAGATGTCTCGTTTGCTGTATATGTGGGGGAAGTGAGTTCCATAAATAGGCACCCGCGTACGAAAGGCTGGATTTAAACAAGTCAATTCGGGGCCGTTCAATGACGAGACTGTTCCTCAAAATGCTGTAGACCCTTTCGCTCTCAGTGAAAAGCTTAGCCAGGTAGAGGGGGGCTTTCCCGTTCAGTGCTTTGTGCATAAGTACGCACTTATTAAACGTAAGGTGTTGATGTAAAGGAAGGAGCCCTGTTGCCTGAAGCTTTTCCTCCAAAGTTAGAGAAGGGATAGGGAGGATCAGTTTAACTGCGCGATTGTATAGAGAATTGATCCGCTTAAGGTTAGCCTTACTACAGCCGTCCCAAATAGTAGATGCGTAGTCAATGTGAGGTTTAATGTAGGAGTTGAAAAATAGCTTTCGTGTCTTAGTATCAATGATAGATTTTAATCTTGACAGTGAAAATAGCTTCTTTGATAATGTTTTCCCTAGTTGTGTTAGATGGGGCAACCAGCACAGTTGGTCATCAACAATTACCCCGAGGAGGCGATATTCCTTGACTTGCTCAATGGGAACTGAATCAAAAGAGAGGCTAAGTGAATGGGGGCTTTGCTGATGCTTTTGGCGTGTTGTGATTAGCATGCTTTTCGTTTTGGATGGATTTACAAGCATTTGATTATTTTTGCACCACAGTGAGACCTCCTGAAGACTAAGCTGAAGATTGGTTGATATTTCAGGTACAGTTTTCCCGCCAGCGTGAAGAGTTGAATCATCGGCAAACATGTCACATTCGGTATTTGGATTGGATATATGAAGTGGAAGATCATTTATAAACAAGCAAAACAGTAACGGTCCTAGTATGGATCCCTGGGGCATGCCATACTCAACACGCTTTTCAGAAGAGAAGGTAGCATTGATGTATACAGTTTGAATTCTCCCTACGATATATGAACGAAAGAATGAGAGTGTCCCTGGGCTGTTATTGTTAAAGTAGCAGTCTAGTTTCTCTAATAAAATTTCGTGGTTTATAAGGTCGAACGCTTTTTATAGGTCTAGAAAGACAGCACCAGACATTTTGTTTTTGTTGATGTTGAGCAGCCAAGCGTCAATCATATGAACCAAGGCAGTGTGACACGAATGTTTAGTGCGAAAACCAGATTGATATTTATTCAGGGGAGACTTTTCTTCCAGGAATTAGAGAAGATGTTTGTGTACATGCTTCTCAATAGGCTTCGATAGAATAGATAATATTATGGATATAGGCCGAAAATTATTTGAATCAGATGTGTCTTTTGTTTTAAGTATAGGTACCACTTTAGATTTTTTTAAAGCCGCCGGAAAAATATTATTTTGAATACATAGGTTGTAAATATAGGTTAAGCTTTCCACATTGTATGGAAGAGAAAGTTCGAGGATAAACCCATTGATACCATCAATGCCAGCTGACTTTTTGTTCTTGAGACTAGAGATAAATCTGCCCACTTCATGTACAGCGATGTAGGGGATATTAAAAGCATCGCCCGCGGACAATCTTTGCTTACAAAAGTCACTAAGCTTCTGCGATGCGACATGTTCCACCTGATCCAAACCTTCAGCATGTAGTAAAGATTTCGGGGCTAAAATGAAGTGGTCGTTAAATGCATCGGCTGTAAGGTTGGCAGTCGTATTTGCAGAACGATTTTTACTATTGTTAGTTAGTAAGTTTAAAACTTTCCATATTGAAGACGGATTCCCGCCGCGTATGGTTTTCTCTACCAGTGATTTTTGTGCCTCCCGGATAAGGTATTTGACTCTGTTACGTAACCTTTTGAACTCAATAAAATCTTTGTCCCGCTTGGCTCGATTTCTGGCTTCCATGGTTTGTTTAATCTCCTCCGTAATCCAGGTGGGGGCTCACGGCACCGGACTCGTTTCCTTTTTAAAGGGACATGCTTATTTAGCACTCCGAGGAACAGCTCAAGCCACAGTGAGAGCGCTACATCAGGGTCATTGTGATTGTAAACTTCATGGAACGGCAAAAATCTGAGGTCATGAAGGAAACTATTTCTATCTAGTTTTCTAAAACATCTATAAGTAATGTATAAATGTTGGATTCGGCTCTTTAGGAACATAACATGACCATGTACAGGTGATGGGAAAGTGGTCACTGACAGCTAGTGAAGGAACATCAGTTTCAATGATAGCTTGAGGGTTGTTAGTATAGATGTGGTCAATCAAAGTACACGAAGAGTGGGTTACTCTGGTTGCAGTGGTAATCATCTGTTTTAGTCCAAACAGCATTGTTGTACATTGCCACATCGAATGGGGTTTTGAGATGTCAATGTTAAAATCACCGAGAATGAGTATATCCCTGCCTGTGTCATTCACTTTATCCATCACCTGTACAAAGTCGTCATACCACTAGGCAGTGGATGCTGGATTCCTATACAGAAAGCCAACTAGTAGTGGCGACGTGTTAGGAAGCTTGACATCTAACCACACGCATTCCACCTCCTTTGTCTCAAGATCAAGACGTCTGCGTACCCTGTGCTGAACAGTGCGGTGCACATAAACAGCTAGCCCAGTATGACCAGGAGAAGTTGCATCACGTCGAATAAGAGAAAAATTCAGAATACTGACACATGCGTCAGCGATTCGAGAGTCATGTCCAGACGAGATTCAGTGAGACCGAAGAGGTGGAAATGTGACGTCTGGTTCAGAAACAGGGAAACATCATGACTGTACTTTCGGATATAAATGATACACATTTAAATGTCCGACTTTCAGTCCTTGAGTGGCTGAGCCAGTGGATCCACTCGCCATATTGTTCGTTGTATATAGACACTAGTGTACACACGACGACAAAAGACCTTTTTATAAAGTCAATTATAGTCAATAGTTGTCTGAGATGCTTAGATCGTGCGCAAGGCAAGAGCGCCTTGAAGGTGGCTGCACAGCGTTATACGGGAAGTAACGCCGTATCTCTAGTGTGTCTTTTCATGAGTTGTCTGAGATGCTTAGATCGTGCGCAAGGCAAGAGCGCCTTGAAGGTGGCTACACATCGTTATACGGGAAGTAACGCCGTGTCTCTAGTGTGTCTTTTCCGGCGACAGATACAAGTCATTTCGTCTCTTTCCTCCAGCTTTGCATCTACAGTCCTAAGATGCATGAGACTGATAATTGGGGTCCTCGGTGAGTGGAACTAGTCGAGCTGGATTCGTGGGAGGCTGATAGTTGTGGCGCACGCCGGGCGCCTGAAAGTTTCTCATTGAAGTCTCTTGTGTGGTGTTCCCTGTGGCGCATTCATATAGGGAATTTTGACGGGAAAATCCAAAGTTGGCAGGACGGGTTGGGAGGGCTGAGAATTGATAGAGGATGGCCTAATTAAAAGAAAAAAATCCTGGAATGAGTCCGCGACTGCGACGCTTAGATCGCGCACAAGAGTGCCTTGGAGATGGCTGTACCGTTTCCCACGGACAGTGAGCTCTACACACTGAGGCTAAGCTCCCAATGCACAAAAAGCCATCGGGCCGACGTCGGTCTTGGCCTTTTTTTCGGCATTGGGTTAAAGGCATCGATCTTAAAAATTCATCACTATCCTGTTATCGCGGACTGCTGGTTCTCTGACAGTTATGTGCCCCACATCAGAGAGAAAATAAATAAACGGGCCGCTTAACCACTCTACTGCTACTGACGATAATGCTCGGCGGAAAAAGACGCGTAACTGTGAGACTCTTCCTCCGAACGGTATCGTCAGTAGCAGTCGAGGGGTTAAACCTGTTTCCTGCATGTGTTGAACGAGCCTCTTGCAGGAAACGGTGCGGTACATGCTGATGCTGAAAACTATGACAGGATCGTGACTTTTCGTACGGGACTACTGCAGGCAGCTGGGTGTCAGATGAGGTAGGGCACAGTGTTGACTTGACCTCGGATGATAGCCAGATAGTAGAGGGAATACGTTTGCGCCGGTCCGACGCACTCCCAACAACGAAAGAGAGTGACTGAAATCACGGCTGATAAACAGTTTGTAACTAGAGCATAGACAACGCTTCGAACATCTCCAAGAGGCATAGCTCCTCATGAACCCTCCTCTGTGCCTCTTAGATATTTGCAGCTTGCACAATAAGCATAGACAACGCTCTAAACATCTTCAAGAGGCATAGATCGGCCTCATGAGCCCAGAGTTGTTAGGAGTCGTTTGTTGATGATAATGACGTCCACTTGTAATGCGCATCCACTCCATGCTAGCAGCATGCTCAGGGCACACACACACACACACACACACACACACACACACACACACACACACACACACACACACACACACACACACACACACACACACACACACACACACACAAACCGGTTTAGTGCACAGTGGTCCTAGAATTAAAAGTCAAGAAACAGGTGGGTCTTGAGGTGCCTCCGGAAGGTGCCAATGCAGTCAATGTTCCTCAAGGATTGTGGTAGTCCATTCCACATCATAGGTCCGCAGTGCGAAAATGCTCGGAAACCAAGTCGCTTCTTTGTGTGGCTATCAACACTTGGGGTGCAGAGTTTGGACAGGACAGCAGAACGGAGCTGCCTCGGAGGGTTATGACGTGGGACTATTTCCCGGAGGTATTCTGGTGAGCCTGGGTCATTTATAGACTTATGACAGAGAGTGAGAATCTTGTGACCAATTCTTTGCTTGACTGGAAGCCAGTATAACTGCTTAAGAACTAGTGTGATATGCTCCTTTCTTTTGGCTCTTGTGACAATTCCGGCAATGTTGCAACGAAACCTCTCTAGTGGCCCTGGGAGGACCGTAGGATGACTGTTAGATGAGGAAGGGCGTAGTGTTTGATATGCCTCCTGCATTTCAGACACTGCGCCCTACCTCTCATGAAGACTTCCTACTTCGGCATTGATGCTTTGGGACGAGGCCATTCTAGGTACAAGATAACTGATTTACTACTGAATCCCATGAAATGAAATTATAATTTCTAGTCTCCGTCAAAGGTACTGTATATTACAGCATGTTATATAGGCTACATACCACAGATTCGCTGACATCATTCAGAAATCATGGCAAAGACCAACACTGCCGTCAACATTATTATATTCTGAAACAACTTTGAACACGTATGAAATCAATGAACTTCAAACAGGCAATACACGTTTTAGCAAATGCGGTGTGAGAGAATGAGTGTAGACGGGGGAAGGGGGGTGGGGGGTGGGGGGTGCAATGAGTAGAGCTTCAAAGATTTTTTTTTCTTTTCAAAGAATAACCTAGTCATTCAAAGACTGCGATGCAACTTGTAAAATAATAATAATAATAATAATACCGTTATTATATAGGCGCTTTTTCTCAATTTTTTGGGAAATCGACTCAAAGCGCCGCGCCTGAAACCCAACACACACACTCACGAAACAGACACGGATTTACGCCATTTAAGACAAACACAGTACAAGACAAACGAAGGGCCAGTCAGCTACTGAAGTTACAGAGAATTTTGATCGCTTGTATTTGAAATTTGTAAAGTGGCCTGAGACCGGTACCAAAGTGTGGGGGTGGGGGGGGGGGGGTGGAAGAACCGGAGTACCCGGAGAAAGAACCCCCGACAGTCCGCCCGAATTAACGGTGACACTTACCAGAGGAGAAAAGTCCAACGCCGGAACCCGGTATCGAACCGCGCACCTTTGGCATTGGTGGCAGGCGCCTTAACCACTGCGCCACGGACCGCCCCAATAAAAAAATAAAATAAAATAATACATTGTGCCTCATATTCCTCTTCTGGAACTATGAATCGTAGTGAAGTGCATAGCCAACTCGTCCACGATGGTACTCCGACCACAGTCCAGAACGCTGAAGATCCATCCGAAATTGT
>BTPG01000007.1:152350420-152494193 GCA_036245525.1 Semisulcospira habei
ACAGACAAACTTTCAAGTAGCGCAGGGTCTTATGGCATGGAGATCAGTACGGATAAAAGCAAAGTGATGATCAACACCACAAGCGACAGCAGCAGCAACATCCACATGAACGGCCAGAAGCTAGAAGAGGTCAATAGTTTCAAGCACTTGGGAGCCACCTTGTCCAAAGACGGTAGTTGCATAGCAGAGATCGTATCAGGATAGGTACAGCAACATCCGCAATGGCCAGGCTGGACAGGATCTGGCGAAGTAACTCCATCAGCCTCACCATCAAGTACAGGCTTTACAAGTCCCTCGTAGTGTCTATTCTACTCTACGGCTGTGAGACTTGGACACTGCTTTCAGACTCAGAAAACAAAATCCAGGCCTTTGAGAACAAGTGCCTGAGGAAGTTGCTCCGCATCTCGTACCGCGAGCACGAGACCAACGAATATGTACGGAGCACTGTCACTTCCCTGGTGGGCCCACATGAACCCCTTCTGGCAACCGTGAAAAGGCGCAAGCTTGCTTGGTTTGGCCACGTGACCCGACGCAACACCCTGTCCAAGACTATCTTCCAAGGCACTCTCGAAGGAAGCCGCCGGCGAGGTCGTCAGAGAAAGAGTCGGGTCGCAAACATAAAAGAATGGACCAAACTCGAGATGCCAGACTTGCTGGCCACCGCCCAAAATAGAATTCAGTGGATAGCACTGTCTGTTGCTGCTGCCTTTCAGTCCCCCAAACGCCCAGATCGGGCAAGGGACTGATGATGATGATGATGATGATGATGATGCCTCTCAAATTACTGAATAATTCGCTCCAAATAGTTGATGATGATATTATGTATTTAAACAGAAAACATAGGAAACGTACAGTTCGTCGCTAATGTAAAAAAGGTCAAGGTCACAACTGCTATTCTAAAAGTTAAATATATAAGTGCAAGCAATAATTTTTAAACACATAACCAATTTAATCTAAGTTTAAGATAGTGATAGTGCTACTCAATGCGGATTGTTTGATGTTTGAATCAGGTTGTCATCCTCAAGGTCAATGACCTGGCTTCTGTATTCGTTTGACACTTACTGCAGGCTCCTTCTCTCAAACAATTTGACCGATATGATTCAAATTCAAGGCGATGATACTCCAAATAAAGCCAATGTGCCCTTAACAAAAATCTTGTGTTTAAGCTCAAGCTCAAGGTCATAACTATCAGATTTTTGCTAGAACTTCTGCGAATTCACTATATCTCGAAACACGGATCTGACTATTTCCAAACATTTATCACCTTGACTCAAAAAAAAGTACTGCATACGAAAGAATCGCTACGTCAGTTTTTATTGTTTCGTTGATATTTTTGTGATGAAAATATCTTAAAAGATGAGGAAGCCAAACCCATCCTTTAACTGTCAACGCTTATCACCTACTTGTCCATCATGTCTGAATCATTTTCTGCCTGTCTTTTGTCTTGCTTTATTTCTGTCTATTTGTTTTTGGACGCACTATCGGATGTGAAAAAACAAAAACAAAAAAGAGGACTACAACTGTCTGGTAAGACTTTTAATATACTGGTCATACTGGTTCAAAATGGCGCCGACACATGGCGATATGGTGCTGCGCTCTGCGTTTGTTTTGTTGCTGTTGTCCGTCTTCTGTGTGATTCGTTCCTCGTCGACTCGTCTACAGTATGACAGAGAGATGTTGCTACTGTTTTACGAGACTTTAGGTGAGTTGGAGCAATTATTGTTGCCTGCACTTTTCACTATTATATATACTTTTTATATATAAATTATGTGTATGTGTGTTTATGTGCGTGCCATAGCTTAGCAAGGACATGATTGAAAAAGGTCATTGAAGGTACCTAATCATTTATCTTTGAAAATAAAGTTTTATTTCATCTCTCTCTCTCTCTCTCTCTCTCTCTCTCTCTCTCTCTCTCTCTCTATATATATATATATATATATATATATATATATATATATATATATATATATATATATATATATATATATATATATAATATATATATATATATATATATATATATATATATATATATATATATATATACTGATCGAGAAAAGAAACGCGAAAATTCGAGTATATGTTGTATTTGTATGATAAATCCACGAAAATACAAGTTACACTATTTTTGATAGCCATTATGAACAACATGTAAGCATGCAGTCACCATACTGTAGTAACCGTGTTACCCTCCCTGTGCACGAGGCACCCGTATTGGTTACGACGCAGGACGTATGCTTTCCACGCACGTGCATACATTGCAGAGTGATGCTGGGTCATGAACTGTGTTCAGCAATGCAAGGCAATAAAAAAAAAAACATCAGCAGTGTTACGCCTTCTGTCACTTTTGCCGTTGCCACATCAACCATGCCAATCTATCAACACAGCCAAACTGTGATTATACGCACAGGCCATATTAACCCCCTTGTGCATACAACCCCAGGAACTGTAAATAGTGCCAGGCGGTGCATGCACAAGAAGATTAATGAGAAATGATCACCAATGACGTTCTTTTTCCTCCTCCTCCTCATTCCTCCCCTCCACTCGACGTATATAAACGCATGCAAATTTAAGACAGAATTATGCATCATCCATGAAATAGGAGGTCAACTTGATTATTGATAATGACATACAGCAGACCATACCATCAGTTACAGATGAACGTTATTATCAGTAAACTGATAAAACAGACATAATTATGTTCTCCAACCTCCCCCCCCCCCCACCCCCACCCCCACTCTCCATCTCCAAATCCCCCTCTCTCCTTCTCCAACACACACACACACACACACACACACACACACACACACACACACACACACACACACACACACACACACGCACACACACATACACGCACACATACAGACGCACACACACAGACGCACAGACACACACACACACGCACACACACACATAGGAAGTGTATGATTGAAGAGCAATTTACTTCTCAATAATACGACTAGGAACTGATTTGGGCTTTTAAACAAATTCTTTACTGTTAACCCTTCTTTCGGTGTTAATGTCTTCTCTTTTTTTTTTTTTTTTAAATCGTCTTTCTCCTGCAGCTTATATTCCTTCTGGTGGTACAGTCTGTTGCTCCCAGTTTTCATATTCCTTTAAGTTGAAAGCCTGCTTTCTTGTAAATCGCTGGCTTGACCACCTCTTGTGAGGACGGATCATTTACCTGGAGGGGTGGAGGGGGGGGGGAAGGGGGAATGTTCCAACTTTTTGTTTAGGTCATTCGACCTGATGCAAAAAGACCTCCCGACTAGACCTTACTGCCAGTGGCCGAAAATTCAGACAACAGAGAGAGGAGCATGACTCTCACCTCTCGCCGAAATAACAAACAACAGGGACCAGGGTGGTTCTGGGGAAAAAAAAAACAAACTTTGTTATAGCATTGCCGGTAAAGAATTTCTCGCCTGGGAAAGGTGGGGAAAGGGGGGGGGCGGACCCCTCCCCCCTCCCCCCCCCCTACCCCCTGTTTGCTGCTGTTTCCCCCACATCAGTGTTGGTTTCTCCACTGGCCTTCTCTACACACATAAAAGCGACCATGCATTAACTCGTTTTATGACATACTGATAAACCATCACACCTTACTCAAATCAACAACTCAAAACAATCAGTTCCTATTTTATGTAACTTACACACGCGCGCGCACACACACACGCACACACCAAGACAAAACAAACATAGGTCATGGAAAAATCATAAGAATGTAAATTCTGCCTGTCCGACTGAATTTAATGATAAGCAGTTTTAACCCTTTGCGTGTCGGTAGCGGTTTTTGTAGCGATGATTCCAACAGGACTAGCACCCTGACATCCTACAGGAATCATCGCGCCTAAAACCGCTACCGACATGCAAAGGGTTAAGATTACAGTTCTGAAAACAACTCTCATCTTTTGTGCTGTTGTGCTGTTGTTGTTCATTGTTTGTTTTTGTTTTGTTTTGTAGGGAGGTAAACATACATATTATTTGAGAGTTTTAGTCCCGTTTTACGTTTACTTATTATATTAACAATTTATTTATTTATGTAAATTACCTGGCTGAAGTGACACGTGTAGCAGGATCCCTCTTCCTGGGAAGCTGTCTCTTGCCGTCACTTTTGGGGGTGGGTTGGGCATAGAAAACGAAGTTGGCACAGCATCCCACAACAGACTGTGCCTTTCCGTAACAACGCCACGTAAACTGTCTGTCTTCAAAATGGACACAACATAACCTGTAGGCCCGTGAATGCAGCTCTGCAGGTGGCAGTCTCAACAAATCTTTCCTTCGTGTGTTCTGCACTTAATTCTTATATCTGTTGGGAAAATAACAAACACTGTATAAAACTGAAGTATTAAAACATCACCTAAACGCATTAATCTGTAGTCCTAGTTCGTGAGAACAGTTCAGGTTGCAACGTCCCCCCCCTCCCCCCGTCTAAAGTAATATTAGCTGTGCACAAGCGGCACAAATGATTAGATCTATTTTGCGTTAATCCAACATTAGTGGAGAGGAGAACTATTCTATGTACAGATGGATCACTTCTACATTTGAAAGAAAATACCTAAATGTTAGTTAGACCACTTTCCAACTGGTAACATTTCTTGGGATTCGTGGAGAGCTAGGGTCTAACTGCAGTCAGAACAGTTTTCCACTTCAGACCAAAAAGGTGACTGCCAAGCCGGCGAGTCAAATGCAGAGAAGAACCTAATGGAGAAATTTCCAGATTTAAACCCAAAGATAATTAAAATTATTTTTTAACGGCTATCCGTTCACATATCATGAGAGAAAAGAGATTGGACAGTTAATGCCCACGTAATCAATAATCGATCATTTTATTTGATCCTCTCGGTAATTATACAAACCCCCCGCCAACCAATACAACCAATGCCTTAATCGCTAGCCATACTAGTTCCATTCCAAGAATCATTCAAGCAACGATTTTTGATCAGCTGTCAACCCGCGATTATTAAGGCAGATACCCCACCCCCACCTACATAATTAATGCTGTCATTGGCTTCTTTACGCAAAAATTATTATATTACGTTTTAAAATGAACCAAGACGAATTACTTCTTCTAAGCGATATCTGTGCTGTAGAGAACAAAGATTTAGACTCTAAAAAACAACGCGTTCTCTCTGTTGTTGTTTCTGGAAAATCAAAAGCTTTTCTTGGTAAACAATACATGACAGAAGACATAGAATCTCTTACCGCTGACGAGCAAATCAAACTACATTCAAAATATGAAAATCACATTAGTTCACTAATGACACGTGATTTGAGTCGATCTCTTGTCTGCCTATACACAAAAGCTGTGAGTCACTTCCTACCTGTAGATACTGACAGTCTGTCACACGATTTAGAAAGCAACCCCATAGTTTCAAGTTCAATCGGAAAATTAGCATGCCTTATGTTTTACAAGTTTGGCAATTACCTTGCACCTGTGGTAACCTTGCTTGTAACTGGGAGTCATATTGATTTTTTAAAAATAAATTTTAAATTAGAAGAAAATGGATGAGACCCAGACGACTCCACATCAGAGTCCTGTCTTGACACAGGTTCAAACAGTGACTAAGGCTAAAAGTCCAGGTCGAATAGAGGCTGGAAAAAGATTAGCTGAATATAACAGACAAAAAAAAAAATTACAGCTTCAGGCATTAACAGAAAAGTCTCATGTAACTGACCCACCGTCAACAGCACCGGTGTCACTACCATCAGAACCAACACCCCCACACCCCCCAACAAAGTGAGAGACAAACAACTGAGTCTAAACCTGAAACAACAAAATATATAGTTGCTGGATTATTTACCCGAAATATTAATAAATTGTGTTGTACCGTTTTTTCTAAGCGTGTTTCTTTCTCCGTTGGGTACTTCTTTGCATTTCACACGCTTGGCAGTCACCTTTTTGGTCTTGATCGATTCATGAGCCCCTGCGGCTGTAGGCCGGCTCATGAGAATCGATGCCTCTTCCAGGTGTAAGGATAATACATGTTCGCCTCGACAATGTCCTGTTTTTCCCCTTCCCCCTGCTACATGCCTCCACGAAGCTGTGCAAACAAATACTCGCAATATTGAGTTTACCTGCTCCCTGGCGTTGGTTCTTTGGGCTTGCTACCGCCGCTTGTGCATGCAGCCACCTGTACTGTGTTCTGTACCCGGGCGGCTGCATGCCGCACAACGGGGTTAAGGTTTTGGGCTGTTGGTAGCACGTTTGATTGCGAGGATTCCGGCAGCAAGATCATCGCGACACACAAAAAGCGCTACCCGAAAGCCAAAGGGTTAAACATACTGAACCCTAAGGTGGAGATTCCCAGCGTTGCTGGAGTTGCCCTCTAAAGACTACTTTACTGCTCAGGAGACAGATCGATCATGTTGGTTCAAGGGTGGTGCCCAGAATAGCCGGCTTGGCGCCTGTAGGCGCCAAGCTATTCTGGCACCACCCTTGAACTGTCACGGTCGATTCTTATCTTGCTGTATGTAGTGTGCCAGGTTTAACTGTGTTAACATCTGTCACAAGAGCGCCGACTGCAATCAGTCCTAATTAACCCCCTTTACTTACAGGCTGCATTTTTAAAATCATTGTCAATTCAACTTCAGATAGCAGATTGTAATTTTTTAATCATTATAAATTCAACGTTCGATCCCCGGCCGTCAAAGAATTGTGGACATAAACTAGTTTCAGCATGAGACTTAGATCCTCATGAGCCCCTGCAACTGCTAGGGGTCACGAAGATCTATACCTCGGTTAGTCTTGCACTAGGTTGGGTTGTATTTAATTTCAGTCCGGCTCGGCAGAGAAGGTGTTAGAGGAACGGGCTATACGTTGTAAAATACCGTCACGGCAATCAGTTCATTTTGTGAAGTGTGGCCTGAACACTGTTATATTAAGGCACACTGCTACTCTACTGTGTTTGATTTACATGTATCTGGCAGTCTAATCACTGCTACTGACTCATACTCGTCCATTTCAATGCACACTGACTGTACAGCCAAACGCCCGCCGCGTTTCACTGATTGTGCAGTGTTCAAGTTAGTGCAGCGCTTGTGCACATCTCCACTAACCCTTTGGCTGTCGGCAGCCACTTTAGTCGCGATGATTCCTTCCGGGAATCATCGCGACTAAAGTGGCTGCCGACAGCCAAAGGGTTAAGATGGTGTTGGCCTGCAACCTCATAAGTGACAATTTGGCATAAACTCTTCTGACCTCCTTTGATTTTTTTCATATTTTCTGACGAAAATTAATATGGAACCTGTAGCTCAAGAGGAATTACAGAAAGACACTTCAAACCAAAATGTAAATTCTTTTATTTTTCAATTTGGAACGGCCACAAATGTATTAGTTACGAGGTTGCACGTGAATGTCATTGACAATTTACTGTGCATTAACCCATTTAACGCCAAGGCTGTATTTCCCAAATTTCGGAGGTGCCACCTAAAGACTATTTATTTTATACCAGTTGTAGGAGATGGGTCGACCGTGATAATTCAAAGATAGGGTCAAATTAGCTAGGCGCCATCAGGCGCCAAACTAATTTGACACTACCCTTGAATTACCATGGTCGAAACATCTCCTGCTGTAGGGCGCTGAGGTAAAATGATTAAGTCTTTGTGCTGGCACTGACAAACAATGCCACAGCATTTCTCACTGAAGTTATATCGGCCCGCCGGTATTTTGACTGTGGTGCGTGTTCCACGCGCAGTCGGCAAAAGAGTGACTGCCTTGAGAGTAAAATGCAGTAAAACACTCAAGGAAAAAGGCAAGAGACTTTGCAGACGCAAGGGCAAAACACTTAACTAGGTAATTAACCATAATTGGTTGGTCATAAAGTCTCTAGAGCGCGTTTCATTTATGTGTGTGTGTGTGTGTGTGTGTGTGTGTGTGTGTGTGTGTGTGTGTGTGTGTGTGTGAGTGTGTGTGTGTGTGTGAGTGTGTGTGTTCCGCGGTGTGTATTGTGTGTGTGTATGTGTTTCCGTGTGTGTGTGTGTGTGTGTGTGTGTGTGTGTGTGTGTGTGTGAGTGTGTGTGAATGTGAGTGTGTGTGTGTGTGTATTGTGTAAGTGTGTGTGTGTCAGTGTGTGTGTGCGTATCTGTGTGTGTGTGTGTGTGAATGTGAGAGAGAGAAAGTGTGTGTGTATGTGTGTACGTGTATGTGTGAGTGTGTGTGTTGTGTGTGTCAGTGTGCTGTGTGTGTGGATGTGTGTGTGTGTGTGTGTGTGTGTGTGTGTGTGTGTGTGTGTTTTCCACATGTGCACAATTAGGCCTACATTGTAAGAGCAGCTTGTGTTGTGTAGCCTCAATCTTGTACTTTTATTTTCTATCCTGCTTAATTTTTTGTTTGTTGGGAATTTTAGTCTTTCAGTCCCATGCAGACGTTTGAACTATTCAACCTGGACAGACTGCAACAAGATATTTACCGACCATGATAGTTCAAGGGTGGTGCCAGAATAGCTTAGCCCCTATAGGCGCCAAGCTATTCTAGCACCACCCTTGAACTATCATGCTCGTACTATCTCAAATGAACTGTAACGCCGGTATGAGGGCGGGTCGACTCCTCTTTTTTTTTTTTTTTTTTTATTTTTTTATATTTTATAGCGTGTAAAGTTTACTGAATGCCTTTGGAATTCAATTCGGCTGGAGTATGATTGAGTTTGGTGGTTGAATCAAATTCTTACGCCGGGGGTTTTCACATAAAAATGTCACGTGCCACACATCATGCAGCTGCTGTACACGGCTTCAACTCTCGCGTGACTTTCAACATTATCACGGCGAAAGTGGTCATTAGGAATCGCCAAGGATGTCTTTTTTGGTTGTAAAAAAAAAAAAAATCTTCTCTATGACTGGAGGCAATCAAAACAAAACCGATTATCTGAAATGCTCACACTCATGACGAGCATGCTTTGATATAGCTTGTGTCTTGTCAACGCGTGACTAAGTTGCAAAATCTTTAGACGTGGGGGAAGATCTGAGACGACAGTAAAACCAGTTAAATTTATATTTTGAAAACATTTCGCGCTAGAAAACGCGATCAAGCATCTTCTTATTTTTTATTTTTTTAAGTTTATGTATTTATTTATTATTTTTTTATTTACTTTTATTTTTTTATTTTTTTATTTTTTATTATTATTTTTATTTATTTATTTATTTATTTATTTATTTATTTATTTATTTATTTTTTTTGGGGGGGGGGGTCGGGGTGGAGGAGGTCGGGGTGGGGGGGGGGGGGGGGGAGGGGGGCAGCTGGGTGGCTCGGTGGTAGAGTGTTGGTCTCTCGACCGAAAGGTCCCGTGTTCAAATCCAGCTTGGGTCAAAATTTGTTCAGACCCTATTCAGGTGCCCCGTCTTTGAAATCACCTTCGTGGTGGACAAAAGACGTTAAGCCCTAAACTTTTGACGTTTTGACAGTTTTTAAAAAAAAAACTTTATTGCAACGTACCTACATGCGCACTTAGTTAGCCATTGAAATGTTAACCCCTTCATTGCAAGTGGCCGCGCTGAGATTGCGGTGTTTTCGTCCAAGGAACGTGAGGCAGAGTGGTTACCTTAACCCATTCAGTCCTGACCCACTACAGCAGGAGATGGGCCGACCATGATAATGGCCACTACAGCACTAACCCACTACAGCAGGAGATGGGCCGACCATGATAATGGCCACTACAGCACTAACCCACTACAGCAGGAGATGGGCCGACCATGATAATTCAAGGGTAGTGCCAGATTAGCTTGGCGCCTGTCGGCGCCAAGCTAATCTGGCACTTCCCTTGAATTATCATGGTCGATCCATCTCCAGCAACTGATGCATAGTCAATAGATGACGCCTCCAAAATTGGGGAAATACGGCGGTCGGGCTGAATGAGTTGATAGGCATGGATACAGATACAGCGACACACTCTTAAAACTATGACTAGTAACCCTTTCGCTGACAGTACACGCAGGTTGTGTTTATAAAATCTTTGTTACTTTTAACGCCAACGACCACCGACCGCCAGTGATGCCGGAACATCGGAACCGAGTGGTGTCAGCCGCAACTGCTGGGGCTCATGAGGATCTATGCCTGTTGTATTCGGATCGTAGTGTTCACGTTTCCTCGGCAGTAAAGGGGTTAACACCGAGCAGGCTTGGATGCCGCCGCGCCATCTCACGCCGTCCCCAGGTACACTAACAAGCAGGTACAAACATCATTATGTCGGGATGACTCAATAAAGCGTTCCCCCACTGCCCGTTAGTAGCGGGGATCAACACGCCAGTCAGCCACGCCAGGATCGCTCTTTGTTGTCAGGCAGACTGATAGAATGGCAGGGCTGTGCTGTTCCGTCGCTGTCATTGCGGACTCTCACCTGCTCGTTTTTCCATGCTCTCGATGTCAGCCGTCGGCGGAGGAATTTGCTACGTCCTACCTTTTTGTGTATCTTTCACTTCCAACGACAACTGATTTGACTGACTGACTGATTGCTGCAGAACCCCGCTCCGTTTGCAGGGGGGGGGGGACTCCACAGAAAGACCCACCCCAGGCCACTCAGTAGTACACTTCTACTGATTCAAATGAGATGCTTCGCATCTCATTTGAATAGAAGTGTACTTGTGGCGTACTCCCCCGAGTGGGTCTTCTAAGAAGTATTCCCTCCGTAGACCCCATTGTCACATGTCTGAAAAATAGCGTTAACTGTATGTCTATTTCGAAAAATAGTAGCTACCACTTACGCGTAAATTTGAAGAGACCTTTAAGCACCATTTGTGTTTAGTATCCTTTGTCGAAACAATGAACTTTAACAGCAGTTGCGACACTCAGCAAACGCACACGCGTAATCGCACTTATTTATTCTGCGCATCTGTTAGGGTGTCAATCTATTTTTAGCTGTTTCTCAGTCGTACTGTTAGCCGGCTTTGTATTTCTAGAAAAGATTGGAGTCATTGTCAGGTTACTCGATATAAATGACACGACGTGTGCTTGTGAATTGGATTTTTCTGTGTCCAAATGAACCATAACTAGACCTGTGTGTAGAATTTCGTAACTATCTGTTACATAAGAGTATCTTTGAACAGTTACGGCGGTAGTGGACTTTTAATCCGATATGTTAAAGCGACCTATTCCAGGCAGTACAAGGCGCATAGTTCTCAGTGTCTCCTTAATAATAATAATAATAATAATAATAATAATAATAATAATAATAATAATAATAATAATAATACCGGTTATTATATAGGCGCCTTACCCAATTTTGCGAACCGGCCCCGGCTCAACTGAAGCGCCGCGAGCTGAACCGAACACGCACGCTCACGTCAAACACACGCAGTCACTCTGAAGACAAACACAGTACAAGACAAACACAGGACATTCACGTTGATGTTCTTAATCTGTCTTACGATATTGACGGACAAACACTGAAATTATGAAGTTAGAATCAGTGTCGTAAAATGAAACCTCTTCTCCTTTGACCTTCGACATTAGAGTTCCTTCCGGTACGCGCCAAAAGTCATTCAGTGGAAAACCTCTGTTACATGTGCCTTCTCTGTTCTCACTGTCATGGTTGTCACTGAAAAAACAGGTAGAAAAGTCTTAGTTTGTGGCAAGCCAACATTGATAACCTGTCGGTTGGAACCGGCGAATTTTAACAGTCAAAGCCTGCCATGGAGCGGATCGGCTTGACCTTTCTAAACGTGTTTCTTTCTTTCTTAGTTACATTGTATTTCTTTGCACTTGACACGAGTGATGGTCTGTGATTTTAGACATTACTGCTTTCGCTACTACGCGTATCAGCTGCCATCATGGACATTCAAGATGTCAGTGTTAGAAGACCTCTGGCCGTATCAACTGCCATCATGGACATTCAAGATGTCAGTGTTAGAAGACCTCTGGCCGTATCAGCTGCCATCACGGACATTCAAGATGTCAGTGTTAGAAGACCTCTGGCCGTATCAGCTGCCATCACGGACATTCAAGATGTCAGTGTTAGAAGACCTCTGGCCGTATCAGCTGCCATCATGGACATTCAAGATGTCAGTGTTAGAAGACCTCTGGCCGTATCAGCTGCCATCATGGACATTCAAGATGTCAGTGTTAGAAGGCCTGTGGCCGTATCAGCTGCCATCATGGACATTCAAGATGTCAGTGTTAGAAGACCTCTGGCTGTAATTCGTTCACTGCCAGAGATACACTGCTCACATTTTAAAGCCGCCTGCTGAGCACTGGCAATTATCGATGGTGTCCGCATGCAGCCTCGTAAATGACTTTCAGGCGTGAAATCGTGTTGTAACCCTTTCGCTGCCAATGATCATGAATTGCGCGTCTACTGACATTCACCTGAAGAACACACAGTAGCTAGGACCAAACGTAGTAGGCATGAAGAACACACAGTAGCTAGGACCAAACGTAGTAGGCATGAAGAACACACAGTAGCTAGGACCAAACGTAGTAGGCATGAAGAACACACAGTAGCTAGACCCAAACGTACTAGGCATGAAGAACGCACAGTAACTAGGACCAAACGTAGTAGGCATGAAGAACACACAGTAGCTAGGACCAAACGTAGTAGGCATGAAGAACACACAGTAGCTAGGACCAAACGTAGTAGGCATGAAGAACGCACAGTAACTAGGACCAAACGTAGTAGGCATGAAGAACACACAGTAACTAGGACCAAACGTAGTAGGCATGAAGAACACACAGTAGCTAGGACCAAACGTAGTAGGCATGAAGAACACACAGTAGCTAGGACCAAACGTAGTAGGCATGAACAACACACAGTAGCTAGGACCAAACGTAGTAGGCATGAAGAACACACAGTAGCTAGGACCAAACGTAGTAGGCATGAAGAACACACAGTAGCTAGGACCAAACGTAGTAGGCATGAAGAACACACAGTAGCTAGGACCAAACGTAGTAGGCATGAAGAACACACAGTAGCTAGACCCAAACGTACTAGGCATGAAGAACGCACAGTAACTAGGACCAAACGTAGTAGGCATGAAGAACACACAGTAGCTAGGACCAAACGTAGTAGGCATGAAGAACACACAGTAGCTAGGACCAAACGTAGTAGGCATGAAGAACGCACAGTAACTAGGACCAAACGTAGTAGGCATGAAGAACACACAGTAACTAGGACCAAACGTAGTAGGCATGAAGAACACACAGTAGCTAGGACCAAACGTAGTAGGCATGAAGAACACACAGTAGCTAGGACCAAACGTAGTAGGCATGAACAACACACAGTAGCTAGGACCAAACGTAGTAGGCATGAAGAACACACAGTAGCTAGGACCAAACGTAGTAGGCATGAAGAACACAGTTCGTTCGTTCGTTTAATCCAATTTAACGTCCTCTGGCACATGTGATCGGGGAAAGAGCACAGGACTAACAACAGACATAAATCCTCATGAGCCCCCGCGACTGCGGTAAGTTAGTGCGACTGCGGGGGCTCATGAGGGTTTATGTCTCTTACAGCTGGGTGTCATTCGCCTTGGCCCGGCAGTCAAAGGGTAAATGAAGTTGAGTTGCGTGCTTGATCTTTTTCCCATTCTCTGACGAAATGTGGAACCTGTAGCTCAACAGAAAACTGCCTAAAATATATACTTTTTTTTTTTCGTTTTTTTCGAGAGAATATATATATATATTTTTTACAAGGTTGCATGCGAACACCATATATATATACGCAAATGTTGAGGGGGTCGTTGAGCATGGAACCGCTACTTTCTAATTCGCAAACCGACACAGCAATGTCTGTTCCTGATCATAACATACTCTATTCGATTCAAAACTGTCGAGTCATTATTTGAACCCCCTCACTGCGGGCAGAGGGCGCACATTGTGTTTCTGAAGGCTTCTTGAATTCAAC
The DNA here is from genome assembly GCA_036245525.1 of Semisulcospira habei. NCBI lineage: Eukaryota > Metazoa > Mollusca > Gastropoda > Semisulcospiridae > Semisulcospira > Semisulcospira habei. Next base: position 152,364,247 of record BTPG01000007.1, read on the forward strand.
GCTAAAGAGCCCAACCGTCCAAAAAACACGGATACAAAGTGGTGTCAGCAACAGGCATAGATCCTCATCAGCCCCCGCATACTGCGGAGGCCGGCTCAGGAGAATCGGCTATGCCTCTTGCAGTTTGGTATAGCGTTCACATTTTTCTCCGCCGCAGCGAAGGGGTTAAGTTGCCCTAAGTGAAAGTTGTTTTTTTGTCTTCTTCTTTTTTCAACAGTGCGCCGACCCTCCCGCCTGCTCTGTATGCTTATCATTAAAGGGAGGCAAGCGGCGCTTCTTCTTCTTCTTATCTCCCCTTGGGTGTGATGTGGTTTGCCGTTTCCCTTATAACACAGCCGCAGACCTCAACCCAAAGGACTCCGGTTCTGAGCATACTGTAAGAAAGAGGCGTAGATTCTCATGAGCCCCTGCACCTGCAAGGGCTCATGAGAATCTATGCCTCTTGCAGATTGAAGGATTTGAGAGCTGAACACTTTCCGTGTCGTTTTTGTGAGTTTACAGTCGCCTAGTCTCGCCGGCATCAGCTCAGTTTTCCCCATTTTACAGTTTAATACGCCGAGAAATCCGGAATTCCTCCCGTGTATCCAGTACAGTGAACAGTGTACTTCCATAACAAACAAAACTGCAACAGACACTACACAATAACGCACTGACGCACTGACGCACGCACAAACGCACGCATACACGCACCTCCGACTCAGTACATTGCACGCACGCACGCACGCACACACACACACACACACACACACACACACACACACACACACACACACAATCACACACACAAACACAGCGACACACACACACCTTGGTTCAATGCACGCACACGCACACACACACACACACACACACACACACACACACCTTGGTTCAATGCACACACACACACACACACACACACACACACACACCTCAGTACATTTCACGCACGCACACACACACACACACAATCACAGCGACACACACACACACATGCACGCACACACACATGCGCGCACGCACACACACACATGCACGCACACATGTACACACACACAAACATGCACGCACGCACGCACAGACGCACACACACGCACGCACCCACGTACGCGCACGCGCACCCCTTCAGTCCCATTATGGCAAAAGACAGTAAGTCTATTTTGCGAAAGGCGAGATTTTCACTGAAATGGACATACCCAATGCGCACAAGGCCATCGGGCCGACGACGGCCGCCGATGGCACGCGCACAGTTGAGATGCTTAGCATGTGTATCGGCTTTTCATGGCCACAGTGATAACTTGTAAACGAGATTTCAGCATGCACGGAATGCACGTTTCAGTGTATCAAGCAACCATAGCGACCAAAAAGTGTCACAGGAGTTACCGTTTACTGTGAGCAGACAGCACATGTGACAATTTTCCCCTCGACGTAGGGCGTGCATGGCAGGCTACCACATCTAGCCAGCGTATAATACAGCACGGCGCCATTGTTGTCGGTGTTGGTTCCAAACCTGTCCTCCAGGTTCCCATCCACACAGATGTACTCGGACCCCGCATTCTCATTGTAACGACCCGCCATGAGATAGCCACTGTACTCCAGAGTCCATTCCGGCAAGCACACGTTGGTTCCAGGCACCATGATTGCAGTAGGACGCGGCGATCGGCACACAGCGCACACTGGGTCCTCGTTCATGTGAGTGTCGAAAGTCTCGTACTCGCCTCCGTACAGATAGGCGAAACCGGGTGGGGTCGGGTGGTTACTAAAGACGGGTGACAGAGACAGACATAGGTAGTTAGTGGCTGCCCCGCTGTGATCGTACCACGAGCCACCGATGACGCCCGAGTAGACAAGGTGTGTGGAATCGGGACAGACAGAGCGGCCCCAGCGGACGTACACAGAGGTAGCTGCCTGCTGGATGGCCTGACTGTGCTGCTGGTCAGATGTTTTCAGCGCAAGGACCTGTGCATCGAGCTCCGTTAGGTGTTGAGCCATCTGCGTCACCACGGGCTGCAGGGGACTGATGTCGTCAGCACGAACAAACACGTCATGTGACGGAGGCACGTGATCTTCAGTCTTTGTGTGGGTGTGCTCTCGAACCTTGAACTCCAGAATCAAAACTCTGTTTTTAAGTTCCTCGTTTTCGACCACTAACTGTTCCATTTTTGTCTCAAAAAAATTGTTTTGAGTTTCAAGATGTTGGTTTCTGGCCTCCAGCTGCTGTAGACGTTCATCCACCTTGTCACCACTGAGCCAGCTTCGCGTTAAGTGCAGGTTGCTCGCGACTCTCAGGTACATGCTGAGAAGCAACTACCACGACCCCAAGATGGAGAAGAGCTACTAGTGTGAATGCCATGATAAGTGACCCCCAGTACAGCTGATTGTAAAGTAAAGTTTTGTAACCGTTTGCACTAAAATACGTGTGTAACAATGGTGCTTTACTTCATGAGATAAGCCGTGCTCTGGATACACTGGGGCGAGGCTAAATCGTGATTACAATGCAAACAGGGACAAAATCTACTTCGTGTGTTTTTATCTCATCCCACACTAGTTGCCTCCCTCGATTCGCGACCGCTTATTAGCGGTAGCAAATCGAGGGAGACAACCAGTGTAATCTCATCCTAGTTAGTGGCCTGGTAAGATGTTCAGAGAAGATTTATATAGTCTACTGTTTGAAATTCTAACGGACATGAGGCTCGGGTGGGGGGAGGGCGCGTGTCAGTGGAACGGACTACATCGAACAGACAAATCATTCTTTTGACCAGACGCACACTGGTTGTCTCCCTCGATTGGGTTTCTTCTTTTTTTCCCCCCAGGTAAAGAAGTAATAATTGCGTTTGGTTTCAAACAGTCGTGCCGTGTACGTCTTTGGTCTTAGCTCCCCAAAAATCCAAACTCTAGCTCAGCAATCTATTCTCATTTACAACAGACATAGATCTCTATGAGTCCACCCATCTGCGTGGGCTCTATAGAGATATAGGCCTCTTGCCGTCTAGTCGAATTTATGAAGGTGTTCCATGAAAGCAAATAGATTATCCTGCGTTTACTGCTGCGATGGCTGGAATTAACCCATTTAACCCCAACGCGCTACTGTTAGTTAGTTATTTGGGTTTAACGCCGAGCAGGCGACTCGCGCCACATCAGGATTGATCGACCATGATAATTCAAGGGTAGTGCCAGATTAGCTTGGCGCCGTCAGGCGCCAAGCTAATCTGGCACTACCCTTGAATTATCATTGTCGTTCCATTTCTTGCAACTGATACATAGGCAACACCTCCAGAATTTGCAGGCGCAGTGGCCACGTAAACTGGGCGATACAAAATTTGTGAAATGCGGCCGTGGGGTTGAAATGGGTTAGAGTCGGCTGTAAGGGGTATGCTTTGGTGTCACTCACCAGCTTCCAACACACCTGCTTGTTCAGACTCTAACGGGAGACAGCGAGGTACTTTCTCGCTCCAGCGAGCGTGAAGTGTTCATCTCAGCCGCTGAGACCTGCCCAGTTAGCTCTGTTGTTATCCTGGGAGATGCCGCGCCTGAATCTCGCGGCTAAGGGTCGCTTGAAATCTTCAGTGCTTAGGCCGGGGTAGGGCTGATGATGGGTTTTACTTCAATTGACAGTTTAACCCCTTCACTTCCGGGGAAATATAGTGAACTCCATCCAACTGCACGAGGTAAAGATTCTCATGAACCCTCCCCCCCCCCCAACCCCGCAATCGTGGAGGCCCATGAGGATCTATGCCTCTTGTTAAAACCACTTTGTGTCCATGCTCTTTTTATGGGTGCGGGTATTGGGCGTTGAAATAAACAAGATTGAGGTGAAAAACACTGACAATCTGCGTCCACTGACAGTGAAGGGGTTAATACTTAAACATGGACGCCTGCTACAGATATAGATTCATGAGCATCTGCGGCAGCAGTGGCTCGCGGAAATCTGTGCCTCTTGCAGAAAGGACGGGACTGATGGGCAGAAAGCCAATGGTGTTACTCTTTGCCAGTGTCAACTGCGGATAACTTAATCCATAAGAAAGCCCTGGCATGCTACCATAGGATGTGCATCAACCATGATAGTTCAAGGGTGGTGTCGAAATAGCTTGGCGCCTGTAGGCGCCAAGCTATTCCGACACCACCCTTGAACTGTCTGATCTGTTTCCAGACCCGTTACGGTATGATATCTAAAATAATTGATAATTTCATCAATAGTGTGTCATGAGTTAAGCGCCCGTAACAGGCCATGACTAGTGCTTGACTAGCTGGACGCAACTGATGGTCGATCTGTCTCCCGTGAGCTGTACTGTTGAGTAGCTCTTCAACATGTTCAAAGACCATCAACTCCAGGCCGGGCATAAAAGATTTGGCCTTGAAGATATGTGAGACCCTTTCTACTGAACATCTATTCCGAGACACGGTAGCCTGCATTTTTCGTTTTATAATTCCTGCGTCCTTTGGTCTACAGCCGTAAATGTGCCGTAGTATGTATAGTCGTGTTGTCAACTGATTCCGGACCAAATGGTTTATTTAGTATTTTGCCTCGCTTTCACCAGAGACCAGCACACGTACATTTTTACACACAATTTGACTGATGACCGCAATAGGCTTTTGATTCATTTGTTTATCTTACTCGATCATCCTGACTCATGGGATCCGCCACGGAGTGATACTATCCATTACTATCAATTTGATGTTCCGACATTTATCGTTTTTGGATGCTAACTTAATGGTTTGAAACTCTGCGGGACGTCACATTTTTTTGCCAGGATAAATGTCAGTCCATGAAGATTATGTATAGACCATGATAGTTCAAGGGCGGTGCCAGAATAGCTTGGCTATTCTGACACCACCCTTGAACTATAATTGGCCGATCTGCTTCCTGAACGGCCGCCATAAACTTCAGAGGTTAAGTATAAACGTTTAAAAAATACGATTTCAGGATACTGAAAACACTGGTTCTGGTTTCCTATGGACCTTACGGCCCGAGGCCGTAAGGTCCAGAATCACAGACCAGAACACAAATCGTAAAAAATAGCAAATACATACAGCAGGTTCGATTGCTACTGACTTGCATGATGGCTCAGTGAGTAGTATGGGAAGTGTTTCAAACCCACGTTGTTCGGAAATCAGAAGTAAACTGTACGTGTTTCGACGAAAACGGTGGATTAAAAGCTCGGACAAACACGCGATATCGCACTAACACGACTTAGATATCGCGTGTTTGTCCGGGCGTTTAATCCACCGTTTTCATCGAAAACACGTGGTGATCGTGCGAGCAACAGAACTGCCATTTGAGACCTCCTGCAAAAAGTACTGATTTTGCCTGTAAACCTCAACGCCATGCCAGTTGAAGGACTGCCTTCAGCTTTGGAAGCTGCCTTGAACGCCCTGCTATGCGACAACACGCTGTCATCCTTCAAAATTGACGGTAGAGGCGACTCGACAGTTGTCATTTTGAGGTTGACCGGTATGGCACACGGGTCCCCTGCCATTACCGCAACCTACCGCAAGAAGCCGCCATCCCACAATCGCCGGGACTACATGAGAGCAGAGGCCAGGAGACAGGAACGTTCGAACAAGGCAAGTGACAATCTAACACCAGTATTGCCTTTGTTTATGCCCACCCCGCCCACACAAGCTACAAACAGCGAAGATAAACAGCTACACACTCAACACGCCGTGTACAACAACTCCCCTAGCCGCCATAGATGACGATGTTGCACGTGTTTCCCATGATGTCCACACACCTACAGACAGGACAGAGACCAGTGACGATGCACCTACAGAGTGTATTGGTACCAGCGTGACAACACAGCTGACTGGAGCGTGCGCAATGGACTGTGTCGACAGTGCTGAAGCCGACTCGAGTGATACGAGTGTAACCTCTGATCCATACACTCTTGAAGAGAGAGATTACGTCGCATCAGTCATGAACAGAACTTTACAAAGACGTTTACGCGATAACCAGAGAAACACAGGATTTGAGAAATGCGTTTTGTACAAAACAAATCAGCAAGAGCACTTGTTGTGTAGAAGTGATGACATAACAGTGGTCTTGGACTGTGAGAATGGTTCTGTGTGTCACCGTGGTTCATCCATCAAAGAAAAAAGCTGATGAGTGACTATGAACAAAAAGTGCAAGAGAACATTTGCCGCTGGACTGCCATAGATCCTAATGGTAATTACCAAGAGTGTTTTGAGAGGGCGCTGATCGAGTTGGAGAATATACGTTCCATGGTTCGTCACCTCCTGGGTTAACATTCTGACTGACTCGGTGCTTGATTTCAAGCCTAGCCTGACTGATGACGACTGTCGCATTGTTGCTGACTTTTAGCTAATAGAATAACCGATTCCTAACATGGACATTTCCCTTGTTGGATGAGACCTCATTTCGGTGTTTTCAATTCTCGTCGAATATTTTCCATTTTTCCCTCCCCATCCCACTGTTCCCCCATTGCAATGGGCCGTCGGCCTGAGCAATAAACATCGTTCGTTCGTTCGTTCGTTCATCGAAAACACATGCAGTTTTTACCTACATCTTATTTCCGCAAATAGTTTTTTTTCTTTCAGTTCTTCTTCTTTTCTTTTTCCTTTTTTCTTTTCAAAATGCGATAGTGTTAAATCTTGCACACCTTCGGTGGTGTGCAGGTTTAGAACTCATTTTTCCCTCGTGATACATGTAAGTGTGAATAAATACAGAGCTTCTTCTGCAATATATATATCTCTCTCTCTTTCTCTCTCGCTCTCTCTCTCTCTCTCTCTCTCTCTGTGTCCGTCTCTGTCTGTCTGTCTGTCTCTCTCTCTCTCTAATTTATTTTTAATTTATTATTATTATTATTATTATTATATTTTCTATGTATGACCGAATGAATGAATGAATTTTATTTAATGTCTCATCGTGTTTAATGTCTCCTAATCGTTCCTTTGTGTAATTTGGTACTATTAGTATTACAATTATTATCCTGTGTTTGTAGAGTAGCAACGGCAAGTATGAAAAATGGCACACGTGCTAATTACTTCATCCTTTCATCCATTGAGAAATAAAGTTTCATTTGGCATTTCATTTCTCTCTCTCTCTCTCTCTCTCTCTCTCTCTCTCTCTCTCTCTCTGGTTAAGCACCTCGCACTAAACAAATGTGTACTGATGCACAAAATTCTTAACGGGAAAGCTCAACCTTACTTATCTAGGCTTTTTTCGCAAACTGAAAAAAAAAATACAGCACCTTAAGGAACAGTCTCTCTATAAAAAGACCCCGTATAGACCTGTTCAAATCTAGCCTGTCTTATTCAGGTGCTCTGTTTGTCGCTTTTTTCTACTTGGCCTTTTAGTCACAAGCACAGATCCTGCTTTCTTTCTCGTAAGACACGTAGACAGTGATGTGAAAAAATTAAACCTTTCTTGCAGAAAAAGACTGACATAAGATAATATGGAAGCATGGGCTGTTGTGGCTCTGTGTCTTTTGCAGGCGGTGACCCAGCAAGCAAAAAAACATCGGGTCGACGAATTATCATGACCAATTCATCTCCTGCTGCAGGGTCCCGGGGCTACAAGGGTTAATATGCAGACCCCAAGTGACTCGCGTGAACTGGCTGATGTATCGCGATGTGTGTTGATGAATGGCGTGTAATGCATAATACTGTTGGAGAAAGCTCAGATCATTTCATGTAAGCACTCAGCTTTTAAAGATGTTTTACTGATCCAGTATTGTTAGCATTCTAACTTTTGGACTGACGTGCTGGGGTAGAAATTTATGTAAAAGGGATCAAGATCGTCTTAACAAAGTAATCCGGAAAGGGGGCGGGGTGATTGGTAGAGCACAAGATACTTTGGACACACTGTACAACAGACGGATTACGAACGAACTGGCTGACATTCTTGATGACAATACACATCCACTTAGATATGAATTTGACAGCAGACGTATCGAACGAAGTGGCAGACTCCGAGTACCCAAAAGTAGTACATCACGTTATGCCAACTCTTTTGTCCCTCAGGCTGTTGCCCTTTTCAACAGTAATATCAGTAGATAGTGCCTGTCAACATTCTTCAGTTCTTTAGTACTAGCCCTTTTAGTAGTTCACTGCAACATTGCTGACACCAGAATCACAGGGGGAATCCACCATAAGGTTTTTTGTTTTTTGTTGTTGTTTTTTCTGATGCCAAGAGTGTTACAAAGGTAACAATACATCTGTTACAGTTCCATTCTTTAATTGATTTGGTTATTTGGGTTTAACGCCGAGCAGGCGACTAAGGCCATCTCACGGCGGGATGGGTAAAAATCTGGTCAGCCAGACTAAAAGCAAGGTCTTAAGACAAGATGTAAATATAGATTAAAAATCTCAGGCTAAAATGTCGCACATGTCTGGAAAAGAAACGTCTACAGACTCTCAAAGAGGGCAAATAAAAAAGATTCACATAGTCTAGGAATGCTCAGATCTTGTTAAAAATATTGCATTCTCTCAAAAAATTGAAGATTTTGTCCGGGGGAACATCTTTAATTGAGAGTTATGGGTTATTTAATTATTTCTATGAGTGAATGATGATGCCATGTGTTGTATGGGCAGACAGTGAATTTCCCCATGAGGGATTAATAAAGTATTATTGTATTGTATTGTATTGTATTGTATTGTTGTGTAGACCACAAGTGACCCTCGTGAACTGGCTGACACATCGCGATGTGTGTAAGTGGATGGCACGGAAACACACCAGCCTGGAGATGGAGCTGGATCAGCCAAGCTCATCTGGCACTACCCTTGAATTATCATGATTAATCCATCTCCTGCAACTGGTACATAGTCATTCAGTAACACTTCCACAATTTGGGAAAAGCACTTGCGGGGCTAAAGGGTTAACCTTCAGGTCTTGGTAGCTATTGTTTTGGAGGTCAAAACTGCTGCCAACACCCAAAAGGATAACAAGGCTCTTTGTTTGCCGCCACTGGTACCACAAGGCTCTTTGTTTTCCGCCACTGGTACCACAAGGCTCTTTGTTTGCTGCCACTGGTACCACAAGGCTCAGTGTTTGCCACCACTGGTACCACAAGGCTCTGTGTTTGCCACTACTGGTACCACAAGGTTCTGTGTTTGCCGCCACTGGTACCACAAGGCTCTGTATTTGCCGCCACTGATACCACAAAGCTCTTTGTGTGCCGCCACTGGTACCACAAGGCTCTGTGTTTGCCGCCACTGGTACCACAAGGCACTGTGTTTGCCACCACTGGTACCACGAGGCTCTGTGTTTTCCGCCAATGGTACTACCAGGTTCTGTGTTTGCCGCCACTGGTACCACACGGCTCTGTGTTTGCTGCCACTGGTACCACACGGCTCTGTGTTTTCCGCCACTGGTACCACAAGGCTCTGTGTTTTCCGCCACTGGTACCACAAGGCTCTGTGTTTGCCGCCACTGGTACCACACGGCTCTGTGTTTGCCGCCACAGGTACCACAAGGCTCTGTGTTTGCCGCCACTGGTACCACACGGCTCTGTGTTTGCCGCACTGTACTGATGACTATGTGCACGATGGGCTTTTGGACAAAGTATGATTTGGGTTTTGGTTTGGACACAGACTGTGTTTCTGCACATTTTGTTAATTTAAGACCTAAAATCTCTCATGGATTCAACGTGGTCTCCGCACAAAGGGGCAAGGAATATGGATCCTCAAGACCCTGCAACTGGGTTGACAGTGGCAACTGCAGGGGCTCATGAGGATCTATACCTCTTGCAGTTGGGTGGTTTCAAATTTTCTCTGCACTGACAATATAAGGCCTAATCTCTTCTGCCCAACCACCCAGCAGTGAACGCAGCAAGGCAGGCAACTCAACAGCGGCCAAGAGAAGCAAACAAGCTGCGCATGTCAAACTGTTTTAGTGTTAACCCTTTTCATCCTGATACACCAATTGCTTGAAATAAAATTGACTGATAGTTCAAGGGGGGTGCCAGAATAGCTTGGCGCCTTAGGTGCCAAGCTATTCTGGCAACCCCTTGAACTAAAAAAGTTGATCTATCTCTTAATCTGCAATGCAGCCTTCATAAGACAATAAGCAGATTTGACAAAATCAGCCTCAGAATGTAATGAGTTAACATTATAGTGGCCATATACCAACTGTTTACAGATGATTAACCCATTGGCTGTGAATAACAATATAGCGGCCATATACCAACTGTTTACAGATGATTAACCCATTGGCTGTGAATAACAATATAGCGGCCATATACCAACTGTTTACAGATGATTAACCCATTGGCTGTGAATAACATTATAGCGGCCATATACCAACTGTTTACAGATGATTAACCCGTTGGCTGTGAATAACAATATAGCGGCCATATACCAACTGTTTACAGATGATTAACCCGTTGGCTGTGAATAACAATATAGCGGCCATATACCAACTGTTTACAGATGATTAACCCATTGGCTGTGAATAACAATATAGCGGCCATATACCAACTGTTTACAGATGATTAACTCTTACCAGTTCGCTCCCTTGGCCATCGTATGTATACATACGAAGCCTTGCCCATGGAAAATTCCATCGTGTTTACTGAATTAAAACCAATTAATTTTTACTCTCAGTATTATTGTAATAACTTATTGACATTAGAAAGTCACTTTCATATGATAGAATGAAAAAAATATTAATTTTGAGTTTGTTCGTGACCTTTGTTATCGATCGAGTCACTACATCCACCATCTTGCTTTCCCTACTGCGTTATTTTCACTGCTTGCGATTTCTCTCTGAGAATATTCCGTCAAAATGAGTTCATCTGAGTCCGAAAGTGAAGAGTATCTCACTGAAGGGGAATCTTCCAGCAACCAGGCCACTGAACATGATTCCAGCACCAGCGATGTGGAAAAAACGAAAGAAAACCATCGCAGGTCATTGTGACACTTTCTATTTTGGTTTGACCATGTGCTATCCATGTGAGTCTTTCTTTACCTATTGTCTGGTTCAGAATCGTGAAACTTTATGAAGTACATAAACAAGTTTTATTACTTTCTGTGTATTGCCTCAGTGATATTTTCAGCAAGTCAGAGATTTTCAGAGAAGCACATGTTTGTTGTCTCAGTCATGCCAGGTGTTGACACGCCCACTTTTTCCTGCCCTTGACCGGTGTAGATTATGTTGCGTAACTCTTAGAAATTCAAACACATTTTCTTGAAACTTCACAAAAATGTGTAGAAATGATTTGTCCACACACTGGATTCACATTTTAAACAAAGGGGCAAGAAACAACAAAAATTTCTTCTTAGTGACTTTCGTAAAAACTGTTTTTGGAAACCGGACACCATTTTTTCTTCGTCGCTAAATAAACAACAACTTCTAAACTACGTTAAGTACAGACTTTTTACTTATCCTGCCTGCAAGCTGACTCAATGCACTTTAATATGATGTATAATAAGCCAACCTTTGACCACTAGAAGAGCTTTCAGCAGCATTTTTGCTTGGTCATGTGTGAGGGTAAAAGTCATTTTGTTCACTGGCCTCAAATAGAGCGAACTGGTAAGAGTTAACCCGTTGGCTGTGAATAACATTATAGCGGCCATATACCAACTGTTTACAGATGATTAACCCGTTGGCTATCAATAGTGTTTCTTGTCGCGATGATTCCAGCTGCCATCATCGCGACAAAAAGCACTACCAACAGGCAAAAGATCAAAGCCCTTGTGCGTGCAGCCACCAGCAATGCAGCATGAACTGTGGCAGTGTCTAACTGCACCATGGGGTTAATTAGTGATGGTGAAGGAGACACTGACCGGTATTTGTGTAGACACGAGGACAGACCCTGGCTTTGATACACCTCCACAATCATGTCGCCCGACTCACGCAGCTTCTTCTGCACAACTTCGCACGCTTCACACGGAACGAACGCCGTCTCCACAGTCTGTGACGACTTGTTGCTCACATCCACAGATATCGGCCGTGAGTTCTTCCTGTGAAGTATGTGGCCGTCGGCAATGTCCGTTATTCTGGGTACGCGGCAGTTTGAGTCACCCTCCCCTTCGTCCTCAGGCGAGTATTTCTTCAGTTCTTTTTCCAGCTCGGCCACTCGCCGCGTACTGGACTTGTTCTGAGAGAGACAGACACAGAAAGGGCATTACCTCATATATACAGACAGAGGGATTAACTCATTTGAGACATGCCGCCTCCGGATACACGGCATAAGCCATGTATCCAGAGGCGGCACGTCTCGAATGAGTTAAGTATTTAGTGTGTGAAAACTGTGATATTACTTGAGATTTTGAAGTTACAGATTTTTGGGGAACGCTGAAGAAGAAGAAGTTACGGATTCAAATCATGTTCACACAACAGTCTGACTTGACCATTTGGCTGTTGGTAGCAGTTGAGCTACAGGCAAGCATGGGGGGGGGGGGGGGGGGGTGGTTAGTGGGTGAGTGGGGGGGAGAGGGGGGGTTTAGTGGGTGAGTGGGGGGGAGGGTTTAGTGGGGGAGGGGGGAGGGTTTAGTGGGTGAGTGGGGGGGAGGGAGGTTTAATGGGTAAGTGCGGGGAAGGGGGGTTAGTGGGGAGGGGGAGGGTTTAGTGGGTGAGTGGGGGGGGGAGGGGGGAGCGTTTAGTGGGTGTGGGGGGGAGGATTTAGTGGGTGAGTGGGAGGGAGGGGGGAGGGTTTAGTGGGTGAGTGGAGGGGAGGGGAGGGTTTAGTGGGTGAGTGAGAGGGAGGGGAGGGTTTAGTGGGTAAGTGGGGGTGGGGGGAGGGTTTAGTGGGTGAGTGGGGGGGAGGGTTTAGTGGGTGAGTGGGGAGTTGGTCCCAGTAAGCAAAAGTCCTTGGGCCCACGATGGCCACAGTGTGAAGCGCACAGCTGTGAGAGGGCACAGTGAGGTCGTCGTAGGCCCACGATGGCCACAATGTGAAGCGCACAGCTGTGAGAGGGCACAGTGATGTTGTCGTAGGCCCACGATGGCCACAGTGTGAAGCGCACAGCTGTGAGAGGGCACAGTGAGGTTGTTGTAGGCCCGCGATGGCCACAGTGTGAAGCGCACAGCTGTGAGTGCACAGTGAGGTTGTCGTAGGCCCACGATGGCCACAGTGTGAAGCGCACAGCTGTGAGAGGGCACAGTGAGGTCGTCGTAGGCCCAAAGATGTTGTGCTAGTGGGGGAGGGGGGGGGAGGAGTGTGTGAGTGGGGGTGGGGGGCTGGGGTTTCAATCTCAATGCATCATGGTCTACTACTGCTGTCCAGACTGTGGCTGCTGTTAGCACCTTGGACTGCAGCTGCTGGACGAGCGTCTGTGTGTTGGTCAGCTGTCCCCAGAAGAGCTTGGACGCCAGACCCACGGAGGTGGACGGGGGACACTGCGCTCTCACCCCCTGCCTTGCCTGTCTGCTGCACCTGGCTCAGGTACACCGCCGTTCCTTGTATCAGCAGCACCAGCCTGCCGCCCACACAGACAAAAATAATACATCAACAGGACTGGCACCGTGCAGCTAGTGTAACAGCAGCACCAGACTGCCGCCCACACAGACAACAATAATACATCAACAGGACTGGCACCGTGCAGCTAGTGTAACAACAGCACCAGAGTGCCGCCCACACAGACAATAATAATATATCAACAGGACTGGCTGCTAGTGTAACAACAGCACCAGACTGCCGCCCACACAGACAAAAATAATACATCAACAGGACTGGCATCGGGCTGGTAGTGTAACAACTCTCTTGTATCAGCAACACTAGACTTCAGCCAGTGGCTGAATGTGCATGGGGACGAAGCTGATGATGATAGTTCAAGGGTGGTGCCAGAATAGCTTGGCGCCTAAGGCGCCAAGCTATTCTGTCACCACCCTTGAACTATCATGGTCACATTTGATTTCAAGCAATAGAGTATCAGGATGAAAAGGGTTAACTAAGATTTCATACACACAGCATGCGACTTATGGCAGTGAAGGGGACAACACTCTGACCCACTACAACAGGACATGAATCGACCCTGACAGCTCCAGTGTGGTGTCTGAACGTGCTTCGTGCCCACCGGTGCCTTCCGCTATTCACACATCACCCTTACGCCTTCCAGTCCCAAGGTCCCATTTCTCACATTTTGGAGGTGTTTCCTAACGACTATGTACCAGTTGCAGGAGGATTGACCGTGATAATTGAAGGGTGGTGCCAGATTAGCTTGGCGCCTGAAGGCGCCAAGCTAATCCGGCACCACCCTTCAATTATGACGGTCAATCCATCCCCTGCTGTAGGGACTCGGGGCTCAATGGGTTAACTACTACTGTTGATCGGTTTCTGTTTAACCTCCAGAACTGTGACACAGACCCCAAAGGGTGTCTACACAAATTGATAAGTTCATCCTCAGGATGGAATGAGTTAATGATGCCAGCTGCTGCGTTCACCTGTCAATCAAGAGCTCGTACAGCGCGACGTGCGCCACCTGGTTGTCCTCAGGTTCGTCCTGACTGAACGCATACATCTCCAGCAGCTGCTCCACGTCCAGCTCAAACGACTGCTTGTCTGGAAACTTCCATGAGGTGAAGGTCGCGGGGCCGATGCGGGACATGACATCGTTGACCGTCCACTGCACGTCCTGTATGTCACTCTGCAGGCTCTCCATGCACATCTTGCTCCAGTCACACTGTCAGCGCTGGAAGAGGACAAAAGTCAATAATGTCAGCCACACCCTCTGCCAACTTGACGAGTTGGGTCTCACTTTCTTTTCATTGCCCATGTGTCCAACACTCATCAATCATGCAGTCAATGCTAACTGATGTGATCCAGAATGGAGGAACAAATGAACTATGCGGCCCATCATGCAGTCAGTGCTGACTGACGAGATCCAGAACGGAGGAACATGAACTGTGTGGAGTCAGCAAGAGGCACAGATCCTCATAAGCTGCTGCATCTATGCCTGTTGCTGGCTTCAACTGCATCCAACAGGTCAATGCGCTAACTGTAAAATGCAAGGACCAGCTGCAGCCGTCGTTGAATAAGCTTGTGCACACTGGATGTCTTGATGTTGCTGTGTTATTTATTACCAGAAAAGTAACACACAGCATGCACCCCCAGGCCATCACCTCTTCCTAAAGAAAAACCTGACGGCTGCACTATACTTGAACCTCTTAAGCCCACAGCTGCATTTCCAAACTTGTAGAAGCGTTGTCTGACTATGTACCAGTTGTAGAAGATGGATTGATCATGATAATTAAAGAGTAGTGCCAGATGAGCTTGGCGTCGGAAGGCACCAAGCTCATCTGGCACTACTCTTGAACTATCATGATCAATACATCTCCTGCTGCAGGGTCCTGGAGATAAATGGGTTTTTAAAAAAGCCTTGGTGAATAGTTTCAAACTCGCAGGTAAGATGGAAATTAGCTGGGTACTGTGGAGTATGGTATGATACGGTGTCTCCAAGGCGCACATATCCATCTAATTAAAGATGCTCAAGGCGCCGCCGTAGGCGGGGGAAGCAGGAGCTTTGAAAGCCTGCTGCTTGTAAGCGCTATTTTATGTGCAAATCTCCACCCGGCTATTACTTTATGTGCAAACCTCCACACCTGGAGTAACGCGCATTGCAAATCAGAGGATTTACAATATATTGGGGGGGGAGGGGGGAGGGGGGGGGAACTGCACAAATACAGTGTGATTCACGGCAACAGCAAACACAGCTTACTTAACGGTAGTCTACTATTACTTAGCAGGTTTGAGTTTACATGATGGGAGAAAACAAGTAGATAATTTTCGTTATATGCGGAAAATGTAAATTCAGGATGCATAATATGTTGGCGATACGTCACATGGATCTTAAACTTACTCGGTTATTATCTGGGAAAAGCTGAAATAAAATATATCGAGAAGAATACGTTCACGAAAAGGAATTTTTCCGCCATGTTGCTACCAACGCTTTGTCCGTTTCCGCTAAGGGAAACAACTCTGTAATGATCTTTGACCTCTGCACTTTGACCTGATAGGGACGCATCAGAAGACATGGCAAATCCGGAGATCCCTGTGGCGTTTGACGATATTGTGGCGGCCAGAGAGCGGCTTTCCGCGTATCTGCACAAAACACCCGTGTTCACGTGCGCCACGGCTGACGAACTGTCGGGGAGGAAAGTGTTTTTCAAAGCCAGAGTTTTTGCAGAAGACGGGATCGTTCAAAGCCAGGGGCGCACTAAACGCTGTGAGCGCACTATGTCAAGTTGTGTACATGTATAGCTTGTCTTATCAGTCGAACAGCTTGGTCCGCACAGCACGTTTATCGTAGGCCATTTTACTACGTGAAGTCAGAAGCATTTGCCTCTACATACGTAGATTTAAAGCGCTGACAAAGGATACTGCACATTTGTCCAGGCTTTAAAAAAAAAAAAATCATGTTTTAGTTGAAACAGCCCGGGCAACGCACAATATGATATGTCGGCTGGCGTTGGTACCAACGACGGCTGACATCAGCCCAATGGGAGGTGCAATTTTGACCCACAGCTTTTTAAAAATCGTTTCATTATTGTCGTTTATTAGCGTTTATTACAATGCCAGAAAACTGGCCCTGTTACATTTCCACAGGCACGAATGTGATTCAGATGGCAATGAAATTTTCATTCATAATTCGTGGCACATGTATGATATTTTCCATAGAGCACATGGGTGGCATCCGTATTTCTGACTTTGTGAGAACCATAAAATATGATGCAAAGATCAGAATGGCTTGAAAATGCATGGCAGAAGATACAAATTAGGACAGTTATACTTTTGGTCCAAATAAATCTGCATGACATGTGAAAAAAATCTCTTCCCAGAGCCAATTTTTAAAAAAATGGTGTTGTGCTTGTTTGGCAGTCGGATGTGAAATTTGGTTCTGCATCGGACATAATTATGCGGAAACAATTTTCTGACTTGCTTCAGATTCAGATCATATTTGTAACTGATTCATGTTTGTCTTTAGTATTTTTTTCCAGCACATTTTCATAGTCACTTAGTGCCAGGATAAAAACCTACATCAGTCTTTGATAAGACCAACGTTGATATTCACTTTTGTTTAATCCTTCAGCTGCAGGAATCGCATGAACAAAAAATGCTCCCAACAGCCCCAAAACTGAAACATCACTTTTTGACCAGTTGCTTCTGTTGCAAGTTAACTCATTTGAGACGTGCTGCCTATGGATACGCGGCAGTTTGCTGCATATCCGTAGGCAGCACGTCTCGAATGAGTTAAGTGCCCGGTAAGAAAAAGGACATAATAATGATTGTGTTCTTAGACCAAGCTATTGAACATAGTGCGTGTGAAGTTCACTGGAATACTTAGGTGTCAGTTTTTCTGAGTGAAACTTGATCACAGTATATTTAAATAGATGAGGTTTAAAATTTTCTGAGGGCAGCTGCTAAACCATTGGGGTCAGGACAAGAGAAAAACTGAAATAAATTAGGACGAAGGTTGGGGATCGTTTTTTCTTTTACGGTTGCCTTCATTGTTTGAAGTGTATCTGCAAACAACAGGAGGCAAACTTTGCTCAAATGGACTATATCATTATTTTCCAGTTCGAAACGTCCATTGCGTATGTTCACCACCTTGATTTTTCGTTCAATTGTGTTTCAGACGCTACTGGCCAAGGAAAGAAACCCATCCCTTAATGGAACGGTAAGTTCACTCTAACTGCGGGGGGTCTCAGTATACCAGTCGGGAAGGGGGCGTATGCTGGTACATTCCCCAGTAGTAAAAACATCTTCAGGCCCAGGGCGGCTGCAGCGGGCCTGAGCACCTTTGCTTACCGGGTGGCTAGATGAGGGTGTAGAAGGATGAATGCTGAATGAACTGGGCATAGTGAGGTAACGCAGCAGTTGAAATTTGGATGTGGCTAGATGAGGGTGTAGAAGGATGAATGCTGAATGAACTGGGCATAGTGAGGTAACGCAGCAGTTGAAATTTGGATGCGGGTCAGACTCCGTGTTAACCCTTTCAGCTCCGGGTCCCTACTGCGGGAGAGGGCTTGACCATGACAATTCAAGGGTAGTGCCGGATTAGCTTGGCGCCTTCAGCCTTGAATTGTCATGGTCAAGCCATCTCCCGCAACTGGTACATAGTCGTTCGACAACGCCTCCAAAATGTGAGAAATGGGACCTTGACACACCAGCAAAGTAAAACCTGTTTTGACTAACCACCTTGTTTGTCAGGAAAAAAGTGGTCTTAACCACTTGCACGGCTCATTGTCCTACCAAGGCCGCATTACTGATTAGGAGACAGATCAACCATTTTAGTTCAAGGGTGGTGCCAGAATAGACTGGCGCCTCATTCAACAAGCTATTCTGGCATCACCCTTGAACTATAATAGTCAAATTAATTTCAAGCAGTGGTGAATCAGGATGAAAGGGTTATAAAGGCAGGTGCTCTGGCAAAAGAAATAATTGAAGGGCAAAACGTGTCACCTGTCATTAAAGATCAGTAAAGATGGGTGACCTTTCATAAGGGTGGCCGCTTAAACAGGTTTTGCTGTAAACGCCAAAATCAGATATAACACTGAAATTGAGAGTTCTGGGTTATTTAATTTTTTTCAATGAGTGAATGATGATGCCATGTGTTGTATGGCAGACAGTGAATTTCCCCATGAGGGATTCATAAAGTATTATTGAATTGTATTAAAAGGCCTTTGGCTGTCAAGTGAAGACCTGGAGAGCAAAAGACCCTCGGGCCGGCATCGGTCTTTGATGGCCCGCACGTAGCTGTGTGCAGGCCGACTACGGCTGAAATTGGCAAAGGAACCTATTGCTCGCTCAGTATTTTGTCTTCGCAAGCCAAGACAAATTCAGCATCACCTTATTGCGAACATCAGTATCATACAGGGCGGTCCGTGGCGCAGTGGTTAAGGCGCCTGCCACCAATGCTAAAGGTGCAAGGTTCGATTACGGGTTCTGGCGTCGGACTTTTCTCGGCTAGTAAGTGTCACCGTTAATTCGGGCGGACCGTCGGGGGTTCTTTCTCCAGGTACTCCGGCTCTTCCTCCCCCTCCACTGTGGTACCGGTTTCAGGCCACTTTATAAAATTTCAAATACAAGCGATCAAAATTTCCGAAACCTCAGTAGCTGAGCTGATCCTTCGCACCACGTGAATGTCCTTTGTTTGTCTTGTACTGTGTTTGTCTTCAGAGTGAATGTGTGTGTGTGTCACGTGAGCGTGTGTGTTGGGTTCAGTTCGCGGCGCTTTGAGCCGATTCGCAGAATTGGGAAAAGCGCCTATCTAATAACCGGTATTATTATTATTACAGCTGTGCCTGTAAGCACAGGTCATTGGGCTGACGTCGGCCCATGGGCCTTTTGCTTACTGGGATGTGGTTTGGCGATACACAGAGACTGAAGTGGGTACAGGTGTGTGATGATGTTACCTGCGTCCAGGTGACCCACAGCAGCGGGAACCATGGTCAGGGCGTGGCGTGGGCGGCCAAGTGTGTGGGAGTACCCAGCTATGTCGTCGTGCCCAGCATTGCGCCTGCCTCCAAGAAAATTGCCATCCAGGGTTACGGAGCGCACCTGGTGGAGTGTGGCGCCAGTCCCAGTGACAGGTCACGCGATAGTCCCGCGCCCACACCCAGAGTAGTTCCATTGACCGCTCTAATGAGCGGTCACCTGTCATTAAAATTTAAAGACCATCATCTAAGTGGCTGTGGCTGTAGCTCTGACTGTGACTGTAGCCACCTAAATGACGATCTATAATGACAGGTGACACCTTTTTCCCTTCAAGGCTTTGCTTGAGAGAGTACCTGTCTTTAATCCTTTTCATCCTGATACACCCATTGCTTGAAATATATCTGACTGTGATAGTTCAAGGGTGGTGCCAGAATAGCTTGGCGCCTCAGGCGCCAAGCTGTTCTGGCACCACCCTTGAACTAAAACGGTTGGTTGCTCAAAACAGGTTTTGTTGTACATGCCCAGCTCTTACCCAGCGAGCAACAGGCCATAAATTGTGGATGTCGGCCACAGGGCGCGGCTCCTATTTGGGTCATCAGTGGCCGCTGTTGGCACAAAGACTATTTGCTTGCTGGGTACGAAACTGTCATATTGTTCATAGTTTCACAGTAAATGATTTTTGTCCTGGACTCCAAAATGAGCTCTTCAGACCCTCTACGTTATATCTACGCAGTAAATAAATTAAGAATTCTTGTTTTCTGTATCTTTAAACTTCCCCTAAGGAAATGCAAATTATCATGTTTTTGTTTTCTGGTTTTTGGTTTCTGGGCAGTAAATGTAGACTGCATGTTGTACTAGCACCACCCTTGAACTGTTCTGTTCCATGTCTGATTGCTGTGTGTCATGGCTGAGTGAGGTAAGGGAAACCACTCTTGTCTGTGTAGAGTGACGGTGTGTGAGAAAGTGCAGAAAGAGAAGGACCTGGAGTTTTTCCCGCCGTACGACCACCCACACGTCATCGCTGGACAGGTAATGCTGCTGATTGACAGCACACTTGTACTACAGCCCCTTTACTGCCCAACTGCAAGAGGTATAGATCCTCATGAGCCCCCGCAACTGCGGGGGCTCGTGAAGACCTAAACCTCTCGCAGTTGGATGGTGTTGAGATTTTCTTGGCACAGAACGTGTTGCAAGGGCTCATGAGGACTAAGACTCTTGTGTACCACTTTGTCTCCAAACCAAAAAGGGAAGGGGGTGGGGGGGGGGGGGGGGGGGGGTCCACAGTGGACCCACACACAGCCATGCATGGGCCCATCGTGGCCGTCATGGGCCTGATGACCTTGGCTTACTGGGAAGATGAAGGCCCTCAAGCCAGCATCATCCTTAGTTGTGCATGTTGCTGGGGCAGCTAGGCTGACGTTGGCTCGAGGACCCTTTGCTCACCGGACTTCCACTCGGGAGTCACTGACACGTCCTTATTGTAACTGATATTTGCGGTTCACTACCAACCTTGAACTACGATAGTCAAATTTGTGCAGGTGATACATACCTGTAATCAGAAGTGTAACCCCGTGTTTCAGGGAACAATTGCTTTGGAGTTCCTGGAGCAGGTGCCAGAGCTGGACGCCATTTTGGTCCCGACCAGTGGAGGAGGGATGGGATCTGGGATCGCCATTGCTGCCAAACACATCAAGCCCGAACTGAAAGGTCAGCATGTCAAAACTGAAAGGTCAGCATGTCAAAACTGACTGGTCCCCATGTCAGTCTGCAGTATCCACTGTAAGCCAGAACTCAAAGGTACACTAGGGGAAAGGTCCCCATGTCAGTCTGCAGTATCCACTGTAAGCCAGAACTCAAAGGTACGCTAGGGGAAAGGTCCCCATGTCAGTCTGCAGTATCCACTGTAAGCCAGAACTCAAAGGTATGCTAGGGGATCTGACTGTCCAGCACTGAGTGCTTTCCCTTGGTATGTGCAGTGTATCTACCAGCGCCGGCCTCACGTTTGGTGTGGTGCTGCTTGGTACGTGTATGGTCAGTATGGGTGGAAACTTAACCCTTTGGCTGTAGGTACCGGAACAAAAACCGCTACCGATGGCCAAAGGGTTACAGTCAACACTTGGCATTGTCTTAACTCCTTGTACCCGGAGACCGAAATCCCCAAATGTTGCCGTCGTCCTCTGAAGACTGCATTGCAGTGCAGGACACAGATCGACCATGATAGTTCAAGGGTGATGCCAGAATAGCTTGGCGCCCATAGGCGGTCAATCAGTCAGTCAGCCCATAGGCGCCAAGCTATTCTGGCTTCACCCTTGAACTATCATGGTCGATCCTTATCTTGTGGGGTGTGTCTGGGGGAGAATGGGTTAAACGCATGTACAGTGACGTAGCTGTTGTATTTTACAGTGTTCCTGGTGACGCCCAAGGGCAAGATGCTGGAGGAGTGTCTCCAATCAGGTAAATAATATTATTTAAATAGAACAAGCAGTCTGGAGCAGAGGTGTGGAGAAATGCACTGGGCATTGGGCAGACTTGAAAAGACGTGAGAGATCCATGACAAGCCAGACCCATATTGGTACGAACTCGAAAGGAACTCTGGGAAGACTTCTGATAGGTGGGGTGGACCTCATATGGACGCACAGATCCCATCTTGACTGAACTGATTTAAATAATAATTATTTCATCAAAAACATTACCGATGACATGACCTTATGACCTTATGGGGAGTGTCTACTACTTACTCAATTCTAGCCTAAGTACTCGTTGTGTTAACACACAACCCGGGAGGCACTCGGGGAACCCCGAGGGGGCCAAGAGTTGTCTCCCGATACTCCCCATCCGGAACAGAGTACCCATAATTCCTCTGTCAGTCTACTTAGGCTTACGCTGTTCAGACGTGTTGCTCTAGCCTACGGATTTTGGGGATTTCGACCGGTTCACCGGTCTTCGACGGACTTAGTTCTTCTCTTGACTTGTTCTTCGTCGGGCCCCCCTGTACCGGGTGGCTCTGGTATCCCTTCTTCGTTGGCAGCTGCCCGCTTGGCTCCCTGAAGTGCCTGGGCTACGCTGTGAACTTCGCTGGGACTTCGCCGCGCGTGCCTTGGTTTGGATTCTCCCCCCCCCCCCCCCCCCCCTTCCCCGGTCCCGCTCCGGGAAAAGGTAAGGTGACTGGGTTGGCCCTCGGCTGGTTCCCGGGCTGGGCACTGGTTGAGAAGGCGCGAACGCGGTCTTCATTTGCGTTGTTGCTTGCGCCAAGATTCTTGACTTTTGCTTGGCGGGTCTCGCGCCCGTTCCCCCTCTCCTTCCGTGTTGGTGTGGTATTGTTATTGACAGGGTCAAGTCTCCCTTTTTTCGCTGTGGTTAGCAGCGTGGTTGTTGAAAGTTCCGCGCTTTAACGGAAGGCATTTACGCGTGAGGGAAGAAATGAGACGTTGTAGTCTGGAACGGTCATTCTTAAACGGCGCAGATCCGCAGGTGGTCAGCTTCGTTTTCCAAGATGGCGTCTAACGATGCAGAGCTCCGTGTTCCTCACGGTTAAAACCTTTACTGGAAGGGGAATGGTGTGCAAGATCGGTGAAGCTAAGTCTAACCTTATTTCTGGCGCTTACCTACTCACTTTTTCCTCACCTATGCTCTTGTCCCTGGTTGGGTTCGGGGAATGTGGTATGCTCCAGCCATCCCTTGACGCATTACGTTGGTGAATGTGGCGAGAACCGACGCTTACTTCGGTACTGAGTCGGTCCCGTCATGCCTGTTTTGTTATGCATACTGCAGACCTGTTTACCACATACGGGGGCGTATTAGATACATGGGAGATGCAGAGTATTCGTCAGTTGAGGGGACACTGACGGCACCTAGATGACTTATTGTTGCTGTCATGGGGGAAGGTCATAAGCTGCAATAACTTCTCTTGCCACCACAGGTGCTACTCACATACCCTCACTTGCTCATTCCACATATTACAATGACAGGCTGCAGATGGACGGTGATTGGTACGGGTGAGCCCGTCGCCAACGCATCTCATGGCAGGCGCCAGTGACCGTCTCCCGGCCCGAACCTCCCTGGGAAAAAAAAAAAAAAAAAAAAAAACCCACAGGGCTCAGACAGCCCTATGTCTCCTGGACGCACTGGTTTCTGCTCTTTGGTTATATTCCTACTTGGGCATGTGACTACCAGTTAACATGAACAACATGCATAAGAATACAAGTTAACATGGCCGACAGTAACGTTTTACTGTTGAAAGGTAATTGCCTGCTGGCAACTTAAGACAATGATCAAAGCTGCACCTGGAGGCCGTCGCTATAGTACAGCTCCGGTGTGTCGCGGGGGCTCCGCTCCGACAAAGGTTCTGGGCCTGCCGCTTGCTTCAGGCTTATACTTGTCATGACATGCTTGAGTTTGTTGTGCAGGATGTGTTGTAGGCTCAACTTAGCCTGGCGGTCCTCCCAGACCAAGGGTGGCTTCCACACCTGTAGGGGCCGGGAGGTGCCCAGCGTAGGACGTATACGCTGGGAAGACAGGTACACACCTTGGTGGTTGGGGGAGTTGCCTTGGCAGGATGGACAGACAGTGCCGTTAGCCGCGACTCCTCTTCTTCGCAGAAGGTAGGTCACACAGGTGGGGTGCTTACCTGGGGTTAACCGGGACCCTTCTGGCTGCACTCTCTACCTTGCGGGGATGTATTGCAGGTCCGCGCGCTTGCTGACAGGTGGTTCCTCGCTGGTTGTACCGTTGTCTTGCGGAAGTTCACCTTACCAGGACAGGGTCCCTCAGGCCCACGCCCGCGTGCCTTCGGATTTTGGTATGTTGCAGGGGCCTTAGATGACCTGCACACAGCGCGGACGTTACAGTGACCGTCGGACTCATACAAGGTCTGTCTACCATGTGCCTCCGAACCTTGGTGTGACGCCTGCGCCACATGACCTGGACGGCGCTGGGCTCACCTTGGAGCTTCTATCGGCGAGAGCGCCCGACGCCTGTGACTGGTTACAGACCTGCTGAGATACCGGCGGATATTCCCGGTACTCCGACTGCTCGAGTTCCGACGAGTGGACTGTGAGATCACCATGCCGGACGCGTCAGTATAGTGTGCAGGAGGAAGTGCGCTTGGAAAAAGCCTTCTGACAGACAACCGGCCTCCCTACAGAGCACACTGGTACCAACTTGGGGTTTCCGGCGCGAACGCCTGACACCGGTGACTGTTCCAGTCCTGAGGAAGTACCAGCTGTTCCGGTTCTCCAGCCTCTCAAGTTCCGACGGCCCTAGCATCGGGGGATCGACACGTCGGACACGGCTTGGTAGTGTGCGGAGTCGGGAGCTCGAGGCGTTGATTCCCAGGAGGGAACACGCTTGGACCAAGCCTTATGCTAGGCAGAGAACCCTTCTCGCTACAGAGTTCGGTTCGGAGAGACGTGCTTCGTGCCGTCCATGGTCAACCGATCCCCACTCGTCTCCTAGGAAGGCCTTGGATCCTCCTCGGCCGCTGCGAACCCGCCTCGCCATAGAGTCCGGCTCGCGGAGACAATCTCACACGCACACCACGTCTCGACTTGTTCGGGATCTGCTCTTCGATCGAACTCGGGCCGGCTGCTAGTGGTTGCAGGGTACTGTTGGTGGCCAGCCAGCAGGGCGGAGGTGCCTGTCTCCGTTCCTTACCGCCCGAGTCCTTGACGATCTTGTGGAGGGATGACTACGCGGACCGCTTCAGTTACTGCGCGGAGAGGGGTTCTCGACGCGGGCGTTACAGGAGGGTACGCGCCTGGACATAGCCTGCGGTCAGGCGGAGACCCACCTCGATACAGTGCCCGGTTCGCAGAGTCACGCTGTCCCGCCAGTTCCCGACGGTAGAAACGAGCGACGGTAGATTCTGCTCACCAGCCCACAGCGGCCACGATGTCCTTGACAGCGCAGTTCCGGTCGTATGCGATGCTCGTGGCCATGGCGCGTACTTCATCTGCGCGGATCTTCAGTCTCTGCGCTACCCGTCGGGAGAGATCCATGTATGCAATTCGTATTACCCAGCGCAGCCAAGGAGGAGATCGTCTGGGCTGGGATATCAGTCTTGCCCTGTCGTATGGGCAGGAAGAGGCGGCACGACTGGGAATCCACTTCCCTCAGGATCGGATCTCCGCTCTTGCTCTCCTGCGCGCGAGGAGGGACCACTCTGCACCTTGGATGCCCGTCCATCTACGAATTTCCCTCGTTGGAGTCAACCTTCCGGCACTCTAGGTCTACACTCCGCTTCTCTCCGCTGCGGGCGTGCTTAGGAGTTGCCGTTCTTCACGTCGCTCCAGGGATTCTCTCCTGCCTCGCTCGTCGATCCCTTTCGCGCCCGGCTGCCGTTCGTCCCTTTCCTCTCCCCCGCACTCAGCCCTTCCCCTTCTTCGTGCTCCGGCCTGGCTGCAGTCGCTCCTCTTCTGGACATCCGACCCCCTCCGGTGGTTCTCGGGGAGGATGCTGTCGTTCCTTCGCCTTGCTCGGACTTGTTTACCTCCTCCTGCGGTTACAGTACTCGGTTCGACCCAGTTGTGCACTAATACTCCTTGGAGATCTGACGACTCACTAGCTGGTGGCCTTACGCGTGAGTTCCATTGACTTAGTGGAAGTACTCTGACTTCGCACGGGTGGTAAACGGGTCTGCGAGTGCGTCGGCTTCTGTCTCCCCTGGTGCCCTCTCGGATGCAGCTCGGAGCTGGCAGCGGCTTCCGGACTTCGTGCCAGGCGCTTCGACTACCCTGCGCTTCTTCTCTCGGTTCACGGATCTTCTTCACCCCCATGGAGTTGCCGGCTGTTGGCTTCCCTCGGTCAGAACGGTGCTCGGGAGGTCACAGGAGTTGCCTCCCCTTCCAGCGGTGGATCCGCTCTTGCCTCTCCTTGGGACTAGACGACCCCTCTCGTACGTACCTCCCTTCGTGTCGTGAGATGGTAGAGCTCCTTACCCTATCCTTCGTTCTCCAGGTCGACGACTCCTGGCGCCGAGCGGGGCGGTGTGATGCTGACGGAACCTCTGTGCTGACGACTCGACCAAGGCAGTTTCTTGGGGGGTTCCTGGACTTCGCTACGGGGAGCAGAACGGTGGAGGCTTCTAGAACCTTCGCTTCGCTTACGCTGTAGGACCATGGCACAGCTCCGTCTCCCTGGTGTCTAACCAACTCGACTTCCCCTTGGGCACCCAGGAGGGCACCGGGCTTCGAACACGTGGTACTGCTGCGGCTGTGCTGGCGGTTGGACGGCCCAGCCACTACTCGGAAGTCGGATCTCCTCTCCTTTGGTCGTCTCTAAGCCCGGCTGCTTCTGCTACGCCTCCTACTACCGTGGTTCTTCTCCAACTCCAGCCTGGCCTTCGGACCTCGCGGTCAAGAGCGCGAACGGCTTGGAGCTGACGCAGACTAGTAGGTCACCTTCTCGTGGGACGGCTGCGCCAACCTGTTTCCCCGATGGATCCAGTTGCTACACGCAGTTTGCACCAGGATGCCTTCGGAGGACCGGCGCACTGGCGAGATGGCTTCGCGGACCTGTTCGACACTAGGTGGGTTCACTGGCGTGCCCCGTGCTTGATTCGCCCTGCCTTTGTGGATTCGCCCGCCTGGACGAGACATCGACGCTCTGGCCTAGCCTGGGACGGTTGCTCCGCTCTTCCTGTTCGTCACCCCGTTACTGGGTTCCGGTCCTGTACCTCTTACACCTCTCCTCGCCGTGGACCCCCGCTACTGCTTCCCGCTTCTGCAAGGTGCTCCTGCAGCCGCGACGCTCGCTGTTTCGCTTTGATGGGGCCCCTCCTCCTTCGCCTTCGTCGGTGGCGGCAGGCCTCAACGTTGGACACAGCAAGGTAGTGTGCGGAGTCGGGAGTTCGAGGCGCGGGTTCCCAGGAGGGAACGCGCTTGGACCAAGCCTTATGCCAGGCAGAGAACCCATCTCGCTACAGAGCTCGGTTCGGAGAGGCGTGCTTTGCGCCTCCATGGTCAACCGGTCCCCACTCGTCTCCTAGGAAGGCTTTGGATCCTCCTCGGCCGCTGTGAACCCGCCTCGCCACAGAGTCCGGCTCGCGGAGACATTCTCACACGCACACCACGTCACGACACGTTTCGGGATCCTCTCTTCGCTCGAAGTCGGACCGCCACCCTCGCTCTCCCTCGCGAGCGTAACAAGGATCGAGCTTCTCCTCGTCACTAGGAATAACAGCCCTGAAGCTACAAGTCAGATGATCTTCCTGACGACGCTCAGTCATGCGATCCGATTCCAGGATCCCTCCCGCAGCGAGCTTAGAGGCTAATTAAGTCCTATCAGCTACGTACAGGGCCACGAACGTCACAGTCGTCAGGAACTGTGCTGTCTTCCACTTTGTGGCTACTGTAGGGCTCGCGGGCATGTTCTCTCGCTCACAGAGTTTCCCAGTCCAGCGGGGCTACTCGCTCTGGTGGGGGAACTGCTCCGGGGCTCCTCTTCCTCCTGGCGCTTCAGCGCCGTAGGTTACACCTCCCCAGGGTCGTCGGGAATTTGCGTTTGGGAGGACGGCCCTTGGGGCCCCAAGGTGTGCTAGTGCGCGGCACCCTCCTCCTATTCGTGATTCTCCCGTAAGGTCATGTCATCGGTAATGTTTTTTATGAAATAAATGTATTTTTCTTTAAAAGGTATTTTTTCGAAAAATACTTACCGATGACATGACTCGGACGACCCTCCCACCGGCCCCGCTTGCCGCTGGTAAGCTAAGTATCCTGACTGAGGAATTATGGGTACTCTGTTCCGGATGGGGAGTATCGGGAGACAACTCTTGGCCCCCTCGGGGTTCCCCGAGTGCCTCCCGGGTTGTGTGTTAACACAACGAGTACTTAGGCTAGAATTGAGTAAGTAGTAGACACTCCCCATAAGGTCATAAGGTCATGTCATCGGTAAGTATTTTTCGAAAAAATACCTTTTAAAGAAAAATACATTTTTCTTGTCAATATGCATTGCGCACACTGCCGCTTATGGATCAGTACGTTTTACAGTGCAGTTGACATAGAAATGAACTTGATATTCGTGTGTGTAGATTCATGGGGCCCCGTAAACAAAAGGTCTGCACTGCGTGGACCAACTGCGGCCGAGATCGGTCGATAATGGCTTTTTGCTTTCTGGGTTGTTGTTGGAAGGTGAGAGACTGTGGCCACAGCCGCCCCAGTACCTGAACACCATCGCCGACGCCATTCGCCTGCAGCAGCTGGGACACATCACATTTCCCATCCTGACGCAGCTGGCCGAGAAGACAGTCTTTGACATGGTGGGTGCATCTTTTACGGTCTGGAAAAATGGGGTGGCCCTAGGAGACCGAATCTTGGGTGGCCTTAGGAGACCGAATCTTGGGCGGCCTTAGGAGACCGAATCTTGGGTGGCCTTAGGAGACCGAATCTTGAGGGCAAAGAGTGTCGCTTGTCTGTGACCCATTTTGCCCAACACACTACAACAGGAGATGAAACGACCATGATAATTCAAGGGTAGTGTCAGGTTAGCTTGGCGCCTGATGGCGCCAAGCTAAGCTGGCACTACCCTTGAATTATCATGGTTGAAGTATCATTACGCATAAATCTGAGGACACATTTTAGCACCATTTGTGTTTGCTATGCCTAGTCGACATGCGTGATGAAATTTACCAGCAGTTTGGACATGCAGCAAAAACACACACATGTAATTGCACTTATTTATTCTGCGCAGCACTTAGTGTGTTAGTCTATTTTTACCCGTTTCTCCTACTGAAAGCATTGTATTTATAGAACGGAGTGCAGTCATTGTAAGGTTACTTGATATTCGGACAACGTGTGCTGAACTGGCATTCCTGTGTCACTGTTCAAAGATACACTTCTGTAACATAGGCTTACGAAACACTACATGATGGTCTTGGATGACAGATGGTCTCTCAAAACAGGATATACCTAACGTGCTTTGGCACAGTGGACCTTCAGGAAGGACTTTGTGTGAAATATGGGGTTTAGAGGTGGTAGCTGTTAGCGTGCAGACGTACAGGTATATTACATGGCACCGATGAAATACCCAGTTAGGTAACGCACACACACTAATTGATCGACTAATTGGGTGTGTGTCAGTTTGGGTGCTGACAGTAATGCGTGTATGGTTTAGTGAAATAATATTTGGCAGGTTGAGGAAATAGGGCATGCATGTAGGGGTACAGCACAGTAGAACCTGTTACCATGCATGTAGGGGTACAGCACAGTAGAACCTGGTTACCCCATTTAGCTCCGAGTCCCTACAGTAGGAGATGGATGGACCATGATAATTCAAGGGTAGTTCCAGATTATCTTGGCGCCTTGTACATAATCGTTAAGTGACACATTCAAAATTGAGGAAATGTGGCCTCGGAGGTGAAGGGATTAAGCAGGCAACAAGCGGGCTGAAAATACAGGTAAATACAGGTGCTCTGTCAGGAAAAGTCTTGAAGGGCGAAAAATGTCACCTGTCATTGGAGATCATCATTCAGCTAGCTGCCGCCACAGCTACAGCCACAGAAACAGCTACGGCCACAGCTACAACTACAGCCACAGTCACAGCTACAGTCACAGCCACGTCCACAGCTACAGTCACAGCCACAGCTACAGACACAGCTACACCACAGCTACAGCTACAGTCACAGCTACAGCCACAGCTACTGCCATGGCCACAGCTACAGCCACAGCTACAGCCACAGTCACAGTCACAGCCACAGCTACAGCCATTGCACAGCTACAGCCACCTAAATGATGGTCTTTAATGAGAGGTGACCTTTCATGAGGATGGTCGCTCAACACAGGGTCTGCCGTAATATGCTGTTCAGGTGGCGGAAATACTGTGCGTGGGCAAACGGGAGAAACCGCGTGTTTTGAGAAATGGAATTACAGCTGGTTAACTCGTAACATCTTGAGGCTGACTTTTTAGAAGTTGCTTATCGTCCTGTGAGAGCTGCGTGACAGATTAGGAGATAGAGCAGCCATTTTAATTCAAGGCTGGTGCCAGAATAGTTTGGCGCCTCAGGTGCCAAGCTATTCTGGTACCAACCTTGAACTGTTATGGTGAAATTTATTTCAAGCAATAGTGTTCCAGGATATAAAGAGTTAAGATGTATGTGTATACTGTGTGTGATCTCATAACTCATGACATCTAAAGGGTGAAATTATCAATGTATAACGTTCCATAACGTTTTCTCTTCTTTGACATGTATTGATATACTGTATAACACGCAAATTAATATTCATTAGCTTGCTCCATATGCTTTCCTTCCAAAAACCCCTTTGCGCACAGAGAAGACTCGATCTTGCTGATACTTGGATTTTTAAAACAGAATCGCGAAATATGCTCACACTGCAACATGAACACGCTCCTTATGTGTAGTAGTAATGACATATGCTCACACTGCAACATGAACACGCTCCTTATGTGTTGTACTGTAGTAATGACATACTTCTTAGTGTGTATGAATGCTCAAAATGTATATCCTATACACACACGAACGGAGAAAAGACGCCAGGAAACTTGCGAGTCGGGCTGGACTGACAAGTGAAATTGACGAGATGTCAGCTGGCGATCGACAACCTGAGAAAAGAACAAAATAAGCAAACCTGCTAGCATTTTCCACAATTATGCATGATCTAGTTACAAGTAGAATTTACCCAGAAACACGCACGGTTATACAATGCACTGATGTCTTCCTAGTCAATAAAATCTACGCGCTGAGTCGACGGCAATGTGCGGCCGTCTGCCATTTATGTGTTTTGTCTGAACACCGCAATCAGCCGCAAAATGAATGACGCGAGGCATAGTTTTGTTTTGGACTGGGTACATAAATTATATTGAGCAAAAATTTGGTTTGATATAGTGCCGATAAACAGACAGATATGATCACTTGACTTGAATCAAATGTCCTTGTCTTCGACTCGGACATTTTATTAGAGTCTCGTAATCACATCTGCCTGTTATCGCACTATATCAGGCAAAATGCTGCTCAATATAATATACTATACATTTCCTTGTCTACATAACAATTCTGGAAACAGATCGACCATGATAGTTCAAGGGTGCTGTCAGAATAGCTTGGTGCCTACAGGCGCCAAGCTATTCTGACACCACCCTTGAACAACATGGTCGATCGACATCCTGTCGGAGCATGTCAGGGCTTTGTTTGAAAAACTGGTCTGTGCTATGGTAGACGCTTGCCTGAACTTTATGTTTGAAAAGCTGGTCTAAACTATGGTAGATGCTTGCCTGAACTGACCTAGAGCAACTGTCTGTGTTTTACAGAGCGACGAAGAAATGGTGGCGGGCATGCGATTCGCCATGCAGAGGATGAAGGTGGGTACTCATGAACTGTTTTCTGTCGCACTTCCCACACTGTATGTCACGCCCTCCTGTCTGCTCAGCTGATGCAGAACTCGAGCCCATTTAGCTCCCACGCACTACGCCAGGTCCAGGTACTGGACACCGTGACAGAGGGGCACCAAAGAAGAGATACAAAGACGGTCTCAAGAAGTCACTTAGTGCCTGCCAAATCGACCACCGCCAGTGGTCTTCGCTTGCTGCGGACCGTGACACCTGGCGCTCCACCATCTACAAGGCAGCCGTCTCCTTTGAGGACTCTCGCAGAGCTAACCTTAAGGACAAACGGCTCAGGAGAAAAAACCGAGTTGCCGTAACTCAGAACCCTGACCAGACCTTCCCCTGCAGCCACTGCGGTCGAACCTGCCTGTCCCGGATTGGCCTCCGCAGCCACGAAAATGCCTGCAGACGTGGGCAAGCCCTATAGAATCTTCGTTCGCGAAGTCAAGCCAAGAGACTACGCCAGGTAATGGAGTGACCATGATAATTCAAGGGTAGTGCCAGATTAGCTTGGTGCCATCAGGCGCCAAGCTAATCTGGCTCTACCCTTGAATTATAACGGTCGATCCATCTCCTGCTGTCGGGTGTTGGGGTTGAATGTGTCCCAGCCAGACATTTACTGTTGGCGTACTCTGACTAATGGGTTGTAGCACAGTGACGATAGTGTACATGAAACAAGAAATGTGATTATCCTGGCAAATTGTTGTACTGGTATCCAAAGTTCACTGTAGGGTGTAACTGTGCGCGGGCCAGCTGAGGCGGATTCAGTCGAGTGACCTGTGGCTCCCCAGGAATAAGCTTCAGTGTATCATGTCTGGTGAATTTACATGTATTATTGTTTCCTCAAAAACATTACCGATGCCATTACTACAATGGAACAACCTATAGCTTGCGTAATTTTAGCCCAAAAACTTACGATGTGTACCTTTAGGGCCAGGGGAGGCCACCAGGGGTGCTGTGACCTGGTACCCGGGTAGCCTCCCTTCCCACCCCATACGGGTAGCTGCCAGCGCGGCCAAGCCAACCCAGTTCTTTCCGTTAGCTTGCAGCGTATAGACGTGCTTGTTAGCCCTCTGCAGTGCTACCTACGGCTGTGTATGGTTCAGCTACTTGTGGAATTTTCGACTGGGCTTTCGTTCCCGGCATGTACTTCGCCTTGCCTTGGAACTTTCTCTGCCCTTGTGTGCCTTTTAGGAAGGAAGTGTGACTTGTGCTTTGGTGATTGACGTGCCGGAAAGACCCTTGGTTCCCGGTCTCTCCGGGCCGTGGAGCCGGTCTGTTCGCCCCACTTGAGGGCTCTATGCTGCACCGGTTTACCGCTGGAGCGGTGCCGGCTGTGTATGGTTCTGCACCGTGTACCTGCGACTTACGGACTTGGTTCCCGGCTTGTGCTCGTTGCCTGGCCTCGGAGCTTAAACTGTTGTGCCTTGTGTGCCCACGCTGTGTTGTGCCGGTTGTCGCCTTCGACTTCGAGACTTTTCCCGTGCGTCGAGACTGTTCCCGGCGGCTTCCTTTGCCCGGCCTCGGCACCTTGCTGGCCGTGTCTGTGTGCTTCTTCCTCGGGTGCCCTCGGACAGCTCGCGCCAGACTTCTGGGACCTGCGTCTTGGACTCTGCGCCCTTCCCTCGGCCCGATTGCCCGTCATGTGCGACCCTCGGCCCTCGGTGGAGCCCCCCTCCTGCTTCGTGTCAGGCGCTCCCCTTCCCTGCCCTCCCGGTGAGGGCCAGGTAAGGTCTCCGTTTTTTTGTCAGCGACCGGCGCCTTGGCGCCGGGCGGCGCTGCATCCTTGGAGGCCTTGGTACACAGTGCCGTTTCCGTACTGTACAGTCTCTTAGCCATAGTCAGTCCCAGGCATCCCCTAATATTTCAATCCCCTCAAAAACACTACTGCCCACCAGCTGCACATTTGCCATGCACAAAATAACAATAAAAACAGCACATTGACAGCTCATTTCTTGGCTATGAACCCGATTCCTTACCAACCCCACACCCAAGCACAGCTGAAATCAGTGTGCCCCTCAAATCACTACGTCAACGGCAACTCAACATAGGCCCACAATTGTCCACTGGATAAGCTCAGGATGGTATGAATCAAAGCACGAAACATGTCTCCTCTCATGTAACCAGAAATTTCCAGCAAATTCTAACATTCAGCCGTACTACAACATTTCAAACAAGGCAAAAATTATTTTTAAAAACACCGGTCCTCTTACTGCCTGAACTGGCCAAATTTGACTATGTAATGTGACATGAAAAGGAACTGTCCCACCTGAACACCATTCAATCTGCCATCAGTGCAACCCTTAGACACTAGCTAAGTCAAACCCAAAGTGACACCATTGAATGTTGCTGCATCTTTAAGTTATGGCCCATTATGTGAAGCGCGCTGTTGTGGCGTTCAGTATGCTGTTAATGTTTTGGATCATGCATATCTGATGCCATGAAAAACAGACTAGATACGGTCAGAATGCCTCCAAAATTGGCATGTACATCAAGTAATATATCTGATCTTCAGAAATGTTGCATTTGAGACACAGGCACCTGAAAGTCTTTTTTTTTCATATTTTTCCACTACCCACCCCCCTACTTTGTCTGTTTTTCCATGTTTACAAACACATGCAATACAGTCAAACTGACTTCTGGTGGGCTGGACAACTAAAAAGGCTTACCATGACATTGACATTGATGAAAAATGAGCTTTCAGACTTAAGGCCATTTCCTTGTGTATCTCAGGGCAGCCAAAAAGACAATGCCCTGGCATCCTCATTGCCCTGTTGTCTGGTGCCAACAAGCAGGAAGAGACCAGTAACCAGCTACCATGCCCTATATACTGCTGGCAATCTTTTCTACAGGCAAAAGGGGTCATGAAACAGCTGTGCAATTTAAACATTAAGTCTACTGAACTAACCCACAGGCAAAAGACTACACAAAACAGCCAAAACTGTGCTACGCGGGACACACCGCATACCTAAACAAGTGTCTGGAGTGCTTATTTAGGAGATAGCAGGGAAAAATGGTTATGTACAGTTCATTTTTATATAAAACACACCTGTCAGAGTCTCAAAAGGCCTAAACTCATGTTGCAAATGCAGCAGGCATGTGTGTGCCAAACCTGTGAACACTCCTGTAAAAGCCTGTACTGGTGGTCGCAGCTGCTGGTCCCATAACAATGCACTCAAATGAGCTTTACACAGAGTAAAAATGCTTGTGTTTGGCTCAGAATAGACACCAGAGACATCCTTAATGACAATTACAGCAGAATGACACCTCAGACGCAGCCAGTGTAGCTGGATCATGCAAAATAACACATCTGCATGTCACACTATTTTTCACTCTGAGGTCAGCTGTCTAATAAAATGAACATGCTGACACTGTTTCATTGTAGTTTTGATATTAACCTTTGACCTTAAGCCCCCCCCCCTCCCCCCCACGTCACCCCACAACTTCAATAACCGAAAAGTGCCTCTTTTGTTTACACATTTATAAAACTAAACACCCTACACCCCCACCCCTTTCAAGGTCAAGGTCACAGCTCAAGGTCGAAGGTCAGACTCATGACTACTTGTAAACTCATGACTACTTGTAAGACAAAAAAATAAATCAACAAACACACTAACCATAGCTCACAGTGCAGGTAAACAGGGTGTTGCAACGCAAAATATGCAAAAACGCCTATAAAACTGCAATCGCAGCGATTTTTTGGCAAAATTTGAAATTTTTCATGATTTTCTCAGTTTTCCAACTGCAAAAGTCCAAACTGAATGATATGGTTACAATAAACCAGTTTCTGATCTATGTCACATATGGCATGTGGTGCCCTGACAGGCCTCGGTACACAGTGCCGTTTCCGTACTGTACAGTCTCTTAGCCATAGTCAGTCCCAGGCATCCCCTAATAATTCAATCCCCTCAAAAAACACTACTGCCCACCAGCTGCACATTTGCCATGCACAAAATAACAATAAAAACAGCACATTGACAGTCTCATTTCTTGGCTATGAACCCGATTCCTTACCAACCCCACACCCAAGCACAGCTGAAATCAGTGTGCCCCTCAAATCACTACGTCAACGGCAACTCAACATAGGCCCACAATTGTCCACTGGATAAGCTCAGGATGGTATGAATCAAAGCACCAAACATGTCTCCTCTCATGTAACCAGAAATTTCCAGCAAATTCTAACATTCAGCCCTACTACAACATTTCAAACAAGGCAAAAATTATTTTTAAAAACACCGGTCCTCTTACTGCCTGAACTGGCCAAATTTGACTATGTAATGTGACCTGGAGTTTTGGCTTGCACACATGACTAACGTTATAGGCGCTATGGTCCTAACGTATTTCACAGTTGTAAAAACTGGCAGAGCCGGGTCTCCGTGTGGCCAGCGACCGGAGCCTTTGGCGCCAGTCGGCGGCTTTACTTGGATTTTTGTCCCTCTTCGCCAATTTTTCAGTGCCATACTTCAGGCGTAGAACACGCAGATTGATCGCGTCAGTCTCGGGTCTCGGTGTTTGCCAGCGACTGGCCCCTCTGGCGCCGGGCGGAAGTCTCACTTGAAATTCCTTTGAGAGCGAAGGTTATAGACGCCTTGGTCGGGCGTCTTTCACGCGGACTGTACGCGTTGGACCGGGTTCGATTCGCAGTGGGAAGATCCTGATAGGGTCAGAACGGAGGGCCTCTGACTAAAGATAAATTTGGGGGAAGGGCTTCCATTAATTCTCATTGCTCCAGCCCTGCCCTAGGTTGTGAGAGCTGTGACTGTAACTGGCCTCCGGCACTGTTACATCGGGCCGGGCCCAGCCATATGCCTTGTAACTGGGCCGGCGCCGGCGCGTGCCCCCCATCAGTCGTTAATGATACGTCTGACAATGTTTTTACAAGCCAGGGCCTTCCTATTGGGACGCTTGTGCTCTTTGCCCCAGAGGCCCATGGCTCGACATCACGCTCTGCTGGATATCTTGAGATACTGCCGGCGCCCGTCTAGTGACCTTTGGCCATGGCCGGTCGCTGGTGTTTTCACTTATATGTTGCAGTGGTCAAGTTTGCTCCTACACCCGTGGTGGCGCCTTGCAGTGGCCGAGCGAAACGCAGGGGTAGGCCTTCTCTGCCGGAGCTGTTAGCGGCGAATGACCTGCGCCGCCCTGCAGCCTAAACCTACCTCGGCCCGGACTGACCAAGACGCACCCGCCCGCTGCTGGGGGACAGCATACGAAGGATCCCCCCTTGCGCACCCACTCTCTCGAGTCTGGTCCACAGCGAGTCTGCTCGCCCCGCTTTGCCTCTACAAAGCGGAAAACAAACGGCTACCAAGCCCACGTTGGGGGACGTATTCCCCCCTTGCGCGCCAACTCGCTCGAGTCTGGTCCGCAGCGAGCTAGCTCGCCCCGCCTTGCGGAACACTAGCATCACAAGCAGGAAGTAACCACGCGCCATCCCGACACTGGACCTTGGCATCGTCTTGCGGCCCTCGCAGGCAACGGACCCCTGGTTTCCCGCTTGGACACTGCCGTCTGGATCTTGGACGCCCAGCCGCTTGTAGGAGCCCTTCCCGACGCGTCTCCTCGGACTGCGGACTCCCACCAGCAGCCTTGCTGCTCCTCGTTCCCGGACCCCCGCCCTCTTCGGCTGCTCCCCCGCGCATGGACATCGCCTCTTCGGACGCGCCGCTCCCGCTCCCACCACCGCCGATGCTCTCCCAGACGCTTTCCGCTTCGCAGCGACCCCTTCGCCTGGCCCCCCCCCCCACCCCCCCCCCCCCCCCCCCCCCCCTTCGTCCTCTGACGCCACCTGTGGATGTGACCGCCTTCGCCTCGGAGGATTCTACTTCCGCGCTCCCTAACCTTCGGCCTCCCATGCGCCCACTCGCCGTAGACTCCTTCTTCGCCTATCCCGCAGCGGACTTGGTACGTCACGCTCCCGCAGAGCTTCGCCTTGTCCTCCTGGCGAGGGTCCCACCGACGCAGCTGCACGCAGTTGGACTTCGCGCCTCGGCTTCCCGCTCGGACAGCGACCTTCTCCCGTCTTGCCGTGGCCTTGCTGCGGTTGCGACCTGCTCCCCTGGGATGCTGTCCTTGCCGTCTGCCCCGACCTTCCGCAGGACTCACCGTGTCTGCAGCGACGGGCCTCCTTCGGCGATCCGCTCCTCTTCGGCCCTACCTGTCAGGTGGTGACTGATGCGACCAAGGCCTCCGGCCATCTCCGCTGCGGCGCAGCCCTGCGTGGACCTCTGCCCCTGCGGACAGACTCCGACTGTCGCCCTTACCGGAGAGATCTCCGTCCTGTTGAAGGACGACACAACCAAGGACCTCTGGCCGTCTACGCTGCGGCGCAGCCCCGCATAGACTTCTGCCCCTCCGTACCGACTCTGACTGCCACCCTTCCAGGAGAGATCTCCGTCCTGTTGCAGGACGGCGCCTCAGAGGTGGTGACGCGCCCAGACCCTCCCGCCTTCCACAGTCGCCTCTTCCTTGTCCTCAAGCCCGGCAACAGGTGGTGTCCGATCATCGACCTTTCAGCGCTGGACGAGTTCATCGCAGCGCCATCCTTCCGCATGGAGACCGCCAGTACCCTTCACGCCGCGGTTCAACCCATGGACTTCGCTGTCAGCTTGGATCTAGCGGACGCTTCCCTACACGTACCCGTGCACCCGGCTTCCTGACGCTTCGGCGATTCGCTTTTGATGGCATCGTTTACCAGGCCCGCGCCCTCCCCTTCGGCCGCAACCTCAGCCCCTGGGTGTTCACCCGTCTTTGGACAGCGTCGTCGCCAAGGCCAGGCGGACTTCGTCGAGTCCCTCCTTGATCTACCTCGACGATCTGCTCCGGCGTAACCAGTCGGCACCAGGACTGAAGGGGACCAAGACGCCTTGCTGGCCCTCCTCGACAGCCTCGGCTTCATAGTCAACTTTGGCAAGTCGGACCTCGCCCCGTCCAGCCGCTTCGTCCACTTGGGCATGGAGTTCCTTACGGTCCTCATCTGGTTCGACTCCCGGAACTGCGGATCCAGAAGTTGGCGAACCTGGCTCGTCTAGTTTCACAGGAGGTGACGGAGTCTGGTTGCAGCTCTTGGGCCTGATGAGCGTGGCTGCGGATCTCCTTCCCCTTGGTCGGCTCTGCTCGCGCCCGCTTCAGCTTCATCTCCTTCACTGGCGTCTCTCGACCAGCGACATTGAGGCGACATTCCGGTACCTCTCTGGCTCGTTCCACACCTCCTCTGTTGGGCAGACCCATCTGGCTCGCGACCGGCGTCCCTCTGATTACGCCTCCCCCCCCCCCCCAGTTGTCCCTTTGCGTCCACGCCAGTCGCTTCAGCTGGGGTGCACACCTGCTACCGACATCTGCCACGGCTTCCGGCAGCTGCCCTCCGGACCTTGCGGTCAAGCATATCAACTGGTTGGAGCTACAGGCGGTGTGGCAAGCTCTCCTCGCTTGGGAACCGACTCCCGGACGCCAGGAGCTGCTCATCCTTCCAGGAACTCCACTATCATGTCCTCCATACAGAAGCAGAGTGGGACCAGCTCCCTTCTTGACCAGCTCTTCCGTTGGTGCGAGGATCGCCGCATCTCTCTCCGAGCGAGACACATCCCCGGCCACCTGACTGTCCTCGCTGATTTGCGCCACGTGGGAGAACCCCCTTATCGTCCTTTTCGCGACGAGGTGGAACCGCCTGCTACCCCTCTTGTCTCGCCCATCCCGGACCCCCTTGCCTGGGCGGTTGATGCGCTCTCCATTCCCTGGGACAGCCTCCGCGCTCATGCTTACTCTCCCTCTGTCCTCGTTTCCAAGGTCCTTCTCAAGCTCAAGGGGTGCAACGCAATCCTTTTGCTGGTGGCGCCGTTCTACTGGACCAAGTTTTGGACCACCGACCTCCTGAACCTCGCCACGGACCCCCCGCTGCGGCTTCCCACTCCTCGCACAGTTCTCAAGCGGCCGCGCCAGGCGCTCTACCTCCCGTGCCCCAAGCGACTCCTGCTTCACGCTTGGAGATTGTGCAGCAAGCCCTCGCCGCTAGAGGT
Organism: Semisulcospira habei; assembly: GCA_036245525.1. Classification (NCBI taxonomy): domain Eukaryota; kingdom Metazoa; phylum Mollusca; class Gastropoda; family Semisulcospiridae; genus Semisulcospira; species Semisulcospira habei. The sequence goes on from BTPG01000007.1 coordinate 152,403,908, forward strand.
TGCTCGAGTGAGGCAGTGGCAGCTATCACTTCAGGCCGCAGTCCCTCGACCCTCCGTGTCTACGAGGGAAAGTGGACAGTACTGGGAGCCTGGTGCGACCTCCGTCGCCTCTCCCCCACCGATCTGACTTCCCCCCCAGCTGGTCGAGTGCTTCTTATGGTTCTTCGCCGCACAGCACTTGGCACCGATCACCATCAGGGGCTACCTCGCTATGATCACCAACACTTATCGGCACCTGGGCCGAGCGGACCCTGGCATGTGTAAGGACCTCGCTGACCTTATGGCCCACTTCGGAATACAGCAACCTGCCCTCCGCTCCCTGATCCCATGCTGGGACCTGCCCTGGGTACTCACCTGGCTGAACACTAAGCGTTTCGAGCCGCTTCCCCTAGCAAGCCTGGCCGACGTTACGCGAAAGACCGGCTTCTTCTCGCCTCAGCCACGGCCTCCAGAGTGAGTGAGCTCCCCGCCTGCCTGCAAAGCAGGTCTGATGGTTCCGTGCAGCTACTAACGGACCCGGCCTTCTTGGCCAAGAATCAGTCCCCGTTGACAGCCCCCCAGGTGATCACTGTACGACCGCTGAAGCCGATCGACCCCAACAAGGAAGTCAGACAACAGGACCCGGTGAGAGCCTTACGTGTGTACCTACGCCGAACCAAGCTGCTCCGCCGGGGACGCACCCGCGTCTGTCTCTCTGTCCCCATCTGACAAGACATCTCAGCCCAGATGATCCCTTCCTGGCTAAGATGGGTGATACGCTCCGCCTACCATGACCTGCCCCGACGCTGCCAAGCGACTGCACTTCCGGGCCCACGAGGTCGGAGCCATGGCTGCTAGCTTCGCTTCGACTGCAACTGTGCTGTCCGAGATATTGTGGCTGTCGTACGCTGGCGGACCGAGTCGACCTTCACCCGGTTCTACCTCCGTGACCTGGCTGGTCAGCAAGATAACCTGGCCCTGGTGGGTGACATCGTGGCGGCGCAACACTCCCTCCCGGCACCCTCGGTGCCGTTGGTAATCCTTTAGCTAAAATTACCAGGAGATTGCGCCAGGGAGGACGGGTCTTGCTAGCTCGGTCGGTTACTGAGTTACGAGGCACCCTCCTCCTTTTCGCTATTCTCCATTTTAGTAATGGCATCGGTAATGTTTTTGAGGAAACAAATGAATTTTTCTCTAAAATGTATTTTATTTCATCAAAAACATTACCGATGACATGACCTTATGGGAGTGTCTACTACTTACTCAATTCTAGCCTAAGTACTCGTTGTGTTAACACACAACCCGGGAGGCACTCGGGGAACCCCGAGGGGGCCAAGAGTTGTCTCCCGATACTCCCCATCCGGAACAGAGTACCCATAATTCCTCAGTCAGTCTACTTAGGCTTACGCTGTTCAGACGTGTTGCTCTAGCCTACGGATTTTGGGGATTTCGACCGGTTCACCGGTCTTCGACGGACTTAGTTCTTCTCTTGACTTGTTCTTCGTCGGGCCCCCCTGTACCGGGTGGCTCTGGTATCCCTTCTTCGTTGGCAGCTGCCCGCTTGGCTCCCTGAAGTGCCTGGGCTACGCTGTGAACTTCGCTGGGACTTCGCCGCGCGTGCCTTGGTTTGGATTTCTCCCCCCCCCCTTCCCCGGTCCTGCTCCGGGAAAAGGTAAGATGACTGGGTTGGCCCTCGGCTGGTTCCCGGGCTGGGCACTGGTTGAGCAGGCGCTAACGCGGTCTTCATTTGCATTGTTGCTTGCGCCAAGATTCTTGACTTTTACTTGGCGGGTCTCGCGCCCGTTCCCCCTCTCCTTCCGTGTTGGTGTGGTATTGTTATTGACAGGGTCAAGTCTCCCTTTTTTCGCTGTGGTGAGCAGCGTGGTTGTTGAAAGTTCCGCGCTTTTAACGGAAGGCATTTACGCGTGAGGGAAGAAATGAGACGTTGTAGTCTGGAACGGTCATTCTTAAACGGCGCAGATCCGCAGGTGGTCAGCTTCGTTTTCCAAGATGGCGTCTAACGATGCAGAGCTCCGTGTTCCTCGCGGTTAAAACCTTTACTGGAAGGGGAATGGTGTGCAAGATCGGTGAAGCTAAGTCTAACCTTATTTCTGGCGCTTACCTACTCACTTATTCCTCACCTATGCTCTTGTCCCTGGTTGGGTTCGGGGAATGTGGTATGCTCCAGCCATCCCTTGACGCATTACGTTGGTGAATGTGGCGAGAACCGACGCTTACTTCGGTACTGAGTCGGTCCCGTCATGCCTGTTTTGTTATGCATACTGCAGACCTGTTTACCATATACGGGGGCGTATTAGATACATGGGAGATGCAGAGTATTCGTCAGTTGAGGGGACACTGACGGCACCTAGATGACTTATTGTTGCTGTCATGGGGGAAGATCATAAGCTGCAATAACTTCTCTTGCCACCACAGGTGCTACTCACATACCCTCACTTGCTCATTCCACATATTACAATGACAGGCTGCAGATGGACGGTGATTGGTACGGGTGAGCCCGTCGCCAACGCATCTCATGGCAGGCGCCAGTGACCGTCTCCCGGCCCGAACCTCCCTGGGGAAAGGAAAAAAAAGAAAAAAAAACCCACAGTGCTCAGACAGCCCTATGTCTCCTGGACGCACTGGTTTCTGCTCTTTGGTTATATTCCTACTTGGGCATGTGACTACCAGTTAACATGAACAACATGCATAAGAATACAAGTTAACATGAACGACAGTAACGTTTTACTGTTGAAAGGTAATTGCCTGCTGGCAACTTAAGACAATGATCAAAGCTGCACCTGGAGGCCGTCGCTATAGTACAGCTCCGGTGTGTCGCGGGGGCTCCGCTCCGACAAAGGTTCTGGGCCTGCCGCTTGCTTCAGGCTTATACTTGTCATGACATGCTTGAGTTTGCTGTGCAGGATGTGTTGTAGGCTCAACTTAGCCTGGCGGTCATCCCAAGGGTGGCTTCCACACCTGTAGGGGCCGGGAGGTGCCCGGCGTAGGACGTATACGCTGGGAAGACAGGTACACACCTTGGTGGTTGGGGGAGTTGCCTTGGCAGGATGGACAGACAGTGCGGTTAGCCGCGACTCCTCTTCTTCGCAGAAGGTAGGTCACACAGGTGGGGTGCTTACCTGTGGTTAACCGGGACCCTACTGGCTGCACTCTCTACCTTGCGGGGATGTATTGCAGGTCTGCGCGCTTGCTGACAGGTGGTTCCTCGCTGGTTGTACCGTTGTCTTGCGGAAGTTCACCTTACCAGGACAGGGTCCCTCAGGCCCACGCCCGCGTGCCTTCGGATTTTGGTATGTTGCAGGGGCCTTAGATGACCTGCACACAGCGCGGACGTTACAGTGACCGTCGGACTCATACAAGGTCTGTCTACCATGTGCCTCCGAACCTTGGTGTGACGTCTGCGCCACATGACCTGGACGGCGCTGGGCTCACCTTGGAGCTTCTATCGGCGAGAGCGCCCGACGCCTGTGACTGGTTACAGACCTGCTGAGATACCGGCGGATATTCCCGGTACTCCGACTGCTCGAGTTCCGACGAGTGGACTGTGAGATCACCATGCCGGACGCGTCAGTATAGTGTGCAGGAGGAAGTGCGCTTGGAAAAAGCCTTCTGACAGACAACCGGCCTCCCTACAGAGCACACTGGTACCAACTTGGGGTTTCCGGCGCGAACGCCTGACACCGGTGACTGTTCCAGACCTGAGGAAGTACCAGCTGTTCCGGTTCTCCAGCCTCTCAAGTTCCGACGGCCCTAGCATCGGGGGATCGACACGTCGGACACAGCTTGGTAGTGTGCGGAGTCGGGAGCTCGAGGCGTTGATTCCCAGGAGGGAACACGCTTGGACCAAGCCTTATGCTAGGCAGAGAACCCTTCTCGCTACAGAGTTCGGTTCGGAGAGACGTGCTTCGTGCCGTCCATGGTCAACCGATCCCCACTCGTCTCCTAGGAAGGCCTTGGATCCTCCTCGGCCGCTGCGAACCCGCCTCGCCATAGAGTCCGGCTCGCGGAGACAATCTCACACGCACACCACGTCTCGACTTGTTCGGGATCTGCTCTTCGATCGAACTCGGGCCGGCTGCTAGTGGTTGCAGGGTACTGTTGGTGGCCAGCCAGCAGGGCGGAGGTGCCTGTCTCCGTTCCTTACCGCCCGAGTCCTTGACGATCTTGTGGAGGGATGGCTACGCGGACCGCTTCAGTTACTGCGCGGTGAGGGGTTCTCGACGCGGGCGTTACAGGAGGGTACACACCTGGACATAGCCTGCGGTCAGGCGGAGACCCACCTCGATACAGTGCCCGGTTCGCAGAGTCACGCTGTCCCGCCAGTTCCCGACGGTAGAAACGAGCGACGGTAGATTCTGCTCGCCAGCCCACAGCGGCCACGATGTCCTTGACAGCGCAGTTCCGGTCGTATGCGATGCTCGTGGCCATGGCGCGTACTTCATCTGCGCGGATCTTCCGTCTCTGCGCTACCCGTCGGGAGAGATCCATGTAGGCAGTTCGTATTACCCAGCGCAGCCAAGGAGGAGATCGTCTGGGCTGGGATATCAGTCTTGCCCTGTCGTATGGGCAGGAAGAGGCAGCACGACTGGGAATCCACTTCCCTCAGGATCGGATCTCCGCTCTTGCTCTCCTGCGCGCGAGGAGGGACCACTCTGCACCTTGGATGCCCGTCCATCTACGAATTTCCCTCGTTGGAGTCAACCTTCCGGCACTCTAGGTCTACACTCCACTTCTCTCCGCTGCGGGCGTGCTTAGGAGTTGCCGTTCTTCACGTCGCTCCAGGGATTCTCTCCTGCCTCGCTCGTCGATCCCTTTCGCACCCGGCTGCCGTTCGTCCCTTTCCTCTCCCCCGCACTCAGCCCTTCCCCTTCTTCGTGCTCCGGCCTGGCTGCAGTCGCTCCTCTTCTGGACATCCGACCCCCTCCGGTGGTTCTCGGGGAGGATGCTGTCGTTACTTCGCCTTGCTCGGACCTGTTTACCTCCTCCTGAGGTTACAGTACTCGGTTCGACCCAGTTGTGCACTAATACTCCTTGGAGATCTGACGACTCACTAGCTGGTGGCCTTACGCGTGAGTTCCATTGACTTAGTGGAAGTACTCTGACTTCGCACGGGTGGTAAACGGGTCTGCGAGTGCGTCGGCTTCTGTCTCCCCTGGTGCCCTCTCGGATGCAGCTCGGAGCTGGCAGCGGCTTCCGGACTTCGTGCCAGGCGCTTCGACTACCCTGCGCTTCTTCTCTCGGTTCACGGATCTTCTTCACCCCCATGGAGTTGCTGGCTGTGGGCTTCCCTCGGTCGGAACGGTGCTCGGGAGGTCACAGGAGTTGCCTCCCCTTCCAGCGGTGGATCCGCTCTTGCCTCTCCTTGGGACTAGACGACCCCTCTCGTACATACCTCCCATCGTGTCGTGAGATGGTAGAGCTCCTTACCCTATCCTTCGTTCTCCAGGTCGACGACTCCTAGCGCCGAGCGGGGCGGTGTGATGCTGACGGACCCTCTGTGCTGACGACTCGACCAAGGCAGTTCTTGGGGGGTTCCTGGACTTCGCTACGGGGAGCAGAACGGAGGAGGCTTCTAGAACCTTCGCTTCGCTTACGCTGTAGGACCATGGCACAGCTCCGTCTCCCTGGTGTCTAACCAACTCGACTTCCCCTTGGGCACCCAGGAGGGCACCGGGCTTCGAACACGTGGTATTGCTGCGGCTGTGCTGGCGGTTGGACGGCCCAGCCACTACTCGGAAGTCGGATCTCCTCTCCTTTGGTCGTCTCTAAGCCCGGCTGCTTCTGCTACGCCTCCTACTACCGTGGTTCTTCTCCATCTGCAGCCTGGCCTTCGGACCTCACGGTCAAGAGCGCAAACGGCTTGGAGCTGACACAGACTAGTAGGTCACCTTCTCGTGGGACGGCTGCGCCAACCTGTTTCCCCGATGGATCCAGTTGCTACACGCAGTTTGCACCAGGATGCCTTCGGAGGACCGGCGCACTGGCGAGATGGCTTCGCGGACCTGTTCGACACTAGGTGGGTTCACTGGCGTGCCCCGTGCTTGAGGATTCGCCCTGCCTTTGTGGATTCGCCCGCCTGGACGAGACATCGACGTTCTGGCCTAGCCTGGGACGGTTGCTCCGCTCTTCCTGTTCGTCACCCTGTTACTGGGTTCCGGTCCTGTACCTCTTACACCTCTCCTCGCCGCGGACCCCCGCTACTGCTTCCCGCTTCTGCAAGGTGCTCCTGCAGCCGCGACGCTCGCTGTTTCGCTTGATGGGGCCCCTACTCCTTCGCCTTCGTCGGTGGCGGCAGGCCTCAACGTTGGACACAGCAAGGTAGTGTGCGGAGTCGGGAGTTCGAGGCGCGGGTTCCCAGGAGGGAACGCGCTTGGACCAAGCCTTATGCCAGGCAGAGAACCCATCTCGCTACAGAGCTCGGTTCGGAGAGGCGTGCTTCGCGCCTCCATGGTCAACCGGTCCCCACTCGTCTCCTAGGAAGGCCTTGGATCCTCCTCGGCCGCTGCGAACCCGCCTCGCCACAGAGTCCGGCTCGCGGAGACATTCTCACACGCACACCACGTCACGACACGTTTCGGGATCCTCTCTTCGCTCGAAGTCGGACCGCCACCATCGCTCTCCCTCGCGAGCGTAACAAGGATCGAGCTTCTCCTCGTCACTAGGAATGACAGCCCTGAAGCTACAAGTCAGATGATCTTCCTGACGACGCTCAGTCATGCGATCCGATTCCAGGATCCCTCCCGCAGCGAGCTTAGAGGCTAATTAAGTCCTATCAGCTACGTACAGGGCCACGAACGTCACAGTCGTCAGGAACTGTGCTGTCTTCCACTTCGTGGCTACTGTAGGGCTCGCGGGCATGTTCTCTCGCTCACAGAGTTCCCCAGTCCAGCGGGGCTACTCGCTCTGGTGGGGGAACTGCTCCGGAGCTCCTCTTCCTCCTGGCGCTTCAGCGCCGTAGGTTACACCTCCCCAGGGTCGTCGGGAATTTGCGTTTGGGAGGACGGCCCTTGGGGCCCCAAGGTGTGCTAGTGCACGGCACCCTCCTCCTATTCGTGATTCTCCCATAAGGTCATGTCATCGGTAATGTTTTTGATGAAATAAATGCATTTTTCTTTAAAAGGTATTTTTTCGAAAAATACTTACCGATGACATGACTCGGACGACCCTCCCACCGGCCCCGCTTGCCGCTGGTAAGCTAAGTATCCTGACTGAGGAATTATGGGTACTCTGTTCCGGATGGGGAGTATCGGGAGACAACTCTTGGCCCCCTCGGGGTTCCCCGAGTGCCTCCCGGGTTGTGTGTTAACACAACGAGTACTTAGGCTAGAATTGAGTAAGTAGTAGACACTCCCATAAGGTCATGTCATCGGTAAGTATTTTTCGAAAAAATACCTTTTAAAGAAAAATGCATTTTTCGAAAAATACTTACCGATGCCATTACTCGGACGGCCCTCCCACCTGCCCCGCTCACCGCTAGTCTGCTAAACGAAAAGAACTGGTTTGGCTTGGCCACGCTGGCCATATGGGGAGGGAAGGGAGGCTACCCGGGTACCAGGTCACGGCACCCCTGGTCCCCTGGCCCTAAAGGTACACATCGTAAGTTTTTGGGCTAAAATTACGCAAGCTATAGGTTGTTCCATTGTAGTAATGGCATCGGTAAGTATTTGTTTCTTCAAAAACATTACCGATGACATGACTACATGGGAATGTCTACTTCTAGGCTCAATTTTAGCCTACTTGCCTGTTGTGTGCCCACACAACCCGAGAGGCACTCGGGGAACCCCCCAGAGGGGCCGAGAGTTATCTCCCCATACCTGCCTTACCAGATCCGGTCACGAGACCATTCAGTCTTGCTACTTCGCTCGTGGAGAGAAGACGTGTCTGGCCTGCGCTCTCGCTGCCTCGACCGGTCTTCTGCCTACCGACGCTCGTTGCCGACTTCGTGTGCTCTGCGCCCACTTCTACCCTGCCTTCTACCCGGCCTTCTCTTCCTGCTTCGTTGGGCTGCTTGCGGAGATTCCTTCTGCTTCTGTGGACGGCGGTTTGACTGCCCTTTCCCCCTTCCCTTCGTTGCAGAGGTAAGGTAGCGGTAGTTCCCTCGGGCTGAGAGCCGGCTGCCTGTTTGGTGCTTCCCTGCTTTCTTTCTTAGTGGTCTTTCTTTCAGTGCGTAGTGCCTGATTAGCTCACGGTCGGCTTTTGCCGTTTCACGCCCGTTTTGCACGTGGGCCGTGTTAGCCCGTTTAAAGGCCCTTTAGCCCTCCAAGAGTTCCCCATTACGCTTTCACCGGGAGCCCGCTTGCGCTTAGCCATAATGCTTTTGTGCTCCCGGTGCGGCGACTTTATGTGGCCGACGGACACCCACTCGGTCTGCCTACCGTGTTCGGGTTGTTCCTCGGACCGCAGGTGTAAGGTTTGTGCGGCCTGGCCTGAGGTTCTGTGGGTGGACCTTTGGTCCTTCTACCGCCGAGAGCGTTCCCGCCCGGCTAACGAGCGTCCGGCGCCCGTTGAGACATTGGCCGCCCTTGCTGTTTCCTCTGACCACTCCCGCACGGAACGGTCCTCTCCTCTCGTCGGGGTTCGCGTTCTTTGTCTGACCACAGGACCGCCGCTGCTGCCACGCCCGCTGACCCTTCCGGAGGGTCTGTTTGCCGGCTTAGCGCCCGTCTCACTGAGAGTGGCCAGCAGCAGTCGGCCTTGAGCCATCCGGCGTTGACGAGCCGTCCTCACCACTCTCCCCGCAACAGGCCCACTGATCCTTTCGGAGGATCGCCTTGCCGGCATAGTGGCCTACTTCCGGAGTATGGCCCGGAGAGACGTCAGCACCGTCCTTCGCGACGCAGCCGCGACCCTGATCCTCACCGTTCCTCCTCCAGACACCCATGCTCTCGCTCGCCTCGCGAGCACCGTCAGCGGGATCCTCGCCGCCCTGCTTCCCCTCGGGCGCCTTCGCACTCTGCGCCGCGCCGGGCGTCGCCTTCGTTGCATCACCGCCCTCGTCGACCCTCCTCGCGTCGTCGGGACTCCTCGCCGCGTGCTCGCCGGGCGCCTTCTCGTCCTCGGTCCCGCTCCCGGTCGCCTCCTCGCTTACCGCCGCGCTACCCGCTGCCCTCGCGTCCCCTGTCTACGCCGGAGGTTCAGCGCTCTCCTTTGACCTCGCTGCGGTCAGTGGTGGTTCTGGTGCCTTCTCGACGCCCCCTAGAGGACGACGCGCTCAGCCTGCTGCCCGAAGACTCCGTCTCGGCTCTATTGGACGAGGAGGGTCGCTTGACCTCGCCCGCGGCCCTCGAGGATGCTTCCCCCTCGGCGCTCCCGTCTTCTTCCCGGTCAGAGACGCTTTTAGCTCTGGATGAAGCCGCCAGGATCGTGGCCGCGACGCTGCCGGCGGACGCCTGCCCAGCTTCCCCGCCTCTGAAGAGGAAGGTCGCCGCCTTCGTTGACGCGGAGAGGCAGGTCAAGAAGTTTAAGTCGCTTCCCCAACCGCCCGGCTTTAAGGACCTTCGAGACGTCTTTTCGTCGCACCTGCAGCTGGCCACGTCCCAGGAGCCGGTCTTCTTCTCCGACTGTCGCTGGCCCGCGGATTTAGACGTATTGTTTCGGCGGGACTGGTATGCTGGCCATTCCCAGGCCTTCTCCATCCCTCTGCCTACGCTGGACCCTTCGGCCGTGTCGCTAGCCGGCGGCCCGACTGCTGCGGCGGTCCCTGCCGCGGGGCCTGGACAAGACAGCGACCTTGGTCCGGAACACCTTAGCCTGCTGTGGTGTCTTGGAGCTCCTCACTCAAGCCTTGGTCCGTCGGGTGGAGGAATCCTGGCATCCTTCCATCTCTCCCCTCCTAGGAGACATGCTGGTCCTCGCGGAGACCGCCAACCGCGCCGCCTACCACTCGTCGGTCAACGCGATGGCTGCTTCGGCCAACTGCGACCTCATGCGTCGAGATGCCCTGCTCCTCGCCTGCAGTACGTTGCCGCCGGACCTGCGAGCGCAACTTCGCCGTGCCCCCTTGGGTGGGCCCTTGCTGTTCGGCGACACCTGGTCTGCTGTGAGAGCCTCCAACCCCGGCCGCTGGCCCAGCAGTGCCCCTCCTCCTCGCCGCTAGCCGATTTCCACGGAAATGGGCTCACGCTCTCTGGCGACGACCCCTGGATTTGCGACACCGTCTCTACGGGTCTGCGGATCGTCTTCCGAAGCCCGCCGCCCTTACGGCGTTCCCCACTCTGGACCGAGATTCCCAGCGACCCGCTGAAGGCCGCCGCCTTGAGGGAAGAGGTAGCCTCCCTGCTGAGGAAAGCCGCCACAGAGGTTGTCCAAATCCCCGACTCACCGGCCTTCTACAGCCGCCTTTTCGTCGTGCCGAAGCCTGGAGGGAGATGGCGTCCGGTCTTCGATCTTTCGGCGCTGAACAAGTTCGTTTCGGCCCCCTCCTTCCGGATGGAGACTGCCAGAGTCCTGAAAGCCGCGGTCCAGCCTCTCGACTTTGCAGTCAGTCTGGACCTCTCCGAGGCGTACCTGCATGTCCCGATGCACCAGGCCTTCAGGAAGTTTCTCAGGTTTGCGATCGACGGCGTCGTTTACCAGTTCCGGGCGCTGCCTTTCGGACTCAACCTCAGCCCCTGGGTCTTCACTCGGCTGATGGACGCCGTAGTCGCCTTAGCCCGACAGTCCTCCTCCAGTCCGACGTCGAACTACCTGGACGACCTTTTGCGCAACCAATCGGAGACCGCGCTAGCCACGGACGGAGATGCTCTCCTGCACCTCCTGGCACACCTGGGCTGCCTAGTAAATGACGGCAAGTCGGATCTCTCTCCCTCCCGCCGGTTTGTGCACCTGGGTATGGAATTTGCTACCGACCTCAACACGGTACGCCTTCCGGCGCCCCGGATCAAGAAGATTGCGGATCTAACCGACCAGTTAGCTCGGGAGGATGCAGCCCCCGCCAGAGTCTGGCTTCAGTTGCTGGGTTTGATGAACGCCGCAGCGGATCTTATCCCACTAGGGCGTCTCTACTCCCGGCCGATTCAACTGCATCTTCTTCTCCTTTGGCGCCCGTCTTCCGGAGACTTGACGGCCGCGGTCCCAGCGTCCCAGATGCTCCGTCCGCACCTTCGTCGGTGGACCGACCCTACGTGGCTAGCGTCGGGAGTTCCCCTGGCCTCTCCCCCTCCACAGATCTCTCTTTACGTCGATGCCAGCCTTTCTGGGTGGGGGGTCCCATCTCCTACCGTGGTTCCTCACGACGTAGGGCCCCTGGCCCTCAGACTTGGCGCACACCCACATCAACTGGCTGGAGATGCAGGCCGTCTGGCAAGCCCTTCAGGTCTGGGAGGACCTCCTCAGACACCAGGAACTTCTCGTGCTTTCGGGCAATACGACGGTGGTAGCTTACATCCAGAAGCAAGGTGGCACACACTCCCCCGACCGGTGTATGCTCCTCTACAGGATGATGCGTTGGTGCGAGGACCGGAGCATTATCCTTCGAGCCCGGCACGTTCCCAGACACCTGAATGTCTTGGCCGACTCTCTGTCTCGCCGCGGCCAGCTCCTACACACGGAATGGACCCTGCGACAGGACATCTTTCGGATGATCTGCGCCCGCTGGGAGACTCCCCAGGTCGACTTGTTCGCCACGAGGTGGAACCACCAGCTTCCCCTCTTCGTCTCCCCGATTCCCGACCCCCTTGCCTGGGCTGTCGATGCGCTCTCCATTCCCTGGGACGGACTTGTGGCCTATGCCTACCCCCCTACCGTCCTCGTTCCCAAAGTCCTCCTCAAACTTCGGGGCTGTTCGGCGATCCTCCTGTTGGTCGCGCCGTTCGCCTGGAACCGCTCCTGGACCACCGACCTGCTCAGCCTCGCCACGGACCCGCCCCTGCTGCTGCCCACCCCGCGGACCATGCTCAAGCAACCGCGCCAGCTGCTGTTCCACCCCTGCCCGGAGCGACTCCTCCTTCACGCCTGGAGGTTGTGCGGCAAGCCCTCAGAGCTAGAGGCTACTCGGGTGCAGCAATGGAGGCGATCGCTGCGGCCCGTAGACCGTCGACCCTTCGAGTCTACAAGGGAAAGTGGCGAGTCCTCTGTTACTGGTGCACCGATCACGGCCTTACGCCCACGGATCTGACTCATCCTCAGCTGGCGGACTTCTTTCTCTGGCTCTTCCGAGACCACGGCCTAGCCCCCATCACGGTACGCGGTTACCGGTCCATGATCGCGGACACCTATCGTCACCTGGGACGACCCGATCCGGGCGCCTGCAAGGACCTAGCCGACCTTATGGGACACTTCGGCATCCAGCGCCCGACACTCCGCTCGCTCATTCCTCGCTGGGACCTACCCTGGGTGCTCACGTGGTTGAACTCCGCCTGCTTCGAACCATTACCTTTGGCCCAGTTCGCGGACTTGACGCGCAAGACTTGTGTCCTGCTGGCACATGCTACCGCTTCGCTTGTGAGCAAGCTACTTGCGCTTCGGCGCGCCCTTCCCGTCTGCAGTTCCGAACAGACGGCTCCGTCCAACTGCTCACGGACCCGGCCTTTCTGGCGAAGAACAGGTCTCCTTTAACTCCGCCTCAGGTGATCACCATTAGGCCGCTGAGAGACCGACCCCGGTCCCAGGAGACCAGGCTACAGGATCCCGTGCGCGCCCTTAAAATCTATCTGCGGCGATCTAAGCCCGTCCGCAGGGGACGGTCGCGCCTCTTCCTACCTCTAAGACCCAACCGGCATGACACTACAGCCCAGACGATCTCTTCCTGGCTCCGCTGGGTCATACGCTCCGCTTATCAGGAGATCTCCCCACAGGGAGCGAAGAGGCTGCACATTCACGCACACGAGGTACGAGCTATGGCCACGAGCGTCGCGTTTGATCGAAACTGCGCTGTCAAGGACATCGTGGCAGCCGTGGGCTGGAAAACCGAGTCGGTCTTTGCCCGTTTCTACCTCCGGGACCTGGCTAGCCAGCAAGAGAATCTCGCACTGGTGGGGGACATCGCAGCGGCGCAACACTCTCTCCCGGCGCCACCGGCACCGTAGGTGTGCACTTCGCTAAAATTGTCGGGAGTGTGCAACGGGGAGAACGGCGCTGTTCTGTTGGGGAGTTTGGGCGGCACCCTCCTCCTCATCGCAATTCTCCCATGTAGTCATGTCATCGGTAACGTTTTTGAAGAAACAAATTCATTTTTCTCTAAAAGGTATTTTTTCGAAAAATACTTACCGATGATATGACTCGGATGACCCTCCCTCCTGCCCCGCTTGCCACTTTCGAGCGAAGTATCAGACTGAACGGTCTTGTGACCGGATCTGGTAAGGCAGGTATGGGGAGATAACTCTCGGCCCCTCTGGGGGGTTCCCCGAGTGCCTCTCGGGTTGTGTGGGCACACAACGGGCAAGTAGGCTAAAATTGAGCCTAGAAGTAGACATTCCCATGTAGTCATGTCATCGGTAAGTATTTTTCGAAAAAAATACCTTTTAGAGAAAAATGAATTTTTCGAAAAAATACATTTTAGAGAAAAATTCATTTTTCTTGCACAGATTGCAGGAATGGTCCCTGTCCTCAACATTGATGACCCGTTGTTGTTGTTGTTGTACAGCTGGTGGTGGAGGTGGCAGCAGGGGCAGGCGTGGCGGCTGTACTGTCTGACAAGATGAAGGCCATGGACGAGGGCATGAAGAACATTGGGGTCATCCTTTGTGGGGGAAACGTTGACATTGATCAGTTGCCCTGGTGATGACATGGAGGTCAAGGGCATGAAGGGCGTTTGGGTCATTGTTTGTGGGGACTGTGGGGACTTTACCAGTTGCAACGGTGACAGCAGACAATGTATTGAACGTGGTGCTGGTTGTGAGTTTCGCGGCCGTTTTACTGACATTTTATGGTGTGAGAACGTTTCCTTTGCAAATAATGAATTCCACGAATGATTGTTATTGACGTGTTGAACTTGAATTACAAATATCTGAGCATGCATACAACTGGTACCGTCAGCAGTGTGTGTGGTACTGTAAACAGTGTGTGTGTGGTACTGTAAACAGTATGTACTTGTCTGTAAACAGTACAGTTGGTTGTACATACACGGACCAAACAGAAAACGTGTTTGCAAAGAAGGTTGAACATTTTAGAATGTTCCATAAAAGTGTTTTTTTTTCTGTTTAGGCCGCACGTTGATTTCTCCGAAATCGTACTCTTGGGTGGGTATAAGCTGTTTAACGTTGGAGTGCTTGTTTTTCTTCCCAAAATCTCTGAAAAAAAAAAATTCTATACCACCTTAACCCTTCTAACCTCGGGACCCTGCAGCAGGAGATGGACCGACCATGATAGTCAAGGGTAGTGTCCAGATGAGCTCGGCGCCTGAAGGCGCCAAGCTCATCTGGCACTACCCTTGAATTATCACGATCAATCCATCTCCTGCTGCAGGGTCCCGATGCTAAGAGTGTTAATAGACATTGTGGGAAAACTCTATGCATACATGCCCTGTGCACATTGACATTAAGGACATTGTGGGAAAACCCTATGCATACACGCCCTGTGCACATTGACATTAAGGACATTGTGGGAAAACCTTATGCATACATGTCCTGTGCACATTGACATTAAGGACCTTGTGGGAAAACCCTATGCATACACGCCCTGTGCACATTGACATTAAGGACATTGTGGGAAAACCCTATGCATACATGTCCTGTGCACATTGACATTAAGGACATTGTGGGAAAACCCTGTGCACATTGACATTAAGGACATTGTGGGAAAACCCTATGCATACATGCCCTGTGCACATTGACATTAAAGATGAAGTGAGGTATATTACTCACTTTGTTTAACAGTGGTGGTGGAATATTACTTTTGCTGAAAGATGGATTCGTTATTGTTGCTGCTGTGTCAAATGTTTCAGTGTTGAGATGGATTCGTTATTGTTGCTGCTGTGTCAAATGTTTCAGTGTTGAGATGGCTTCGTTATTGTTGCTGCTGTGTCAAATGTTTCAGTGTTGAGATGGATTCGTTATTGTTGCTGCTGTGTCAAATGTTTCAGTGTTGAGATGGATTCGTTATTGTTGCTGCTGTGTCAAATGTTTCAGTGTTGAGATGGATTCGTTATTGTTGCTGCTGTGTCAAATGTTTCAGTGTTGAAAGGCCATTAACCCCTTGCTTTTTATCGGTGTCAGCGCAACCTCTTTAACCCCGAGGGCACATTCGGCAAATTTTGGAACGTCTATGTACTTTTGCAGGAGACGGATCGACCATGATAATTCAAGGGCAGTGCCAGATTAGCTTGGCGCCCATCGCGCCAAGCTAATCTGGCACTACCCTTGAATTATCATGGTCGATCCGTCTCCTGCTGTAGTTCATCGGGGCTGAATGGGTTCAACGTGTGGTGGTAGAGAGATTGCTTCATTTTTACTGGCATCACAAAGTTGCCCAGCGCAGGTTCCTCGGACGGGCGCTGGCCGCTGTTGGCCTCAGTAGCGGCCATTGGCCTCATGACCATTGCTTTCTGGGTGGACATTGTTGCTATGGTGACACAAATGTGGTGCTCAGTACTCGGATTATAATGTTTGATCAGATAATTTAATTGTTGCAATGTGATTTGCTTCTGTGTACACGCGTGCATGCGGCGTGTGTTCTGATCAGTTTAATGCTTTTTTTTTTGGTTTGTTTTGTTAACTGTTTGTAGACCTTGCATGGTTTTATTTTAGCATTGTGTGATCAATAAAGTATGTTTGACCAGACTCGTTTTGAGTGTGTTGTGTGTACAATGTTTACAGAGTAACAAACAAATTAATCATCAATACAGTAGAATGCTAATTTAAGAAATTGTAATAAATGTTCTGACCACTTAACCCTTTGGCCGTCAGTAGTGGTTTTGTCATGACGACGCCTGTCAGTAATGGTTTTGTCATCATGATGCCTGTCAGTAGTGGTTTTGTCATGATGATGCCTGGCAGTAGTGGTTTTGTCATGATGACACCTGTCAGTAGTGGTTTTGTCATGATGACACCTGTCAGTAGTGGTTGTGTCATGATGGCACCTGTCAGTAGTGGTTGTGTCATGATGACGCCTGTCAGTAGTGGTTGTGTCATGACGCCTGTCAGTAGTGGTTTTGTCATGATGGCACCTGTCAGTAGTGGTTTTGTCATTATGATGCCTGTCAGTAGTGGTTGTGTCATGACGCCTGTCAGTAGAGGTTTTGTCAAAATGATGCCTGTCAGTAGTGGTTTTGTCTTGATGACGCCTGTCAGTAGTGGTTTTGTCATGACACCTGTCAGTAGTGGTTTTGTCATGATGACACCTGTCAGTAGTGGTTTTGTCATGATGACACCTGTCAGTAGTGTTTGTGTCATAATGACGCCTGTCAGTAGTGGTTTTGTCATGATAACACCTGTCAGTAGTGTTTGCGTCATAATGACGCCTGTCAGTAGTGGTTTTATCATTATGACGCCTGTCAGTAGTGGTTCTGTCATGATGACGCCTGTCAGTAGTGTTTGTGTCATAATGATGCCTGTCAGTAGTGGTTTTGTCATGATGACGCCTGTCAGTAGTGTTTGTGTCATAATGACGCCTGTCAGTAGTGGTTTTGTCATGATGACGCCTGTCAGTAGTGTTTGTGTCATTATGACGCCTGTCAGTAGTGGTTTTGTCATGATGATGCCTGTTAGTAGTGTTTGTGTCATAATGACGCCTGTCAGTAGTGCTTTTGTCATGATGACACCTGTCAGTAGTGGTTTTGTCATGATGACACCTGTCAGTAGTCTTTGTGTCATAATGACGCCTGTCAGTAGTGTTTGTGTCATAATGACGCCTGTCAGTAGTGTTTGTGTCATAATGACGCCTGTCAGTAGTGGTTTTGTCATGATAACACCTGTCAGTAGTGTTTGCGTCATAATGACGCCTGTCAGTAGTGGTTTTATCATTATGACGCCTGTCAGTAGTGGTTCTGTCATGATGACGCCTGTCAGTAGTGTTTGTGTCATAATGATGCCTGTCAGTAGTGGTTTTGTCATGATGACGCCTGTCAGTAGTGTTTGTGTCATAATGACGCCTGTCAGTAGTGGTTTTGTCATGATGACGCCTGTCAGTAGTGTTTGTGTCATTATGACGCCTGTCAGTAGTGCTTTTGTCATGATGATGCCTGTTAGTAGTGTTTGTGTCATAATGATGCCTGTCAGTAGTGCTTTTGTCATGATGACACCTGTCAGTAGTGGTTTTGTCATGATGACACCTGTCAGTAGTGTTTGTGTCATAATGACGCCTGTCAGTAGTGTTTGTGTCATAATGACGCCTGTCAGTAGTGTTTGTGTGATGATGATGCCTGTCAGTAGTGGTTTTGTCATGATGATGCCTGTCAGTAGTGTTTTTGTCATCATGATGCCTGCAGGTAGTGGTTTTGCCATGATGACGCCTGCAGGAATCATTGTGACAAAAAGCACTACTGACAGCCAAAGGGTTAACCCATTCAGCCCTGACGCATTACAGCAGGAGTTGGATCGACCATGATAATTCAAGGGCATTCAAGATTAGCTTGGCGCCAAGCTAGTCTGACACTACTGGCGTTAGGTGGCGCCAAGCTAATCTGACACTACTGGCGTTAGGTGGCACCAAGCTAATCTGACACTACTGGCGTTAGGTGGCGCCAGGCTAATCTGACACTACTGGCGTTAGGTGGCGCCAAGCTAATCTGACACTACTGGCGTTAGGTGGCGCCAAGCTAATCTGACACTACTGGCGTTAGGTGGCGCCAAGCTTAACTGACACTACTGGTGTTAGGTAAAAATTTGTGAAATGCGGTCGAAGTTAACTCATGACATCCTGAGGTTCAAAAGTCAGTTTAATATCGAAGCCCCCCAATATGGGGGGGGGGGGGGGAAGCGTATCAGATATTAAGCTTCTTTCTGGCCCGAGTCTGCATCCGGCTGTGCGTGGACAAATCAAGATTACCCCCAGACCCATTCCTGGCAATTTGGCGCCATCCCACTTTGTGCTCCGTCAATGACGACGGAAATTTCTGGATAAGAACAGATACTTTTTCTTTTTCAATTGGTTTATTGACCATAACAAAACTAAGAATAACAACTATATAGATTTCGCCGTATGTACAGTTTTGGAACTGATACTGGATAATTGAGAAAAAACATTAATATCGATCGAAAAGAGGTGCTTTACATTTTTGAAGTAAAATCGTATGACGCTGTCGTCCAAAGATTGCTTTGGGTGAAATAATGAGTGGTTGAAATGACTAGGGTTGTGGCGAAATGTATCCGTGAATTACAAGTTTAAGATTACGTATGATGGACATGAGTTTGGATGTACATACACAGTTTTCTCTCGCACTCGTAGAGAGATTGACACTGTATAAAACATAAAAAACCAACTTATTTACATGTCAAAACTATATACACATCAAACTTATTTACAGGGTAAAATTACGAACATAATAAAACAACATACGCCACTCTGGTGTTGTGGTGAAGGAACTGACCCTGGCTGCCGGCACCGCCCTCCACCCGAGGTATGTCCTGTGGAGCCGTTACCTCGTCAAAGGGCGCCCTGGACAGCCCAAGAGCCAGGTAGCGCATTTTAATGGAGACAACATGCTTGACGAGTAACATTGAAGGTGTGTAAATGACCTTGGTTCCAGACTGGAGGTGAAGCTACACGGCGCACGCTTATCTCTGTCTCTACCCACCCCCCCCCCCAACCCCCACCCACTCACGTTTCCACCCCCCCCCCTACGCCCCCCCCCCCTCCTCCCCCGGCCGCTTAAATACTGATGTAACAACATCAACACAAAAGTCATCACGATCTGCAAGATGCTTACATCGTCACGAGCGGCCGCCCCCGCAATTGCAGTGACGTCATGAAGATTCCTACATCTTGCTGACGTCACTCTTCACCATCTGTGTCTCAGTCATACAGATGGATCGCTTTCAGCTTTTCTCCGTAGTCAAGGGCAACGTGCTGGTTTTATCATGTACATTAACATCAGCTACATTGTATAACCTTCATTAAATATTTAATTAATCTTCAGAAAAATTACATTTTGTCTTAATAATAAATACATGTTGTGCATATAATAAATACATTTTTTTATAAGAAAAAATAATTATCTGAGGAAAAAGTGGCACAGTCAGGGGACCGTTCCTGTTGCCGGTCTGATTGGATCGTGTTAGTCCTAGGAAATAATTATTTACTCCGATCATTAAATCGAATTAGTCTTAGGATATATTATTTAATCGAGACCGATAAAGGTGACTGCCGTCCTTGTATTAAATATTCTTTTGCTATGTTTAATAAATCAGTTATGACTTAGTGGAACGGCCCGCCATACACTGAGGCCCGCTGTATTTCCAATGTCGTAATATCGGAAATTCCCGAAGTGTATAGTTAGCTTCGGCAACAAGGAAGTCGACTCAGTGATGATCGCCGGCGTGACTGTAGATAAGTAAAATGATCGTTGCTAGCGGCCCGCTTTCAGTTCACCATTTGACTACCACACTTCACGGGTGCTGACGGAATTGACAATGATTTCAACACGTTGTTCACTTGGAAAACAGAATATGTGTTCACTGAAGTAAAGGGATTAAGAGTTCATCACAGTCGTTCCTGTTCTTAGACCGGTGTCTCGGCGGATCATGTTCCGGCCTGTGGTTAGCACTGACATTTAGACGTGTCACTGATGTTCATCATTGTTTAGGCCTGGACGACAGCCGCCAGCTACTGACAGTCGTCCTGTTCTACGTGTATCGGCGGTTCTTGGTCCGGTCTGTGGTTAGTACTGACAGTCGTCCTGTTGTTAGACGTGTATCGGCGGTTCTTGGCCCGGCCTGTGGTTAGTACTGACATTAGATGTGTCACTGATGTTCATCATTGTTTAGGCCTGGCCGATAGCCGCCAGCTACTGACAGTGCTAGAAGTGATTGAGGTTCAGACTGATGATATTAACTGTACACTGTACTGAACTGAATCCGACAGTTGGACAGACAGCTGCCTGCTACACAGCTAGCAGTGATTAAGGTACAGACTGATCATATTACATGTACACCGTGAAGACAGTTGGACAGACAGCTGCCTGCTACACAGCTAGCAGTGATTAAGGTACAAACTGATCATATCACCTGCACACTGTGAAGACAGTTGTGACGACCCTCCAACAGATCCCAACTACGTACGTTCCTGCTTTGTGTTCACTTCTGGGCCGTCATCAGGTAGGAATGCCTTTCATTTGTTGCGGATTTCACTTCACATTGTCCTTGTAACGCACGTCGTCGAGAGGGGGTGGGGAGAGGTGGGT
This sequence comes from Semisulcospira habei, assembly GCA_036245525.1. NCBI lineage: Eukaryota > Metazoa > Mollusca > Gastropoda > Semisulcospiridae > Semisulcospira > Semisulcospira habei. Next base: position 152,424,183 of record BTPG01000007.1, read on the forward strand.
GGGTGGGTGGGGGGGGGGGGGGGTGATGGGGCGTACAATGACGGATTCAGTGAGTGATGACTGTTTATTTTGCGATTCACGAATCATGTATCCAGCACACAGAAAAATGCATTTACGTTTTATAAGTTCTCGCGAGGGGGGGGGGGGGGGGGGGGACGATGGGGGGGGGAGGGGAGGGGGAGGGGAGGGGGAACAGACCCAATAAGCAAAGGTGCTGGGGCCCACGACAACCGCAGTCACACAAAGTGTGTGTGTGGAAGGGGGGGGGGGGGGGGGGAACAGACCCAATAAGCAAAGGTGCTGGGGCCCACGACAACCGCAGTCACACAAAGTGTGTGTGTGTGGAAGGGGAGGGGAACAGAGGACGCCCCCTCCCTCACCCCACCCACCCCACCGCTAGTTTTATCACAGGTCCAACCTCCCCCCCCCTCCTCACCCATCCCCACCTTTGTGTGACATTTTGGAGGCTGGTATTCAACGTCACCCGACCCCCCCCCCCCCCTTCCACCCGCCATCCCCCCCCCCCCCAAAAAAAAAAAAAATAATAATAAATAAATAAATAAATAATTTTTTTTTTTAATTTAAAAAAAAAGAAAAAAAAAAATCCCTCTTGTATTATCGGAATTTGGATTATCAGGTTCATTCACCCTCCGCCCCCGCGCACACTTTTGTGTGACATTTAGGAGGCCGGTATTTAACACGTCAGGCACTCCACCCCCCCCACCCCCCCCCCCCCCCCCCGCCTCCAACCCCCCCCCCACCCCCCCCCCCCAAAAAAAAAAAAAAAATTGTTTTATTGGAGGACGGATTTTGTGGATTATCACAGGTCGACACCCTGCCGCCTCCTACCGTCCCCCCTTCCACCCCACCCCCCCCCCCCCCAAAAAAAAAAAAAAAAAAAAAAAAAAAAAGAAGAAGAAAAAAAAAGAACCCCCCTCAAAAAAAAAAAAAAAAAAAACCCAAACAAACAAACAAACAAAACCCAAACAAACAAACAACCAAAAAAAAAAAAACTTTTGTGTGAAATTTTCGAGGCCGGAATTAAGTCAGTCACACTGAACCCCCCACTCCCCCCCCCCCCTCCCCCAAGTGAAAAATATTTTTCTGCGCCACTATGTGGAATTATCGAGAGATAGATCAGAAACGATAGCTCAGACGTAGTGCCTGATTAATTCCCTTCTTACCATAGGCTGTTGAGTCCCACTGTTGCTTAGCTTGTATTCCAAAAGAGCGTACCAAGGTACAGTTCTAGAGCCCCAAACAATACAACTGAGCAGTTAGTCTCCAGACTGGAGTTTGCACTGCCGTGAACCTTTAGGGAGCATGAGCATCGCGCTATTCTACGCCGCAGAGCCGGGACGGTCGTCGAATCGCGCGTGTTGACAGCCATGGGTGTTTGGTTTTGGGCTCGGTGGTCGCGATTTTATCCCGGCTGCGTAAACATAGCAGCATAGAGACAACGCTAGCCAGCAAGATACATACAGAGTCTTATGGCCGCGCCTACTCCTAGACGTAAACATAGCAGCATAGAGGTAACACTAGCCAGCAAGATACATACAGAGTCTTATGACCGCGCCTACTCCTAGACATAAACATAGCAGCATAGAGGTAACACTAGCCAGCAAGATACATACAGAGTCTTATGACCGCGCCTACTCCTAGACGTAAACATAGCAGCATAGAGGTAACACTAGCCAGCAAGATACATACAGAGTCTTATGACCGCGCCTACTCCTAGACATAAACATAGCAGCATAGAGGCAACGCTAGCCAGCAAGATACATACAGAGTCTTATGACCGCGCCTACTCCTAGACGTAAACATAGCAGCATAGAGGCAACGCTAGCCAGCAAGATACATACAGATTCTTATGACCGCGCCTACTCCTAGACGTAAACATAGCAGCATAGAGGCAACACTAGCCAGCAAGATACATACAGAGTCTTATGACCGCGTATATGTGACTCTTGCAGCTGCAGACGTTTTGCCTGTGTTGTTTAGTGGGTTCCTGGTCTGCGGAGATAGGTGGATTTGAGCGGTTGTTATCCACGACTGCTTCTACAGTTGCTGTTTCGACTTTGCCGACTTTTCAGGATTCTCTCTACAAACCAGCATTTTGGACTCAGTCATTTTTCTGAGCCCTCCCTTGAACGGGAATCCCGGCAATTTTTCTGCCGGCAGCTCTACTTTGTAACGGGCGCTTCGGACTCTGCCATTTTTTCCAGGCTTTCCTTTACAAAGGGCGTGACGGACTCTGTCGTTTTCGTGGATTTCTCTCTTGCACCGGCACTGAGAACTCTGCCATTTTTCGGGCGTCTTCCTTTATAACGGGCGCCTCGGACTGTCGTTTTTCCCAGGCTTCCCATTATCCAAGCCGGACATTTTGGACTCTGCCATTTTTTTTTTAGATCAGTAGTATCCTTTTGAAGGGCGGCTCGGACTCTATCGTTTTTCCAAGGCTTCCCTTTACAAAAGGCGTTTTGGACTTTATTACTGATTTTGGGGCTCTTCTTTTGTAAGGGGCGGCTCGGACTCTGTCGTTTTTCCGAGGTTTCCTTTTACAAAGGGCGCTTTGGACTTATTCATTTTTGTACAGGTCGTCTTTTACCAAAGGCCTCACTGACTTAGTTACTTTTATAGACTTTCTTTTATAGAGGGCACTTTGGACTTTGTCATTTTTGTACAGGTCGTCTTTTACCAAAGGCCTCTCTGACTTAGTTACTTTTATAGACTTTCTTTTATAGAGGGCACTTTGGACTTTGTCATTTTTGCCGAGGATGCCTTTCACCTTGCCTCTCCGACTTAGTCATTTTACTATATTCTCCTTTACAAATGGTACTTGTTTGGACTTTGACATTCTTTTTAGAGACACGACTTAGACATTAGTACTGCGCTACTGTGGTAACGCCTGATTACATTGTGACCAGCAGAGAATATATTTTTCTCAAACGGCCTCATGCCGGGGCATTTGTTGTTCCTTGACCATTATTAGCCTGTACTGCAATATAGTCTATACGAAATGAGATCTTCGATTCACATGTTTTATTGTAGTTAATACTGCAATATAGTCTATACGAAATGAGATCTTCGATTCGCATGTTTTATTGTAGTTAGTACTGCAATATAGTCTATACGAAATGAGATCTTTGATTCACATGTTTTATTGTAGTTAATACTGCAATATAGTCTATACGAATTGAGATCTTTGATTTACATGTTTTATTGTAGTTAGTACTGCAATATAGTCTATACGAATTGAGATCTTTGATTCACATGTTTTATTGTAGTTAGTACTGCAATATAGTCTATACGAAATGAGATCTTCGATTCACATGTTTTATTGTAGTTAGTACTGCAATATAGTCTATACGAATTGAGATCTTTGATTCACATGTTTTATTGTAGTTAATACTGCAATATAGTCTATACGAAATGAGATCTTTGATTCACATGTTTTATTGTAGTTAGTACTGCAATATAGTCTATACGAAATGAGATCTTTGATTCACATGTTTTATTGTAGTTAGTACTGCAATATAGTCTATACGAAATGAGATCCTCGTCAAACTTTCACATGTTTTATTGTAGTTAGTACTGCAATATAGTCTATACGAAATGAGATCTTCGTTTCATATGTTTTATTGTAGTTAGTACTGCAATATAGTCTATACGAAATGAGATCTTTGATTCACATGTTTTATTGTAGTTAATACTGAGCCGTGCGAGTGACTGTGCGTGTGTGTGTGAACTTGGCATCCTGACACGAAGCAAACATTTACATACACATTCGCCGGTCACAAATATTGCACACGGTCAGCGACGCTACAGAATCAGTTTCAGTGGTGTGGAAGGCTGGGGTGAGGCGACACTACATGGTACACCGTGACTAGTTACATCCACACAGTAAACGGCAACCTCAGTGTGGTACATTGGTACACTAGTTACATCCACACAGTGAAGAACCTCAGTGTGGTACATTGGTACACTAGTTACATCCACACAGTGAAGAACCTCAGTGTGGTACATTGGTACACTAGTTACATCCACACAGTCAACAACCTCAGTGTGGTACATTGCTACACTAGTTACAACCTCGAGTTTTTTCTCTGTCCTGACAGTCACTGGCCCACAATGTCCCGTCCGCCACAAGGACACACTCACCGTCGGTTGTTCCAAGATGGTGGTCAAGGCAGTGCTCCGCCACTGTCTCAGGGCTCATCACAAGGCCCTAGTCCATATAAACGGCACCGGATGTCTTCACAACAACAGACAACAGGTGAATGTACCGGACAACAAGCACAAGGTACCAATACCGGACAACAAGCACAAGGTACCAGTACCAGACAACAAGTACAAGGTACCAGTACCAGACAACAAGCACAAGGTACCAATACCGGACAACAAGCACAAAGTACCAGTACCGGACAACAAGCACAAGGTACCAGTACCGGACAACAAGCACAATGTACCAGTACCGTACAACAAACACAAGGTACCAGTACCGGACAACAAGTACAAGGTACCAATACCGGACAACAAGCACAAGGCAGATGTGTCGGACAACAAGCACAAGGTACAGTACCAGACAACAAGCACAAGGTACCAGTACCAGACAAAAAGCACAAGGTACCAGTACCGCACAAGAAGCGCAATGTTCCAGTACCGGACAACCAGCACAAGGCGCCAGTACCGGACAACAAAAACAAAGTACCAGTACCGGACAACAAGCACAAGGTACCAATACCGGACAACAAGCACAAGGCAGATGTGTCGGACAACAAGCACAAGGTACCCGTACCGGACAACAAGCACAAGGTACCAGTACCGGACAACGAGCACAAGGTACCAATACCGGACAACAAGCACAAGGCAGATGTGTCGGACAACCAGCACTAGTAGCGGCGGCCGAAGCCTCCTGGCGTCAGTCTGTACGTCACTGGTATCCCAAACTCCACGGCCAAACCTACCTCCTCCCCCCGATTCACGCCAACCAAGTGTCATACGACGTGCAGACTGTGGCCGGTCAGTCGGTTCTAGTTCCACAGGAGGCACCAGATCAGCCCGGCCAGGCGCCCTCTTACTTCCCTCTCACCGGTCCTCTCCCTCATCCGTCTGACCCACCTCTAGCAGCAGGAATCTGGCCTCACTACCAGGTAGTCCCACCTGGCCCGCTACCTGTAGTGCAGGACAGCGACACTAGAGACGATCACGCGATACAGCAGGTTCGTAACTACATCCGGGATCTGGCGGAGAGGGAGCAAGAGGTGATGCTGGTGTTGTTCCAGCTAGAGTTTAGGAAATACCTCGACAAGCAAGTCGATCCGATCACCGCCGCAGCCATCTGCCTGCTGCCACGACCCGCCACACTTAGCAGGAAATTTACAGACGGGGACTTTGACGTGCTGATGATCAATGCCCGGTACGGCCTGATAGTGGGAGAAATTAAATCAGTGGGAGCTGACCTCAGCAAGACCCCGGACCTAGACAAGGCGGTGGTGAAAGCAGTAAAGAAAGCTATCAAACAGCTGGACAAGGATGAGGGTTTGCTGAGACACCTGGTGTCGGACATGGCGCGCATCAACATCACCAAGATGTTGATGTTGCCCAACATCACGACAATACAGCTGTTACACGCTCTGGGTACCAACCCTCAGGTTGAAAAGGTAACTCTCTCTCTCTCTCTCTCTCTCTCTCTCTCTCTCTCTCTCTCTCTCTCTCTCTCTCTCTCTCTCTCTCTCTCTCTCTCTCTCTCTCTCTCTCTGTGTGTGTGTGTGTGTGTGTGTGTGTGTAAGTGCGTTGATGTTATTTTTATCTAATTTGACCTTATTTTGATCTAGTCGCTAGGAACAGCCATAAAAAGTTGTTAGGCGTTAATTATATTTCTCACTCTCTCTGTGAGAGCTCGCGTGCCTGCGTGTTGATGGTGTCTTTTATCAGAGTTTAATTTATCGTTAACATTACTTTATTTCCAATAGATAATGGATAATATACTTGTTTATTAAGTTCTTGTTTGCTTTCGATAAACATCAGAGACAGATTGTATGACAGGTTTTCATAAACCAAAATATGTATCTTTCAGGAATAAAGTTTCATTGCTATCATCAGCATCATCGTCATTATTGACAGGTTCATTCGTTGAAGTGCAGACTGTTTTCCTGCCACTCCCCCAACACTGCTAACTGTCGATGGTGGATGGTAGTATGAACGGTCCTACACATTTATCGTATCAATGTTGCTTCCAGGCTTGTTTTGAAAGCACGTTCCAGTCACCTATAATAGTCTTTGTGTGTGTGTGTGTGTGCGCGCGCGCGCGCGCACGCGCGCGTGTGTGTGTGTGTGTGTGTGTGTGTGTGTGTGTGTGTGTGTGTGTGTGTGTGTGTGTGTGTGTGTGTGTGTGTGTGTGTGTGTGTGTGTGTTGCAGGCACTGTGTCGGTGTGTCGGGGTGGCTACAGATCCCGCTGCCGCTGTAGAGCGATGTCTTTGTTCCGACAGTATGGCGGCGAGCAGTGTCTGGTGGCAGAGAGCCGTCACTGACAACGGCCCCGACCCCAGCATGACACCAGACCTGTACGAGAGATTAGTGGCCAGGTGGGTTTTGGTCAGACGCTCAGCTTCTTGATTAGAAAGAAAAGAAGTACCCAACGGAGAAAGAAACACGCTTAGAAAAGACGGGTACAACACAATTTATTAATATTTTGGGTAAATACCCTTTGTCAAAATAGACAAACAAACAGAGAGATTAGCCGCTACTTATCTTCATTAGGATTAGTTTCAGTTGCCATATTCCTTCTGCTAATGAAGATAAGTAGCGGCTAATCTCTCTGTTTGTTTGTTTGTCTATTTTGACAAAGGGTATTTACCCGAAATATTAATAAATTGTGTTGTACCCGTCTTTCCTAAGCGTGTTTCTTTCTCCGTTGGGTACTTCTTTGCATTTTACACGCTTGGCAGTCACCTTTTGGTCCTGATCAGCTTCTTGATTGCTTTCAAACACAGACATGGGGAGATCGTTGCTTAGTTGGTCACTTCTGAATACGGGTGCTAGTAACACTGGGTAGGATCTCCCGTGATAGTACTAGCAAGAATTTGCCTCAGTTATTGCCCTGTAATTAATTTTTTTTAAACGGCTGCCTGTGCATTTCTGTGGCAGCGCACGATGGGGTGAGATGGAACGTGGGACCGCTGAAGACTATAGAGACCGTTTGTCTCCACGTAGGGGTCTCGTCGTTAAGAAACCCGTGTTTTCAACCCGAAAGTCGAGTCAAACGGACTATCTAGTCTTCATCGGTCTCACTTTTCATCTGAAGATTCCCAGGACGTATTGTTTTCAAGCCGTTTCTTACTCAAAGTAAAATAAATCTTCAACTAGGATTTCCGTGTGTTTTAAATAAGGCGACTCCACTGCACGCTGGATCCTCAGATGTGACCTGTCTTGCTGCTGTTGACTACTACCCGTGTTGACCCTGTGCGTGTGGGTAGCGGTTTCCTACAGGAATCATCGGGACTAAAACCGCTACCGACACGCACAGGAAGTGATAGAGAAGTGACCAGTTATCGACGATCGTCCAATGTCTTCGCGCCAAAAGTATGCCAAAATAGCCGCTCTTTCAAACCAATACCGAGTGTCTCCAGCTTTCAGAACCACACTCTCTGCCATGGTGTGTACCCACTTTTCCTCTAGCAGTCAAACCAATAGTCTCCCCAGCCTTCAGAACCAGACTCTCTGCCATGGTGTGTACCCACTTTTGCTCTAGCAGTCAAACTAAGTGTCCCCAGCTTTTAGAGGAGGGGAGGAAACCCATGTATGAAACACTTAAACAAAATGGTCTCGCGAGTCCGACACCAGGGCTTGATAGAGATTTATATTGATGCATAATAGGACAGAGCCAAATTTTCAAAACTCGAATCGACGAAGAAGAAGTTCCAGTTTGAAAAAAGATGGCTCTGTTTCATATTAGGCGCCATTTGCCTGACATAAAACACTAGGTCTCCTATTATGAAACAGTGTGAATATGTCCCTTTTACAAGTTTCATTTACTTTATGTTGGAATATTAAGGCTTGAGAGGTGGTTAGCATACATTATCGGCTTATTTCAGATTGAAAGTGAGTTACATATAATGAGTCATCCGCCATTGGTCCTCTATTGATCCATCCATTCATCAACCTGTGTATATCCAATTGTGACAGATTTTATCATTTTCAATTTCTGAGATACCATCAGAGACACAGACTTCTAATTTGACACAGTGATCCTATTTGACAATAGCTTGGATGGTCACTTGCGCTGACCTCCATAAAAGGTCATGGTTACATAGGTCAGTAAACGTGCGAAAAGTTATGCCGTTTCGCAGGAAGCAATGTGTTTCATAATAGGGGCTCCTCTTCTACCAACGTTTCCTTTAGCAGTCAAACCAATAGTCTCCCCAGCTTTCAGAACCACACTGCCATGCAGGGTGTGTACCAACGTTTCCTCTAGCAGTCAAACCAATAGTCTCCCCAGCTTTCAGAACCACACAGCCATGGTGTGTACCAACGTTTCCTCTAGCAGTCAAACCAATAGTCTCCCTAGCTTTCAAAACCACAAGGCCATGGTGTGTACCAACGTTTCCTCTGGCAGTCAAACCAATAGTCTCCCCAGCTTTCAGAACCAGTGTGTACCAACGTTTCCTCTAGCAGTCAAACCAATAGTCTCCCCAGCTTTCAGAACCACAAGGCCATGGTGTGTAGCAACGTTTCCTCTAGCAGTCAAACCAATAGTCTCCCCAGCTTTCAGAACCACAAGGCCATGTTGTGTAGCAACGTTTCCTCTAGCAGTCAAACCAATAGTCTCCCCAGCATTCAGAACCACAAGGCCATGGTGTGTACCAACGTTTCCTCTAGCAGTCAAACCAATAGTCTCCCCAGCTTTCAGAACCAGTGTGTACCAACGTTTCCTCTAGCAGTCAAACCAATAGTCTCCCCAGCTTTCAGAACCACAAGGCCATGTTGTGTACCAACGTTTCCTCTAGCAGTCAAACCAATAGTCTCCCCAGCATTCAGAACCACAAGGCCATGGTGTGTACCAACGTTTCCTTTAATAATAATAATAATAATAATAATAATAATAATAATAATAATAATAATAAATAATAATAATTACGGTATTTATAATGCGCTTATCTTATAATAATTATAACTCTAAGCGCGCACTCACAACTCGCGCACGCATGCGCACGCTTTAGACAACGACTCACGTACCACAAATAGTGAAATACATTACGACAGTCTGCTTAGGGTGGGGAGTGTAGTGGTATAGTGCTAGAACTATTGAAAGAGGTGAGTTTTGTATGCGGACTGGAAGGAGGAGAGAGAGAGTGTTTCTGACGGAGAGAGAGTGGGAGAGTGTTCCAGGTGGATGGACCGTATACTGAGAAGGAGCGGAGGCCGAAAGTGCTGAGTTTGGTGCGGGGGATGTGGAGGCGGAGAGGGTCGGAGGCGGAGCGGTGGGAGCGGGGAGGAGTGTAGGGGTGAAGTAAGTTTGAGAGATAGGCGGGAGCGCAGTTGTTCAGGGATTTGTAGCAGAGAGGCAGAATCTTGTATTCGGATGCGTTGGGGAATGGGAAGCCAGTGACGGAGTTTGAGCAGGGGAGTGATGTGGTCAAATGTTTTCTTTTTGAGGACGAGGCGGGCTGCCGGCATTGTTCTGGACGCGCTGGAGAGTGAGAGTGGTGGAGTGATGTTGCACTACTGACGCGTGCCTCCACATCCGGCATCTGGATGTAGTTTCCGGTGGCACGCGATATGGGTAGCGTCTGTATGTAATTACCGGACGTGCCGGGCAGCTCTAATCAAGATAACGGACCGGCCTCCGGAAACTGTTACTATATGGGAAATGGATGGCATCTAATTAACGGGACCATCGGCACGTGGTGACGCCATAATCACGTAAAGGGACCGGCCCTAAACGAGGGGCTGGCCCTAAGTGGAAAGATGATTGGTAAGGGCATGGGTATATACATACTGGGGGACACAACACAAGGCAGAACCAGAGAGACACAACGAGAGAGGGAACACAACGAGAGGAGAGTGAGAGGAGAGTGAGAGAGATGGACGAAAGTAGAAGAGAGAGCAAATAGTGAGCGAACGACCGAATTGTAGTCTGTGGTTGGTCTTGCCCAACCCCAGACAATGCTCTTTAGACTGAAATAAACACGAGAGAAAACCATCACTGGACTTCAGTTGTTTTACGTGTTCATAGTGCAACAGTGAGGGAGGTCGGAAAGGAGAGAGTTGCAGTAGTCGATGCGAGATAGGATGAGAGGGACAGCAAGTTTGGTGGCAGCTTTGGTAGTGAGGTATTTTCTGATCTGACCGATGCGGCGGAGGTGGAAGTAGCATGCCTGGGCCGTGGCGGAGACGAAGCTGGTCATGGAAAGAGAGGAATCGAGGATAACGCCGAGGTTTTTGGCCGAGTCAGAGAGGGAGATGGGGGTGCTGTCGAGTTGAGGGTGGAGGGAGGGAGGGAGCTGGGAAAGTTTCTGGCGAGTGCCTACCAGCATGGCTTCCGTTTTGTCGTCATTCAGTTTAAGCTTGTTTGCTGTCATCCAGTTTTTCACGTCTTCGTAGCAGTCGGCCGTGCGAGTCAGTAGTGACTGAGTGTTGTCGAGTTTGTCTTTGTATAGTAGTTGTGAGTCGTTAGCTTAGAGATGGTGGTGTATGTGGTGAGACTGGATGATGTTGGACAGGGGAGAGGTGTAGAGTGTGAAAAGGACCGGGCCCAGGACGGACCCCTGTGGAACTCCGCAGGAGAGCGTGACTGGGTTGGAGGAGCCGCCGTCGATGGTGACAGACTGCTGTCTGTCGGAGAGGTAGGAGTGAAACCAGGAGTGAGCAGAGTCAGTGATGCCAAAGGAGTGGTGAAGGCGGTGGAGGAGGATAGAGTTGTCTATAGTGTCGAAGGCGGTAGAGAGGTCGAGTAGCGTAAGAAGGGAGATGTTACCCGAGTCGGTGGAGAGAAGTAGGTCGTTTAAGATATGTAGAAGGGCTGTTTCAGTGCTGTGATGTTTGCGATAGGCAGACTGAAAGGGTCTGAGGAGGTTGTTGTCGGCGAGGTGGAGGTTGAGCTGGTTGAGAACGACCTTTTCAAGAAGCTTGGACAGGAAAGAGAGATTTGAGACTGGGCGATAGTTTTTGAGTTCGTTTGGGTCGAGATTGTGTTTTTTGAGGAGAGGACGGACGATGGCGGACTTGAAGATATCAGGGACGGAGCCGTTCTCTAGAGATGTGTTGATGAAGTCAGTAATGAATGGCAGAAGTTTTGGAAGGCCGTCCCGGTAGAGAGAAGCTGGGAGAGGGTCTAGTTCGCAGGGTTTGAGAGGCATGGACTTTATGGTCTTGAGGACTTCGTCCTGAGAGACGGGCCGGAAGGACGAGAGGGGGATACCGGAAAAAGGGGGTGTCGGGAGGGCAAGGCGGAGAAGGCAGAGTGTCGAGTGTGTTGCGCAGAGTTTGGATTTTGTCGGAAAAATAAGTGGCAAAAGCAGTCAAAGTAATAGTCTCCCCAGCTTTCAGAACCACACGGCCATGGTGTGTACCAACGTTTCCTTTAGCAGTCAAAACAATAGTCTCCTTAGCTTTCAGAACCACAAGGCCATGTTGTGTACCAACGTTTTCTCTAGCAGTTAAACCAATAGTCTCTCCAGCTTTCAGAGCCACACTGCCATGGTGTGTACCAACGTTTCCTTTAGCAGTCAAACCAATAGTCTCCCCAGCTTTCAGAACCACACTGCCATGGTGTGTACCAACGTTTCCTTTAGCAGTCAAACCAATAGTCTCCCCAGCTTTCAGAACCACACTGCCATGCATGGTGTGTACCAACGTTTCCTTTAGCAGTCAAACCAATAGTCTCCCCAGTTTTCAGAACCACACTGCCATGTTGTGTACCAACGTTTCCTCTAGCAGTCAAACCAATAGTCTCCCCAGCTTTCAGAATCACAAGGCCATGTTGTGTACGTACCAACGTTTCCTCTAGCAGTCACACCAATAGTCTCCCCAGCTTTCAGAACCACAAGGCCATGGTGTGTACCAACGTTTCCTCTAGCAGTCAAACCAATAGTCTCCCCAGCTTTCAGAACCACAAGGCCATGTTGTGTACCAACGTTTCCTCTAGCAGTCAAACCAATAGTCTCCCCAGCATTCAGAACCACAAGGCCATGGTGTGTACCAACGTTTCCTTTAATAATAATAATAATAATAATAATAATAATAATAATAATAATAATAATAATAATAATAGGTATAATTTTTTTTTTAAATAATTACGGTATTTATAAGGCGCTTATCTTATAATAATTATAACTCTAAGCGCACACTCACAACTCGCGCACGCATGCGCACGCTTTAGACAACGACTCACGTACCACAAATAGCGAAATACATTATGACAGTCTGCTTAGGGTGGGGAGTGTGGTGGTTTAGTGCTAGAACTATGGAAAGAGGTGAGTTTTGAGGGCGGACTGGAAGGAGGAGAGAGAGAGTGTTTCTGACGGAGAGAGAGTGGGAGGTGTTCCAGGTGGATGGACCGTATACTGAGAAGGAGCGGGGGCCGAAAGTGCTGAGTTTGGTGCGGGGGATGTGGAGGCGGAGAGGGTCGGAGGCGGAGCGGTGGGAGCGGGGAGGAGTGTAGGGGTGAAGTAAGTTTGAGAGATAGGCGGGAGCGCAGTTGTTCAGGGATTTGTAGCAGAGAGACAGAATCTTGTATTCGGATGCGTTGGGGAATGGGAAGCCAGTGAAGGAGTTTGAACAGGGGAGTGATGTGGTCGAATGTTTTCTTTTTGAGGACGAGGCGGGCTGCATTGTTCTGGACGCACTGGAGAGTGAGTGTGGTGGAGTGAGGGAGGCCGGAAAGGAGAGAGTTGCAGTAGTCGATGCGAGATAGGATGAGAGGGACAGCAAGTTTGGTGGCAGCTTCGGTAGTGAGGTATTTTCTTATCTGACTGATGCGGCGGAGGTGGAAGTAGCATGCCTGGGCCGTGGCGGAGACGAAGCTGGTCATGGAAAGAGAGGAATCGAGGATAACGCCGAGGTTTTTGGCCGAGTCAGAGAGGGAGATAGGGGTGCTATCGAGTTGAGGGTGGAGGGAGGGAGGGAGCTAGGAAAGTTTCTGGCGAGTGCCTACCAGCATGGCTTCCGTTTTGTCGTCATTCAGTTTAAGCTTGTTTGCTGTCATCCAGTTTTTCACGTCTTCGTAGCAGTCGGCCGTGCGAGTCAGTAGTGACTGAGTGTTGTCGAGTTTGTCTTTGTATAGTAGTTGTGAGTCGTCAGCGTAGAGATGGTGGTGTATGTGGTGAGACTGGATGATGTTGGACAGGGGAGAGGTGTAGAGTGTGAAAAGGACCGGGCCCAGGACGGACCCCTGTGGAACTCCGCAGGAGAGCGTGACTGGGTTGGGGGAGACGCCGTCGATGGTGACGGAGAGGTAGGAGTGAAACCAGGAGTGAGCAGAGTCAGTGATGCCAAAGGAGTGGTGAAGGCGGTGGAGGAGGATAGAGTTGTCTATAGTGTCGAAGGCGGTAGAGAGGTCGAGTAGCGTAAGAAGGGAGATGTTGCCCGAGTCGGCGGAGAGAAGCAGGTCGTTTAGGATATGTAGAAGGGCTGTTTCAGTGCTGTGATGTTTGCGATAGGCAGACTGTAAGGGACTGAGGAGGTTGTTGTCGGCGAGGTGGAGGTTGAGCTGGTTGAGAACGACCTTCTCATGAAGCTTGGACAGGAAAGAGAGATTTGAGACTGGGCGATAGTTTTTGAGTTCGTTTGGGTCGAGATTGTGATTTTTGAGGAGAGGACGGACGATGGCGGACTTGAAGATATCAGGGACGGAGCCGTTCTCTAGAGATGTGTTGATGATGTCGGTAATGAATGGCAGAAGGTTTGGAAGGCCGTCCCGGTAGAGAGAAGCTGGGAGAGGGTCTAGTTCGCAGGTTTTGAGAGGCATGGACTTTATGGTCTTGAGGACTTCGTCCTGAGAGACGGGCCGGAAGGACGAGAGGGGTATGCCGGAAAAAGGGGGTGTCGGGAGGGCAAGGCGGAGAAGGCAGAGTGTCGAGTGTGTTGCGCAGAGTTTGGATTTTGTCGGAAAAATCGGTGGAAAAAGCAGTCAAAGTAATAGTCTCCCCAGCTTTCAGAACCACAAGGCCATGGTGTGTACCAGCGTTTCCTTTAGAAGTCAAACCAATAGTCTCCTCAGCTTTCAGAACCACTCTGCCATGGTGTGTACCAACGTTTCCTTTAGCAGTCAAACCAATAGTCTCCCCAGCTTTCAGAGCCACACGTCATGGTGTGTACAAACGTTTCCTTTAGCAGTCAAACCAATAGTCTCCCCAGCTTTCAGAGCGACACTGCCATGGTGTGTACCAACGTTTCCTTTAGCAGTCAAACCAATAGTCTCCCCAGCTTTCAGGACCACACTGCCATGGTGTGTACCAACGTTTCCTTTAGCAGTCAAACCAATAGTCTCCCCAGCTTTCAGAGCCACACGTCATGGTGTGTACCAACGTTTCCTCTAGCAGTCTAACCAATAGTCTCCCCAGCTTTCAGAGCCACACGTCATGGTGTGTACCAACGTTTCCTTTAGCAGTCAAACCAATACTCTCCCCAGCTTTCAGAACCACACGTCATGGTGTGGACCAACGTTTCCTCTAGCAGTCAAACCAATACTCTCCCCAGCTTTCAGAACCACACGTCATGGTGTGTACCAACGTTTCCTCTAGCAGTCAAACCAATAGTCTCCCCAGCTTTCAGAGCCACACGTCATGGTGTGTACCAACGTTTCCTCTAGCAGTCAAACCAATAGTCTCCCCAGCTTTCAGAGCCACACGTCATGGTGTGTACCAACGTTTCCTCTAGCAGTCAAACCAATAGTCTCCCCAGCTTTCAGAGCCACACGTCATGGTGTGTACCAACGTTTCCTCTAGCAGTCAAACCAATAGTCTCCCCAGCTTTTAGAGCCACACGTCATGGTGTGTACCAACGTTTCCTCTAGCAGTCAAACCAATAGTCTCCCCAGCTTTCAGAGCCACACGTCATGGTGTGTACCAACGTTTCCTCTAGCAGTCAAACCAATAGTCTCCCCAGCATTCAGAACCACACGTCATGGTGTGTACCAACGTTTCCTTTAGCAGTCAAACCAATAGTCTCCCCAGCTTTCAGAACCACACGTCATGGTGTGTACCAACGTTTCCTCTAGCAGTCACGCGTCACGGTGTGATGCAGTAAACTTCCTACGTCCGTCTGGGCTATTGCGTCATTTTGTCGTCGTTATCTGTTGGGCAGAAAGAGAGAACGACACAATGGTGACAGTGGATGGGAAAAAAACATGGCGATTTATAAAGTGCATATTGGACGAAGTTCAGCTGTCAGTATTTGTGAAATACTGGGGGTGAATATCATGACACGGTCTGTGTTTAGAGACAAAGTGAATTAACTTTACGTGATTTCATCCCAAGTTAGGCATGTGTCCACTGTGGCTCACCGTGTAAAGTCTTCCAAATGAAAGCCGAGAAGTAACTGGTGACGAATAGTACACTGTTAGAACGATGGTCCAAAATACAATGCCAACTGTAACATAGCGGAATTGACTTATGTACGTGAAAATAATAACAATCTTATTTTACAGGCTTATATTTAACACACATCATACTAAGGTTAAAAGCTTTAAATTTGTACACTGCCATATACTAGCTACATTATAGTACTTAGAGATAAGGCTGTAGACCAATGGCTTAGTTTCAAGGGTAGGGGTAGAATAGCTTGGGGCCTAGAGGCGCCAAGCTATTCTGGCAATACTCTTGAACTATTTGGAATTTGAAAGAGAGCAAAAATAATAAAGCTGTTGTCTGTTCAGCATACGACGTAGGTGGCTTGTGAATGTTAAATGTTCATTCATTGTTGACGTCTATGAAGGTCAGTTGGCTTAGAAGCGTCTTTGGTGTATCATGTGACTTATTGGTTCGTCAGATTTTGGTCAGTTGCTATCCTATGTTTAGTAACATGCAGGTGTTTGGTGGTGAATATCCAAACGTTTTAATGCTTCACTGTGATAATTGCTTCTGGGCCGATGTTGCCAAACATTACAAGACTGTGTGTAACAAGTGCGTACCTGAAAATTTTGATGAAGTGCTCTCAGAATGTATTAATTACAACAAGAACATTATTAGAGACAGGAAAACGGTTCATATCACCAAATGGAGAGAGAAAAAAATTTTTGTTATTGGGGATCTGCTTGACAAGAATGGCTCTCTGTTGTCTTTCAAGTCATTTAAGCTGCGGTTATCTGATGTGTCTTCACACTTCTTGATGTACTCTGGTATTGCCAATGCTGTCAGGGCCTACTTAACCTCATTAGTAATAGAGCCTGTTATGAAAGGAAATAGTACCAGCATTAAGGCTTGGAACACTATCATACTTCTTGATGTACTCTGGTATTGCCAATGCTGTCAGTGCCTACTTAACCTCATTAGCAATAGAGCCAGTTAAGGAAGGAAATAGTACCGGCAATAAGGCTTGGAATACTATCATTATCAGTAGAGCCAGTTAAGGAAGGAAATAGTACCAGCAATAAGGCTTGGAACACTATCCTTATCAGTAGAGCCAGTTAAGGAAGGAAATAGTACCAGCAATAAGGCTTGGAACACTATCTTGTAGGATTGTAAAACCATCTACCCAACATTGGTCAATCAAGGTCAAGGCCTACTTGTATTCAGAAGTGGTCTCAATGCATCGAAATTGAGCACACCTGACTCCCAAATTAAATGGTTCCAGTTATAGTCTAGCAGCTGCCCTTCATAGACGATCAGCCGTTTACGAGATAGTGATTTTCTAGAGAGTAACAAAGGTTTGGGTATATCAAAATGAAGTCTAGTATGAATAAAAGCAGTGCGCACTCGTTTTAAACCGCCGGAGGATGGAGACATTTTTTTGTAGCACATTTTGTTTCCAGTATGGCTGCCAGACGAAACCAGGACCGTGGCGGCCAGGTTTACAGGGGATCAGTAGTTTACACGGGTCTCATTGTTCCTGTATTCAGTGGTAGTATGCACTATATGTCACTTAAAAGGATTTCATTTTTAAAGTAATATTTTCACACTTAGATATATTAAGAGAAGAAACAATTACGAAAACGCTTGCCTTGAACAAAATTAATATCGTTACTCAACAATAAGGTATCCCAAATCACGTGATCAAAACATCACGTGATGCCTCGACCTTCGCGGACGTGAATTTCTGTGTGCCACGGGTTCTTTTTGATTTGTTCTACATAAGCTTGTTTGTTTAAAGAAAAAAGCAAACGTGTAAAGTTGCTGTGTGCATTTTTACGGCTTGATAAAGGTTTGTCACGTTTATTTCCATTCACTTTACCATCGCTTTGCCCATTTCATTTCGACAACACAGCACCAAAACAAAACGCAACCCACAACACAAACGCTATCTTCAAAACCTATGCTGCATTCTGTAAAAGAAAAAGAGTGCCACACCACTTGGTTTTAACTGTCATGGCTGAGCAAAGTTTCGGAACTTGATTAATTATTTTATGCAGCAGTAACATTTATTTTAATCAGTTGCACTGACAAGCTATGTTGTGATGTGCGATCACTGCCAGTGCCAATTATGCAGTCTCAGTGATCACTGATGGTACAGTACACTTCACACTGAAAAAAAAAAAAAATACACAGCACAATGTGAACACGCTTGGAAGTTCATGCAATGCTTTGTTTAAAATTGAACCCTATCTTGCTAGCAGTAGCCTACTGCACAAAAGAGGAACTTATTTTGCTGCTGTGTTATTTGCAGTTTGTCTGCATATAGACATTTGCAGTTCGCTGCAAGGATTCTTAGCAGCTGACATTAGCACTGACATATATGTTGGGATTAAAACGAGAAAGAAAACGGGGAAAGGTGACACAGAGATGATTTAATAAATCAGTCAAGTGATCAAATGAATGAGATATTTATGTTTTATGATGCACAGCTAGTTATGGGAGGGGGGGGGGGGGAGGAGGCACATACTTTATAATGTACACGTGCTATTTCTTTCAGTGTTTCCATCACCCACTCATAACACCATTAGACTCGATGAGTTGTCATGTTTTGAGTGGTTTACAAAATACATGTACTTGTTGCTGTTACATTATCTTCTTACTGGTTTTGACATTTCGCTGTAAGATTTAAAGTCCTATACTTTAAGCGTGTTCCCCCTAACGCACACAGAGGTTGACTGTATCATTGATATGTGTGTGTAGGTAGCGTTTGGTTTTGTTTGAGGTGGCAGTTTTGGCCTCACCTTTAAGTTTGGTGCCGCTGTGCATGTGGCCACCAGTACTATTTACAGAACTGATGACTGCATGTGCAGGCTAGTTCACGGTATCAAAATGTGAACTGGGCAGCCTATTGTTTGAAGTGATCAGTGGTAGCAACATCCATGATGTATGTGTGCATTTGGCCACTGGTACTGTTTACAAAGGTGCTGTTTACAGAACTAGTGGCTGCGTATGCATATTATTATTAGTACTATTATTGCTATCAGGTGTGGCCTTATCTCTAAGTTTTGGTGCCCCTATGCATGAGGCCAACAGTACTTTTCACAGAACTGATGGCTGCATGTGCAGTGTGCTTTACTGTACACATGAAATTTGTAGGTGGGCAGCTAAAATACAGGCAGTCAATACAAGCCACTCGCTTAACCTGAAGTCTCTATATATAGATTTTACAGTCCACTAATGCCCATCAGTATACAATTGTGCATGTCTTTTGTGGGTATTCTGTGGTTTTGTATGTGTGGGCTGGGGTTGAAAGTGGGGTGGTATGGCACCTATTACCGTGTATGTACAAAACCTACATTACAAACAAACATAAATTAATAATTTTAATAGTTATTTGGGTTTAACGCCGCGCGGTAGACTACGGCCATCTCACGGCAGTTAAATAAATAAGATAAAGTAAGTCAAAGATACCTGGGACATAAGAATGCTAAGTAAAGTATAGATTATGATCATGCACAGATGTACATTGGTGGATGTTCTGCGGTTTTGTGTGTGTAACTGGATTGGGGTTGGGAGCGAGCGATACTGCACCTATTAACATGTACGTGTATAAGATATAAGACATTTATTCACCAAGTAAAACGTTACAAGGATTTTTGTGTGGCATGGCGACAGTAAAATATGTCCTCACTTGTAGGGCATTCATCATGTCATACACTTAGTTGGCGAACATCCTATGTACAGCACTAAAAGATAGATAAACACAATATTAAACACAAATCAGTCATATGTCACAAATCATGGAATCACGTTGTTCCGTGCATGGTGATGTATTGAGGACAGCTTCTGGAAAAATAATTGCATCTGAATCGAGAGGTTCTGGCTTTAAAAGCACGAAACTGTCGGCCAGAGGGCAGAAGCTCGAAGAGATGATTGGCTGGGTGTGACAGATCTGACAGAATCGTACTGGTGGCCACATGCACAGGGGCACCATGGTGTATGTTCTTGAGCTGATGTGTATGTACAAAACCTACATTACAAACAAACAAAATAAATAAATAATTTAAATAAATAAGATAAAGTAAGTCTAAGGTACCTGGGACATATGCATGCTAGGTAAAGGATAGATTAAAAATATGAAACATACACAGATGTGCATGTCCTTTCTTTGGTAGGTGTTCTGCGGTTTTATGTGTGTATTTAGGTAAGGGTTGGGAGCAGGCAGTATGGCACCTATTACCATCTATATATGTGTATATTTTCTTGTTTGCTGATGTGTAGGTACAAAACCTTCATTACAAGCAAACAAAATAAATAAATAATTTAAATATATAGTTATTTGGGTTTAATGTCGAGCAGGCGACCAATGCCATCTCATGGCGGTTAAATAAAAAAGATAAAGTAAGTCAAGATACATGGGACATATGAATGCTCAGTAAAGGATAGATTATGAACATGCACAGATGTAAGTGTCGTTTGGTGGGTGTTCTCTGGTTGTGGAGTGGGGTTGGGAGTGGGCAGTATTACCATATATGTGTATGTGAACATCAGCATATGTACAAAACCTACTTTTCAAACAAATAAAAATAAATAATAAATTTAAATAACTAGGACATATGAATACCAAGTAAAGGATATAGTATGAACATGCACAGATGTGCATGTCCTTTAATGGGTGTTCTGTGGTTTTGTATGTGGGGTGGGGAGCGGGTGGTATGCACCTATTACCATATATGTGTACATGTTATGTTCACATCATATATGTGTATATGTATGTTCTCATTTTGTATGCTGATGTCCCCCACCCAGGTCTACCCTGGGGGACTTGGGTGGGGTTAACTACTTTTTAGTTCCCAGGGTGACCCTGGTCAGCCCCACAGGGTGGGTTTTCCCCTCTATTCTGGGGCGTGTGTTTCTGTCTACCCTTGGTACATTCACCTGTATTTTCCTTTTTTAAACTCTTCCTACTGTCTGCACTGCTTGTAGCTCTTGATATTGGATGTGTTGCTAAAGGGTCTAGTTAGGTTTATTTAGTGTATTAGACCAGCTGGCGACATACATTCAATATTCTGTTTTGAGTTTGGGTTTTTTCACAAGCAGTGCAGGCACGTCCTGAGAAAGTCTTGTTGCTGTCAGGACGTTAAACAATGTACAATCAATCATGTCAATGCTGATGTGTATGTGCAAACATACATCACAAACAAACAAACAAAAAAATAATAAATTAATAAAATAAGTTGGGTATACCTGGGACCTATGAATATGCATGTTAAGTAAAGGATAGATTATGAACATGCACAGATGTATGCATATTGAAAACAAATTTCCTCTCCTTGGTGACCACTACCATACCACTATAGTGATCATGTGCATCAAGGAATTCCTTCCATCCATAATTAAAAGGAGAAATAATAAATAAATATGTAAGTGAATATATACATGAATCAATAATAAATAATAAATAAACATATAATAGAGAGGGCTACTATCTGTATTGTGTCTCATGCAGTCCTGATAAAGCTTAATCATAAGAGTCCTTATGAGTACTTGAGTGCGGATTGGTTGAATTGGTTGCAAAAACTAAAATTTTTATATTTAGGTGTTTAGCTGAACAAGGTGATTTTGATGGAAACGGTTCGGAGATGGATTTCACTCTGCCTGGACTTGTGCTTAGCTCATTCTACCCCAACACCGAAATCCCAAAATTTTGCCGTTATCCTTTGAAGACTGCATTCCAGTGCAGGACGCAGATCGACCATGATAGTTCAAGAGTGATGCCAGAATAGCTTGGCGCCCATAGGCGCCAAGCTATTCTGGCATCACCCTTGAACTATCATGGTCGATCCATATCTTATCAAGAACGTCGTCCACTCTCGGGAGATTGAAATACATCGGTTTCGTGACGCTGTTCAGCTTCCTCATGGCGAATCTAAACTCCGGTTCCGCGTCAGGTGAAAGTTGCTTTTTCTTTACCAACACCACGGGCGATGCCCAGGGTGAGGCAGGCGCTGTGGAGATGATTCCATGCTTAAGCATTTTAGAGACTTGCTTTTCAATTTCCTTTTGTGCCGAGGGGGATGCTCTGTAAGGCCGTTGTCGAATCGGGGCTGCGTGACCAGTGTCTATTTCATGATAGTGCAGACTGGTACTTGCCTATTTCGGACAAGTCAGTAGCAAAAACATCCTGGTGTTCCGCCAGAAATGCTGTGAATCTGTCTTTCTCCCCCGGTGTCAACTGCGCCTCTGCTAAACTAATCCCCAACTTGTGAACTATTTCTGCTGCCTGGGACTGAGTTATTGCTGCAGTCCTATCTTTGTGACGTGGCTGGGCAAACGTTGGAATTTCTCCTTGAACTGAATCTACTGGTGAAAATCTTCCAATCTCCTCCTTTTCCCGAATACGGACAGTCTCATCCGAATGGTTCATAAGTCGACATACTGCCTGTCCTTTCTTAATCGACACCAGTGAGCGTCCCACCATCACGTTCCTCTGGTTTCCTGCTGCCGCTTCTATCACTCCCAGCGAATCTGATCTTCCCGGAATCATCACCGGCACTACTGCCTCCGACCTGGGAGGTATGGCGACGTCCGACAAAACCTGCACGGAACTAGGAACGTTTTCTGTATCTCTAACCAACTTGGCACGAACCTGACCATGCCCCAGGACTAATTCCATGGTGGAAAATGAAACATCCGCCCTATGTTCCCTCAAGAAGTCTGTACCAAGTATGACCGGTATCTGTAGATTGTGCAGCACCCTAAACTTCTCCACCACGGTGAGATTTTCCGCTAATTTGACAGTGGCCACTAACTCCCTTGATAGACCTGACACTTGGACCTTGAACGAAAACTGGAAGAGTTTTTCTTATCTGACCCAGCAACTTCTCGTCTATACAAGAAATGTCTGCACCCTAATCTACGACTGCTAAACACACAAACTGACCTATGCTAACTCTAACCTTGTTGCTAACGTACCACAGCGAATGGACCCTTGGTTGTCTTCCCCTTCCTGCTCGTGGTCGTGTTCTATTTACCCCTATGCCACCTGATCTCTTAATGATTCTCCTACGCCGTCTGGCCCTGAATCCGGGCGACACAGGTGCGTACCCCTATGCTGAGGGTCCTGGATTCGGACGCGACCTACACACGCGCGCATTGTGACCAATCCGGCCACAATTCCTGCACTGCGTAGTCTTAAACCTGCAGGAATTTGACGGGTGATCATCCCCACAGGAGTTGCAGTGTCTGCGATGCCCGTTGAATGGAATGCCCCGGCGAATCTTTCCGCCATTCCTCAGGACGACGATCGTTGTATGAGTGGCGTGCCGGGTTACCACAGTTTGGAGGGGGGCGTGGAGGCTGCATGGGACGGAATCTCGGTCCAGGATGCTGGTTAATGAATGGCGGCGACGCAACCTGTCGTCGGACATCCTCTAAAGTGGCCCCTATCTGACTAATCCTGTTGCTAAGCTCAGCTATGTGAACTCCCGCACTATCCCCTGGTGTATTTTCCAAAACTTGGGCGGTGAGTGCTAAGTCGAGAGCCTCTACAATCGTCCGTGGGGACCGCAACATGACAAACTTGGAAATCTGTGGAAGCAGGCCCCCGACTATGTTTTCCATTATGTCTTTTTCCGATTTGTCCAACTCCCGCCCTAACTTCCGCTGTTCTGCAAAAAAATCTTCCACCGACTCGCTCGGCAACTGCCGTCTATCGTTGAACTGTTGGAGGCGTACCCACTTGAGTGAAGGATGCGGGAGGTACCGTTGCAAAAAGGCGTCCCGTAATGCAGCAAAACTCGACCTATTCTCGGCTGGAAGGTCTTTGTACCACTGTCTGGCCTTCTCACGCAGAAAAAGGGGAAACGAGCCTCTCCGTGTCTCCTCACTCCATCCTTTCACCATGGCAAACTGGTCGAAACATGGACGATTCTTAATGAGCTTGGGGTCAAAAGGTCGCGTGCGCGAAAACGAGGCTATCTGGGGCTAGACGCGCGACAGTAACATGGCGAGTGAAAGCGCAGAACGTCGACGCCTTAGAATTATACCGTATTTTGAGCATTAGCAAATATCTGACAACATATAAAAATCACTCCCCTCTAAACCAATCACAGCCATTTGCACTGAAGCTTGATTGAATTGTGTTCGAAGAAACTGGTCAGCAGATTGAGCATTCAGAAGATTGTGGTTTTAGGATTTTCTTCTACACATTTGAGATATATGAGTGTTTTGTCAAAGCTTACACAGAACTTGTAACATACTGAGTGCACACTTTTTTTTTCCAAACATTTGACAGCACATTAACATTGTTGGAGGGGTCAACTCGGTTATATTTTGTGAATTTAGCCAGCGAAAAACAACTCAGTTTGAATTCAATTATCGGTTGCGGACCTACTTGGTGTTGTCCCATGCTGCGGCCCCCCCCCCCCCCCACCTCACCTCACAATGTTTCCAGTTTGGTGAATTCAAGCATTTGTGGGTGTGCGTCAGGAAGATAAATAAGCTAGCGGGTTAACACTATGTACAAGTGTTTATCCTCTCTTAACCATTTCGCAGTTGGTAGCAATTTCAGAAGTGTTTTTCACAGGCATCATTTCAACCAAATCGCTGCTGACAGCTAAAGGGTTAAAATTGTCGAAGTCAGATTTCTGCAGCAGAATTAAATATATGACATTCATCACTCTGTGTGTGTGTGTGTGTGTGTGTGTGTGTGTGTGTGTGTGTGTGTGTGTGTGTGTGTGTGTGTAAGTGAGTGTGTGTATGTGTGAGTGTGTGTGAGTGTGTGTGTGTGTGTGAGTGTGGCAGCACTACTCAATCATCTAAAGGGATCAACTATGACATTTGAAGGGTAGTGCCATGTGTTAAGCTGATCAGACAATACCCTTAAGCTATCACAGCTGATCCCCTGTTTTCTTGGAATCAAGATTGTAAGCCAAAACTTTAATACTATGACATTCTGTAGCAAAACACGCACACATACACACGTGCGAACAGGCACCTAAGTTAAATTTTACAACAACAAAAATAAATGTTAACACAGCAGAACCTGTTCTGGCAATCACCATTTTTGCTAGCAGAAAGTGGCCTTAAACATCTCATGCTTTCTCAAGAGAGGTCTTGTAGGGCAAACAGTGTCACCCGGGCTGCAGCCACCTAAATGTTGGTCTGTAAAGACAGGGGATCTGCTGTAAGGATGGTCGCTCAAAACAGTTTCTGCTGTAGACCATAAAGTCTATACATGCAAGTTTCTCTCACACCCCAACACACTGCACATGCACCCCCACACGAGCACTGAGATGAATTCGGATCAACCACTCCTTCCTCCGTTGAGTTTCGGTTGCTTTTGGAAAAGTATGAAATAAAAGTTTGGCGTTTTCAATATTATGTGCTCTATTTGATGTGCACACAGCAACAACGCAATGGTGTTTCGATCTGCGCTTCGACTGCTCCTTCTCTGTCGCCATGAAAGTACTGTCTGCCCCTCCCACATGTTCCCCATATAGCCTCGCTTTCGATGCGACCTTCACCTCATGAATATTCGTTGAGAATCGTCCATTTCAACCACAGGTTAGCATCTTCGCTCGTTCGGCCGTGGAATGCCTCGGGCGCCAGCGAGTTGGGAATGCTGTCCGCCATTCTGTGTGTTGCCCCGGTGTTGCTTGAAAAGAAGGGTGTGTCGCCACGGGACTCAACACCAGCGCCGACGAAACGTCCTGATCGGGACACGGATGGGGTGTTGACTGCCGTCGTCGGGTTAGCGGCCGTTACGGAGATCAATTCCTGGTGAATGGATATTGGTTGCTCAGCTACCTTTCCTCTTATCGACGCGTCCCCAGGGCTCACCCGGACTCCCGTAGTCCACGTAGTTATGGTTCCTTCGGTGCGAGGAGCGCTATACTGCACAGGCGGGATTTCTGTGACCAGCGGCGTGGTAGCGATGAGATCCTTCCCCCAGTCTGAATCAGAGTCGGAGGGCTCGTCGGTTGCTAAGCGATCCTCCAAGGCGTGGCGTGGGTTCGTAACATCAACAATCAATCGTCGAGGCGTATCCACCTGCTGTGAATTCTCGGATGGGAGCGGGAAGGGAGTTGGTCTTGCTCGCGAACGTGCGCCCGCCGAATTTAACGCAAAGTGGTTTTCGGATTGCGGTGGGGACAGATAAGACGGAAATGGAAGGCCCTTACCTGAGAGACTTTGATCATGTAAAGTGAGACTGACTTGAGTATCTAAGCTCTTAGCGAATGCTCTGGTTATTGCCCTAGTCATTTCGCTTAACCCCTCGTCTGTATTCAATGGTTGAGGAATAGACTTGGACATAATTGCCAAACGAAAATAAAACTTCTTCCCTTTTCTTCCCACTTTTGTTTCCTATCTATCTGTGAAATCCCATTTACGTCCTACTCATCGTCGTAACAAACACTTCATTTCCAAGCATCTCTATCTCTGAGTCAACCTTATCTGTGTATTCTACCCACTGACGTTCTTCTGTCCCCCTTAAAACTCCTCTTTAATTTTTTTAACTTCCCTCTCACCCGCTGCTACCCCGCCTACTTCTAACCCTGACTGTTACGTGGTGGAGTTGTAGTCGAATTATGATAAACACACCAGACGCACGCACGTAAGGTTCTTTAAAATAAACCTCGTTCAGCTGCAATCCGTCACACGTGGCTTAAGGATGTAGACAATACTGGAGTAACAGTTCCAACAATATTTAATTCAGCGATGCGATATCCACACAGTAATGCACTTTCAAATGCATAAACTACTGATACAAAGTCTCTTCTGCAATGTCCACACTGCGACACAAAGTTTCTCATACGCAGCGTCTCTCCCAATAAACTACGTGTCTCTACAACTGACAAAGCAAGACAATGTACGCACGGGCTTTCCCAGCGCCCACCTTATAAATACTACGAAATTCCAGAATCGTCTACGGAAATCATACAACGCAACCAATCAGAACGAAACACGCAGCCGAAGCTCATTAAAATAAACTTTCCAGAAAAACTATAACAGGCTACAAAAACTCGGCTGCTAACTTCAGCTCTAAATTCTAAAGTATAATGAAGACACATAAAAGTATGGTATCCCTATCACCACGTGGTGTATAGAAGGATCTAGACCTTTCACAAAACAATAAAAAGGCTGCTCAATTCACGCGCACAAAAAAAACAAAAAGTAGCGAAAATGTCGCCAAGTGTAGCCAACTACCCGACGTGACACTTACGATGTCACTAGACAGTGCGACCTTTCTAGAACGTTCCGGACTAAACTTAACAAAACGAAATCGGCTCTACTCACGAACAAAAGAAAATCTTACTAAAAAGGCACGTGAATCATAACCGTGATAGCTCAAATAAACATCGGATCGTTACCTACGATCAACACACGCACGCTCTCACAGGATAACACAACCACAATCGTAACACTCACTTACGTCTACTCCTTCAGGCCACTATAAAAACATAGCATCGGTTTCAATCGTAGAGAAAATTCAGCCACTAGTAAAATGTACTTACATAATAAAACAATTACAACCAACCACCATCACGAAAGAAAAATAGAACTTTTTTAAAGTATCCTGTCTCACACTTTCAACCCAGGGACTTCACACACAGCACTTAGCTTTTTAGTCGCGTTGTACCCTAGAAGAAAAATGACATTACACAACACGGCTACCCTATACACCAAAAACTAGGAATACTACTGCGCTCTCATAACATTTTAGACGCAGTACCCCGCATCTCCACCAATATCACTCAGCCGTTTTTGAGGATCAATTAGCTAACACGCTTAAATGACTTGGTACTCTCTTTGGGGAATCTGGAGGGCGTGTCTCCTTACTCAATCGCTACTGCATAATTACGAGAAGCGGCAATACTTATCATGATGACCTGTACGTATCAATTAGTAGCACGGCAGGAATTAGGTGCCGACTCGCTTCTTCTTCTTCTTCTCGAACGCCGTCACACTTGGAGTTTGGCTCTCAAAATTAAATCTGTGGTCTTCTGTAGCGCCTCCACAGGCCCATACAGTTTCTCTTGTAGAGTGGCGGGCTTCGGCCATATCTCCTCCCTCAGCGGCTGGTGGTTCCCACAGTCCTGGAGGATGTGCTCTGTGGTCTGCTCTGCTTCTCCACAAGGGCACAGGGGAGATGGCACGAGGTGGAAGCGTCTGTGCAGGTGGAAATTGAGTCGGTTGTGCCCGGTCCTCAGACGAAAGATGGTCACCTGCTCTTGTCTGGACAGCTGATGGTAACTGCCACGTCTACAAGAGGCACTGCAAACCATCAAGTGCACCAGACTGGTGCTGCAGTGGATCCCTTCACACTGTGGCATCTACGGCAATGAAGAAGCTGACAGAATGGCAAAAGTGGGCGCAGAGAAAGAACAAGATGAAAATGGAGTCAGCTTCACAGAGATGAAGACCATCATTAAGTCTGTGTACAGACCACCACAGCGGCCCCTAGACAGTGCTGACTCGCTTATGTGAGAGGTACGGTGGCTGAAGACACTAATCAATCAAGTTTACAACATGCTAAACTCATGCATCTCACTAAGCATCAATGCAACAACTAATCTCTCTCTCTCTTGGCTTGACTTCGCGAACGAAGATTTTATAGGAGTTGCCCACAACGTCTGCAGGCTTGTTCGTGGCTGCGGAGGCCAATCCGAGACAGGCAGGTTCGACCGCAGTGGCTGCAGGGGAAGGTATGGCCAGGGTTCTGAGCTGCGGCATCTCTGTTTTTTCTCCTGAGCCGCTTGTCCTTAAGGCTAGCTCTGTGAGAGTCCTCAAAGGAGACAGCTGCCTTGTAAATGGTGGAGCGCCAGATGTCACGGTCCGCAGCAAGCGAAGACCACTGGTCGTGGTCGATTTGGCAGGCACTAAGTGACTTCTTGAGACAGTCTTTGTATCTCTTCTTTGGTGCCCCTCTGTCACGGTGTCCAGTAACGTCACCACAACTAACCAAGACAACGATTAACACGGACAAGCAAAACACACTACGGTTTACAGAACAGGATCATTCATACTTCACACATTCACAAGGAGAGAGTAGAAGAGTTTACATCACCACTTTACTTTAGCATTGGTATAATGATAACTTAAGTCTGCTCACCCAACAATGCGAGGCGTTGACTTGAAAGCATGGTGATTGTCGGAGCGCTGTCTAGAGGGCGCCATATCGTGTCACTTCAGGACGGAGCCCCCGAAACGCCCACCGACCATTCCTTATATACATCTGCCTAATTCAACTTTTACTTCTACTACGTGTGTTCTTATCCACAGTCCCACATTATTTTTACCACGTTGACCATCCATACTCGTGTTTGGACACTTGCTCATATACCAATGTCTAGTTGACTTATCTCTCACAGAGTGACAATTAGGTATAGTTATGGGATGGTCAGTGTTAAATTACTGATTTGGGTTAAACAGGTGGGGTCAAAGTACAGGTACGAGATGTGGACCAAGACGGAGTTGTGGTCGTGACAAAGGTGTCCAAACACGCGTGATAAAGGGCACGCTAAAAGGAATGCGGGAAGACGTCAGGAGTATCTTGTGTGAAAGATAAGTCAACTCAAGCGTTCTCTGAAACCCTCCGCACTACACTGGAACTTCTGTAAAAGACACTCTTTCAAAGTCTCATAATCTATGTTCCCCGAAACGTTCAAACTATGGAAAAGACTCAAGGCCTGACCTTCTAGCACAGACGAAAGCAAAACGGGCCAGTTGGCAGAAGGCCAACTCAACGTCTGCGCGTGAGTCTCGAAACGACACAAAAAAGCGTCAATAGAGTCCACAGACTCTTTAAACATCGGCAGTCTAGGAAAATTACGTATGCCCCGGCCTACCGAATCACTATCTGGAGCTGTTCTAGACCCCGCATCCCGAGCTAACTGTAGTTGTACCTCCCTATCTCTCTCCTTTTCCTCCCTATCCTCCTCTTCTTTCTCTCTCTGGTACTCTAGCTCTTTCTCTCTTAACGAATGTTCCCTCTCGTCCTTCTCTCTCTCTGAAACGCCAGGGACTTCTCGTCTTTCTCTCTCTGAAACGCTAGTTCTTTCTCTTTTAGCTCTATTTCCTCTTTCTTAAGTACTCTCTCTCTCTCTCTCTCTCTCTCTCTCTCTCTCTCTCTCTCTCTCTCTCTCTCTCTCTCTCTCTCTCTCTCTCTCTCTCTCTCTCTCTCTCTCTCTCTCTCTCTCTCTCTGCTGTCTTCTTGGATCTAAGAAAAGCGTTTCATCTTATCGATCATACCATCTTACTGAAAAAGCTTGCCACCTACTTAAACAAAAAGAGTCCCTCAGCTATTTCGTTTCTGAACTCTTATCTTACAAAAAGAACACAAACAGTCTATGTCAATGGAAAATGTTCTTCTGAACAATTTGTGGAGTATGGAGTGCCCCAGGGGTCTATTTTAGGCCCACTACTGTTTTGTATCTTCGTTAACGATCTACCGTTACATGTAACGTGTAGTGAGACTGAGTGTGACATGTTTGCCGACGACTCAACATTACATTCCGCTGGTAAAACTGTGCCTGAAATTGCAAATAATCTTCAAGAGAGTCTTCATGAAGTCTCTCGGTGGTGTAATGAAAATCGCATGCTTGTAAATCCCACAAAAACAAAAAGCATGCTTATCACAACCCGCCAGAAACATCAGCTCAAACCTCCATCACTCAACCTTTCTTTGGACTCCATCTCAGTTGAGCAGGTCAGTCAACACCGCCTGCTTGGAGTAAGAATAGATGATGAGCTTAGCTGGCATAACCACCTATATTATATGAGAAAACATTTGTCCAAAAAGTTGTTTCTACTTTCCAAACTTAAAACGATCATTGACCTTAAGACGCGCAAACTATTTTTTAATGCCTACATTAAACCACACATTGATTATGCCTCAACAATATGGGATGGCTGCAGTGAAAATCACTTCAAGAAGATAAACTCATTATACAAGCGCGCTGCTAAGCTTATCCTCCCTGATCCGTCTTTATCCACTGATGCCAAGCTGCAGGCCATCGGACTTCTCCCTTTGGTTAAGCACCTCGCACTAAACAAATGTGTACTGATGCACAAAATTCTTAACGGGAAAGCTCCACCTTACTTATCTAGGCTTTTTTCGCCAACTGAAAAAAAAAATACAGCACCTCCAGGAACAGTCTCTCTATAAAAAGGCCCCGTATAGACCTGTTCAAATCTAGCCTGTCTTATTCAGGTGCTCTTTTATGGAATTCCCTTCCTCCCACTATTCAACAAACCACGTCCCTCTCTCTGTTTAAAAGTAGAGTACATGATTACCTTTCTAAGACATCGTTATGCTGATCCTTTCTTCTTCTTTGTTTTTCGACATAATACGCCTCATGTTTTTTTTTTTTTTTTTTTTTTTGTTTTGTTTTTGTTTTTGTTTTTTTTTTTGTGCGTGTGTGTATGCGTGTGTGTGACGTTTATTATTAGTTAGTTTTTGTTGTTTGGTTGGTGTTCCTTAAGTAGCTTAGCAAGGACAGATTGTAAGAAAGGCCTGCGTGCCTAATATCTCAATCCTTGGAAAATAAAGTTTCGTTCGTTCGTTCGTTCGTTCTCTCTGCTTCTATCTCTTCTTTCTTAACTCTTTCTACCCCAACACCGAAATCCTTAAATTTTGCCCTTGTCGTCTGAAGACTGCATTGCAGTGCAGGACATAGATCGACCATGATAGTTCAAGGGTGATGCCAGAATAGCTTGGCGCCCATAGGCGCCAAGCTATTCTGGCATCACCCTTGAACTGTCATGGTCGAACCTTATCTTGCTGTGGCGTGTCTGGGGTAGAATGAGTTAAGCACCCTCTCTCCCTCTCCCTATCCGCTCTATCCTTACATTTCTCAATGTCCTCAAAAAGTTTCTCATCTTTCAGCCCTAACCTCTCACCTTGCTTAATATAAGCCTCTACCGGGTGCGACTCCATATTTACTACAACAACTTCCCGAAAACTTGAAAACGTAAAATTATGCCTTGTGGTAACAGGCCGCCTGGCGATAGATGTCTCTGGCATGCCTTGTGGTAACGGGCCAACTGGCGATAGCTGTCTCTGGCATGCCTTGTGGTAACGGGCCGCCTGGTGATAGCTGTCTCTGGAATGCCTTGTCGTAACGGGCCGCCTGGCGATAGCTGTCTCTGACATGCCTTGTGGTAAGGGGCCACCTGGTGATAGCTGTGTCTGGCATGCCTTGTGGTAACGGGCCGCCTGGCGATAGCTGTCTCTGACATGCCTTGTGGTAACAGGCCGCCTGGTGATAGCTGTCTCTGGCATGCCTTGTGGTAACAGGCCGCCTAGCGATAGCTGTCTTTGGCATGCCTTGTCGTAACAGGCCGCCTGGCGATAGATGTCTCTGACATGCCTTGTGGTAACAGGCCGCCTGGCGATAGCTGTCTCTGGCATGCCTTGTGGTAACAGGCCGCCTGGCGATAGCTGTCTCTGACATGCCTTGTGGTAACAGGCAACCTGGCGATAGCTGTCTCTAACATGCCTTGTGGTAACAGGCCGCCTGGCGATACCTGTCTCTGACATGCCTTGTTGTAACAGGCCGCCTGGCGATAGCTGTCTCTGACATGTCTTGTGGTAACAGCCGCCTGGTGATAGCTGTTTCTGGCATGCCTTGTGGTAACAGGCCGCCTGGCGATAGCTGTCTCTGGCATGCCTTGTGGTGCACGGTCTGTGGCAGGCTGCATAATTTTTGATAAATCCAATATGCCACCCAGGGATTTTGCATGGCGGGCTATGGTGATGTCCACTGTGGGATTTTGCATGGCGGTCTATGGTGATGTCCACTGTGGGATTTTGCATGGCGGTCTATGGTGATGTCCACTGTGGGATTTTGCATGGCGGTCTATGGTGATGTCCACTGTGGGATGTTACATGGCGGTCTATGGTGATGTCCTCCGTGGGATTTTGCATGGCGGTCTATGGTGATGGCCACAGTGGGATTGTTACGATTATGGTTGTGTTGTTGTGTGAGAGCGTGCGTGCGTAGATCGTAGGTAACGATCCGACGTTTTATTTGAGCTATCACGTTTTCTAATTACGTACCTTTTTAGTGAATTTCACATTCGTTTACGAATAGTGCACTCTTGAGGATCTGTTGCCGCACGGAGTTGAGTCAGGAAAAGTCTAGAAGAGGCTCAAATATTCTTTTATTTACCGCACGCGTGTGTTAGCAGTTAGTATCCTGCACTTATAGTTGTTTACCAAATTTGAAGCGGTCAAGGTCGCGACCTGTTTAGTGTACGCATGCGTGAAGTTAGGACGAGTGGAGATTCTCTTAATTTTAGAACGAATAAATAGCAGCCAGATATTTACAGATTAATCCAGTAAGAATGTACCTTTGAGTTTTAGTTACGCAGTTTGTTTCGATTGGTTGTGTTGTACGATTTTGCTCGATTGTGCTAGAAAACATACCACTATAAAAGATCGTGCTAGGAAGCATCGGTGTACATTGTTCAGTCGTAGGATTGCGATGTAACGGAGTCTGTGCATTGTTCAGTTGTAGAATTGCGATGTAACAGCGTCGATACAGTGTTCAGTTGTATAATTGCAGTGTATCGAAGAGACATTGACATTGAGAGATTGAGAGAGCGCTACGCAAGATATGTCGTGCTTCATTGCGTCAGTGACAGAGTTATGCAGTGAGTGGTGATGTACATTGTATGAGAGACGCATTGTGTCAAAGTGTGAACTTTTGGAAGAGAAGATATTGTTGGTGAAATTGTGAACGCATTTTGTGGAGATCGCATCGCTGTAATAAAATATTGTTGGAACTGTTACTCCAGTATTGTCTACATCCTTAAGCCACGTGTGACGGATTGCAGCTGAACGGAGGTTCATTTAAAAGAACTCTACGTGCGTGTGTCTGGTGTGCCATGACATACTACACCACGTTTCCACCACGTAACAGGGATTTTGCATGGCGGTCTATGGTGATGTCCTCCGTGGGATTTTGCAGGACGGTCTATGGTGATGTCACTGTGGGATTTTGCATGGCGGTCTATGTTGATGTCCTCCGTGGGATTTTGCAGGACGGTCTATGTTGATGTCCACTGTGGGATTTTGCATGGCGGTCTATGGTGATGTCCACTGTGGGATTTTGCATGGCGGTCTATGGTGATGTCCACTGTGGGATTTTGCATGGCGGTCTATGGTGATGTCCACTGTGGGATGTTACATGGCGGTCTATGGTGATGTCCACTGTGGATTGTTGCATGGCGGTCTATGGTGATGTCCACTGTGGGATTTTGCATGGCGGTCTATGGTGATGTCTACTGTGGGATTTTGCATGGCGGTCTATGGTGATGTCCACTGTGGGATTTTGCATGGCGGTCTATGGTGATGTCCACTGTGGGATTTTGCATGGCGGTCTATGGTGAAGTCCACTGTGGGATTTTGCATGGCGGTCTATGGTGATGTCCACTGTGGGATTTTGCATGGCGGTCTATGGTGATGTCCACTGTGGGATTTTGCATGGCGGTCTATGGTTATGTTCACTGTGGGATTTTGCATGGCGGTCTATGGTGATGTCCACTGTGGGATTTTGCATGGGGGTCTATAGTGATGTCCACGGCGCGTTTTGAGGGGACGTCTCACCTGCTGACACTGAGTCCATTCTGTCATAAAAGTTCTCCTGCACTGGGGTAACCTTTTTCTTCAAAACAGCTGTTTTCGGTGAAAATATATCTCAATGCGTCTTGGGGAGAGGGGGGTGGGGGGTGGGGGTGGTGTGTGTGTGTGGGGGGGGGGGGGCATGATTAGCGATACAAGTAGTCATCTGTGATCTCATGTTCTTATATTGTCGGTTCCTCAATCTTGTTCTGAAATCTGTAGCTAATCTTAGCATTGCTCATTGTAATGTACGACATGTCCATTGCTTCTGGAGCATTGGGGGAGAGGGGGGGATGTGTGTGTGTGTGTGTGTGTGTGTGTGTGTGTGTGTGTGTGTGTGTGTGTGTGTGTGTGTGTGTGTGTGTGTGTGTGTGTGTGTGAGTTTAGGTGTGTGAGATTGTCATGTATTATCTGTGAGGAGTGCCTGGCCATTCGCGCTTCGCAGAGGACTTTGTACCAGGTGTCTGGGGCCATACACTGCTTTCAGTGCTTCGTAGAAGCCCCTGTAGTCACCATTGTCAGCGCAAAGCTGGGTCTTCTGTTCAAGTCTGGTCCACCACTCATTCTGGAGATCTCTGAGCTTGCGCTGGAGACTGCTGCAGACGAGGCAGAAGGCAGACTTCTTCACAGGGCAGGAAGGCTGGGCTAGGTGGGCCTGATGGGCAGCTTTTTTTTTTTGCTAGGTGTTCCTGGATCTCTACATCGTTCTCGTCAAACCAGTCTTTGTTCTTCTTTCTAGCGAAATCCAGGACTACTGCAGAGGATTTTGCAATAACAGTTTTCAGTTGTTCCCAAAGAGTTTCAGGGGAGGAGTCTGCTGGGTCCGCTGTGTCTTTGAGCCTGCGCTGTAAATCTGTCTGAAAGGTAGCTTTCACGTCGTCACGCTGAAGGCTGGCAACATTAGGCTTTTTCTTGGGGGGCCCCCATTTCTTGGGTTTTGGCTTGACGTGGAGCCTGAGTTTGCAGCGGACAAGACGGTGGTCAGTGTGGCACTCTGCGCTGGGCATCACTCTGGTGAGGAGGACGTCGCTGCGGTCCCTCTGACGCACTAGGACATAGTCGATAAGGTGCCAGTGTTTGGGAGCGAGGATGCATCCAGGTGGTCTTTCGACTGTCCTTTTGCTGAAAAGTAGTGTTGGTGATGACCAGTTGCTGCTCTGCACAGAACTCCAACAGTAGGCGGCCATTGTCATTGCAGTTCCCGACGCCATGCTTGCAGAGGACTCCTTTCCAGGCTTCAGAGTCCTGGCCCACTCTGGCGTTGAAGTCGCCAAGGATGATGACTTTGTCGTCTGCAGGGGTGCTCTGTATGAGACTGCGCAGGTCAGTGTGAAACTTGTCCTTTTCAGCAGGCTCTGCCAGGAGGGTTGGGGAGTACACACTGAGAAGGGTGACGTGTTGCTGGTGTCTCAGTGGGAGGCGCATGGACATGATGCGGTCTGAGTGACCCGTTGGTAGGTTTTCCAGCTTAGTCGCAATGGAGGTCTTGACCATGAAACCCACGCCTGAGAGCCGTCTTTCTGATTCAGGCCTGCCTGACCAGTAGAGGGTGTACCCAGCGCCAAGTTCTTGGAGGCTGCCTTCGTCCGGAAAACGTACTTCCCTGAGCGCGGCGATGTCGATGTTCCGCAATTCATGGGCAATGAGGGCGGAGCGACGTTCAGGGCGTCCGCTGTCTGCTGTGTCGAGCATGGTTCGGATGTTTTTAGCATGCTACGTTGAGTCCGGTCGTGGTCGTCATGAGAGTGGATCCGTTATTCTTTCTTGTTTTTTGACCGCAGGAGAAGATGCCCGTTGACCGCGGCTAGCCAACTGGGTTGCGAGGGGACGAGCTTTGGTTAGGCCACCTTTTCTAGGCCCCTCTCCATGTGGAGCAAGCAGTGCTGTCCCTAGAGAAGGCTGCTTGGTCGTTCAGGGTGTGCCGAGTGATGTTGTCATCCCCAGGTCAATATCAGGCGACCAATATCCTGAACCGCCTGCATGCAGGTTTGAGACTGCGGCTTCCAGTGACATCTTTCACCTGCCGTTTCGCCCCTCGCCCGTCGCTACAAGACTTGGAATGGTCAGTGTCATGGTCCGTGGACGTTTCCTAAAGCCTGCGCGGTGGAGCTTTTTGGTGGAGTGCAGTGTGCGCAGTACTGGCCCCACCCTTTAAACCCTTGGTTCGTCTGCCATGGCCTAGCAAGCTGGGACGATGGCATCGAGGTCCTCGGGTCGTAGGTTTTATATCAGACTGTCCTTGTCCTAGTCTCTGGCTCAAAAGCCTTCCCCGGAGACACGGGGGCTTTGATGTCAGGGGTTTCCTCCCTTAGCCTTTCCGCAGCCAAGCGGCCATGCCTGCAAGGCAGCAGGGGACTCGTGGAGGGCGGGGTCGTCTATGTCCCGTGCAGATGTGAACATCTGCCCAC
This sequence comes from Semisulcospira habei, assembly GCA_036245525.1. NCBI lineage: Eukaryota > Metazoa > Mollusca > Gastropoda > Semisulcospiridae > Semisulcospira > Semisulcospira habei. The sequence continues at coordinate 152,460,735 of BTPG01000007.1, forward strand.
TGCCCTTACTGGTAAAGTAGGCAACGCTAATTAATCGCGCTTACATAGGAACACACTCACTTAATACTAATGCTGATGCTACAAATTTACCAACCTAATTTGTTTCCAGAAGTAGGTATAAAAAAAAAACCGCGCGTCTTTGGACTCAAACAGTGGATTAAATGCCCGGACAGACATTCGATCGCGATCGTGTGTTGTGTTGTTTGTTGTTCCATCTTGCCATGGCATGTTTGTCCAGGCTTTTAATCCAGAAGCGCAGTGTTTGATCTACGTCCTTGTGCCAGAAATCGTCTGCTGTCTTGCTGATATTTGCGTTGTAAGGAAACTGAAGTCGTAGGCCGCAGAGCAGGGTCTTCCTCAGTATGCGGGGGTTGAGCAGGGTCTTCCTCAGTATGCGGGGGCATTAGTCTAGTACTATTTATCGCAACACACTCGTGGAGCCTGTCTCCATAAACTAGTTATATGCATCCAAAAATCGCGAAGTGAAAATGAATGTGCGATGTTTTATTTGTGTCTGGCTGTATGGGACTGTATAACAAACGGCAGCGGCCACAATGATTCAAGAAGAACAAGTACTAGGCAAGTCAGTGGCGACAAGCATAGGAAACAATAGCCACCGCTTTGTCAACACAAACCAACACGCAGAACATTACCTTTTGTTTACAAACGTCTCATCTGGCGGCCTGACGTCACAGCAATGTGACGTAATGTCGTAATCTCTTTACACCCGTCTAGGTTATTACGTCATTTTATGTTTATAATCTGTTCAAAACATGGCAGAAGTGAAAGCCGGCGGGAAAGGAAAATGGGGCAAGTGAATGGAAAACAACTCGTCGCTGTTGGAATCGCATAAAGTACGGACGAAATCTAGGACCGAACATTTGTCAGATAACCAAAGGAATTATTGTGAACATATTTTGCGGTTTGCTTCTTTGGAGGAATCCAGGAGGGTGTATTCTCACTCGATTCAATCCAAAGTTGATCTTGGGTGAGTGCAACTGTTTATAAAGTGATCGAAATGAAGTGAAAGCTGACACTTCTTCTAAAACTGGACCACATTATGCCGAAGATAATTTGTTACTGAGGTGAAAATGTAAACAAAAAGAACCGCTTATCTTACACGCTTACCCTCGTATTGAAACATTTAGTAAACCCTGTGTGATTAGTTTTTTTAAAAACATAGCCAATGACCGACTCTCTCTCTCTCTCTCTTTCTCTCTCTCTGTATGTGTGTATGTGTGTGTGTGTGTGTGTGTGTGTGTGTGTGTGTGTGTGTGTGTGTGTATGTGTGTGTGTGACCTTAGAAAATGACGTCATACAGAAAAATGCCCAGATGTGTCTGTAGTGTGACGCTGTTGAATTGGCCGTCAATCGAACACGGTGAACTTTTGTGATTACAGACGGATACCTGCTTGACAAAGAAATAGGCTGATGATACTAAACGTCAACTGCACTGCACTGTTTTGGTGTCAACATACAACAGCCGGTACACAATAACGGTTGCCTGTATGCTGGGCAAGAACTGCTGGGTAACGAAAGGCACACTGTCACAGCCTCAAAGCGAGATGCATCAGCAGTTGTTTTTGACAGCCTTCCACGTTTCACAAAATAATCAGAACGTTTTCACGGATCACGATCATCTACTTTTGGCTTTCACATTACATGACGACTTTTGTCACGGATCACGAAGATACAAAAAGAAAAACTGCAGTCACGAAAACCGAATAAAAGTCAATCTAGAGTCATGATTTTAGGCTATACTGCCACCCCCCCCCCCCCACCCCACCCCAACCACCACCCCCTCCTTTAAACTCACAAAGCACCCAGACGGGTAGGACAGGCGGTGTGCAAGGTCAATATTCTTGCGTGCATGTGTGTGACACTTTGGCACGTGCTTTGTTTGTTGTTCTTCATTTCATGATTTCCTTGCTGTTTGCTCGAACTTCACTCATTGTGCTTGCCGTCTCAGGTTCTGTGGCCCGGCAACCACAGTTGAGATACCGACGGTGACCACCCCACGTCGTGCTGTGGAACTGAGAACACAGTCGGAGGCCGTGGCGCTGACAGGACTGACACTGTCCATGCTGACTCTCTACCCTGATCAAGTAGAGCTTGTCAACAGGCCCGGGCTGCTGCGGGTGTTTCTCTGGGGGCCGCCGGGTAGGCGCGATTGCAATTACCTGAAGTCTAAAAGAGTATCAACATAACAAATCAACCCTGTTATCACCACGGGTGCATTTCTCAAATTTTGAAGTGTTACTTAACGAATATGTACCAGTTGCAGGAAATGCATTGACCATGATATTTCAAGTGTAGTGCCAGATTAGCTTGGCGTCCGAAGGATAGTGGGCGTATAGAGCAGTATCACGGTTTTTACAAATGTCTGTGGTGTTCCTCAAACGGAGGATTAATTGGGAGTATAGCTTTGTTATTACACACGATGATTGCTCCTGCAGAATCTCCAGGTAGAACATTCCTTTAACTCTCTCAGCCCGACGGCCGTATTTCCCAAATTTTGGAGGCGTCATCTAATGACTATGCACCAGTTTCAGGAGATGGATCTACCATAATAATTCAAGGACAGTGCCAGATTAGTTTGGCGCCTACAATTCAAGCTCAGTACATGTATAGGATTAGTGTGGTGATATTTCAAGCTCAGTACATGTATAGGATTAGTGTGGTGATATTTCAAACTCAGTACATGTATAGGATTAGTGAGGTGATATTTCAAACTCAGTACATGTATAGGATTAGTGTGGTGATATTTCAAGTTCACTACATGTATAGGATTAGTGTGGTGATATTTCAAACTCACTACATGTATAGGATTAGTGTGGTGATATTTTAAACTCAGTACATGTATAGGATTAGTGTGGTGATATTTCAAGCTCAGTACATGTTCAGGATTAGTTCTGTAGCATGGAAGGAACCTTATCAAGCACTACTGTGGACTGAATTGTCACGGTCGATCCATCCCAGCTGTAAATGTGTCAGGCTGAATACGTTGACCAAAATAACACGTAGTGCTATGACACCTTTTGTTCCTCCATTGTCCACACAGGCACGGGGAAAACGGTCGTTCTCGTCATAAAGGGCTTGCAGTGGGGGCATCAAGGGAAGGACGTTCATTTGGTGAGTTCCCACAGACACAGCCGTGCCGCCATCTTGCTCATCGAACGTCAACTGCAGTACTCCCTGGGGATCGGGTCCACATCAACACCAACACCAGCATCAACATCAGCACCCGGCCCGCGGGTTTACACCCATTTCTATGACTTTAACAACGAGACAGATGTGGGGGCCGCTGTGGAGGAACTGGCGTCAGCCGCGCGTGACGGGGAGTTGTTTGTTATCGCTGACGAAGCCTTTAGTGGCAGGTAAGTTTGACTGTGTGTGAGTTGTGATGATGAACGACACTGGTGACGGACATTAAACATACCGTTTACTGGCTCACCGGTCAGTTTGTGTGGATGGAGAGAGAGAGAGAGAGAGAGAGAGAGAGAGAGAGAGAGAGAGAGAGAGAGAGAGAGAGAGAGAGAGAGAGAGAGAGAGAGACAGAGACAGAGAGAGACAGAGACAGAGAGAGAGAGAGAGGTAGGTGTTAATTTTAACCAGCCGATGACAACGTAAGCGCGGTGATGACGTCATACGCCCCAAAGACACAGACAGTGTAAAATACGTCATCAGCGGGTGAACTTGCGGACAATAATGACGTCACTGACTGTCTGCCTCTCCATTCTCTGTCTATAGTGAGGATGGCGGTGTCGACACTAGCGGCAGGTTCGCCGCGTTCTGCACTCACCTGGCTGCCCGAGTCCCCGCACTACACCTGTGGGCCGCCGCAGTGGAGCGTGACGTCACACCTGCCTGTCTCCGTGAGGAACGTGTCACAACACCAGTGAGGTGTCCGCCGGCCGTCCTCAGGCTGGTGCAGGGGTCACAGTTGATTGATGATGTCCGTGTCCTGAGCTACAGCAGCAGCGCCGCCCCCGCCCCTACAGACGGCCCCGCGGTCAGGGTGATACGTCACTGGGAGGATGGCTGGTCCTCCACACCATTACCTGGTCACACAGAGTACCTGCCAGAGGACTGTGAACGTTGTGCTGACCACATCGCACACCTGATGGACGAACTCCGGGTGGGGCAGCCAGGTATGATGTCATAGCTTGTACTCAACACCACCACCAACACCACCACCACCACCAACACTAACAACAACAACAACAACAACACCAACACCATCAACAACACCAACAACAACACCAACATCATCACCACCACCACCAACAACAACACCACCAACAACACCAACAACACCACCACCACACCAACAACAACAACACCAACAACAACAACGCACCACCATGCTTGTTTGCTGACTGCTGTTGTTATACTAGTTGTTGTGTGTGTGTGACCAGGTCGTGACCTGCAGTACCGTGACACCATCATCCTGTGTGGCTACCCACGTGACGACCTGACTGTGGTCACCCGTCTCCGTGCGCGTGGCGTGCCCGTACAGGTGGTGACGTCAGATGATGATGAAGCTGCCATCCGTGACGTGGCGCTGGCCGTGCGTGACGCCGTGACCGTGACAGACTATAACGTGGTCAGCGGACTGGAGCGGCGGGTGGTGATGGTGATGGGGTGGGGGGATGATGATGTTTATGATTATAGAGACAGACTTGACGCCGCGTCACGATGCACCTCCCTCCTGGTCTGGGCTGGTGAGCCTCTATAGTCTGATGGTGGTGATGACCACTACGACCACCACCACCATTAGGCACCACGTGTTGGCCAGTAGCAGCACCCACCCACCAACCCACCCACCCATCCAGCCAGCCAGCCAGCCACCCAGCCAGCCACCCATCGAACCGGCAGTTTTGTTCGTTTTAGCCCAGTGTTGTGGTTGTTGTTGGGTAGAAGTGGTTGTTGTAGTCTATAGATGATGTATATGACTGCGGGTTGTACAGCTGTGGCTGTGCTGTCCGCCATTCCACTGTTTACAAGATAACGGTCAATAAACCTGTCGGACACAGTCGCCATAATGATGATAATTTTTGTCATGTTTACCTCTGGTTACCAACTTGTGATACATTTTGCCGCGTTGTCATGACGACGTGAACTGCGACGTCACGAGCATGACGTAATTTCATCAGGTCTATGACGTGGGTGATGACGTCTCTAGCTGGAGGAGTTGCTGTCTGCACTGTGAAGGCAAAAACAAGCAAGTCACCTTCACGCTGGGTGGATAAGCAAACGACGGGTGGAGGGGTGGGGGTAGAGAACACCTTTACGCTGGGTGGGAAGCAAATGGGGGCAAGGGTTGGAGGTTGGAGGGGGGGGGAACGAGGGGGGGGGGAGAGGAGAGCACCTTTCCACGAGGTGAAAAATCAAACGCCCGGTGAATGGGGAGGGAGATAGGCGGGTGGGAAGCCACTTTGCAACTTTCTATTGGCCAAAATTTCAACCACAGTGTTTGTGTGTGTGTGTGTGGGGGGGGGGGGGGGGGGGTGTACGAAAGGAATACAGTTCCATACGCGTAAGTCTTAAGTCGAAAACGCGCATATCGGAAAACGCTCAGGTCGAGAAAAAAAAATCGCGTCCAAGGCTGACTCATTTTACAAGGCAACTTAAGGTGGAAGGAGAGTTCTTGTCTGTCCAAAGCTGACTCATTTTACAAGTCAACTTAAAGTGGAGGGAGGTTTCTTGCCTGGCCAAAGCTGACTCATTTTACAAGTCAACTTAAAGTGGAGGGAGATTTCTTGCCTGGTCAAAGCTGCTCTGTTAAGCAACCTGCTCAATGTCAGGCCAACTTTGGCCAAGTCGAATGCGTTTCTTCTTTTCCAATCACCAATCAGTCCAACCAATTTTTGGCTTACGTGCGAAGCAAAAGTGAGTCTATGTTCTGGGCCAGTGGCCTTACGTCCGTCCTCTGTCGTCCGTCTCCGTCCGCCGTCGTCCGTCATCCGTGGTAAACTTTAACGTTGGCATTTTCTCGGAGACTATTCAAGCTGCAGTCTTCAATCTTGGCCCAAGGATACTTTGTGACAAGACCTTTCTAAACATACCAATTTGAGCGACCTCTCACAAGGTCAAGGTCACAGGGGATCAGGTAATATATCAAAAATAGCTATTTTTGAAAATAATTTATTTTTTCTCAACTACTATTTACAACTTCAAACTCAAACTGTGCAGAGATACCTAATGGTATGACCTCTATACGCACACGAACTTGGGTTGATCTCTCGGGAAGGTCAAGGGTCACAAGAGCTCTGGAGATAGGTTCAAAATAGCCATATTTTGACAAAAGATTTTTTTTTTTTTTTTTTTGCTCACGTGTGAAGCAAAAGTGAGTCTATGTCCTGGGCCAGTGGTCATCCGTCCGTCGTCCGTCCGCCGTCATCTGTGGTCAACTTTAACGTTGGCATATTCTCGGAGACTGTTCAAGCTACAGTCTTCAAACCTGGCCCATGGATACTTTGTGGCAAGACCTTTCTATACATACCAAAGGTCAAGGTCACAAGGGATCAGGAAATATATAAAAAAATAGCTATATTTGGACATAATTAATTTTTTTTCTCAGTCAAATACTATTCAGAATTTTAAATCCAAACTTGGTACAAAGACACCTGATGGTAAGACCTTTGTACTCACACTAATTGGGCTGATTCCTTGGAAAAGTCAAGGGTCACAAGAGCTCAAGAAATAGGTCCAGAATCACCATATTTTGACAAAAGATGTTTTTTTTTCTCAAATACTATTCACAATTTCAAACCCAAACTTGCTACAGAGATACCTGATGGTAAGACCTATCTATGTATACTAATTTGGATGACCCCACGGAAAAGGTCAAGGGTCACAAGAGGTCTACAAATGTGTATAAAATGCCAATAATTGTAATTATTATCAACATTTTTTTCAAACTTTTCAATCAAATTTGGCACACAGGTTACTGATGAAAAGACCTTCCTATGTACGAGGGTGAGTCAAAAAGTAATGCCATTTCCTTTAGGACAGGTATAATTACCAACACAGGAGCATGTATCATACACCAAAATGAAGCTGGTCCTCTGTGGATCACATCCCTACTTCTCAGCATAGTCACCGTGGCTCTCAATAGCAATGAGCCACTTCTTCACTGCAGTTTTCACTTCCTCGTCACTGGAATAATGTTTGCCTCTCAAACCCTCTTTCATGGGGCCGAAGAGATGATAGTCTGAAGGCGCTAAATCTGGTGAGTATGGAGGATGCGGTCAATTTGTCCACCCGAATGAAGCGATTGTCTCACTGGTCCTGATGCTTGTGTGTGGTCGAGCATTGTCGTGCAGAAGGAGGGCTTTGTCGATTGGTCAAGTGATTCGACAATGTTGTAAGCACTTCCATGGCTCACTGCAAGGTTTTCTGCCAACTCATCAAGAGTTATGGGCCTGTCTTCTCTGATCAGAGCATCTGCTTTTGCTTTACTGGCAGGATTCACAGAAGAGGACGGACGGCCAGAACGGGGTTTATCGGCTACGCTCACGGTTCCCACCTTTTCATCTTTCAGACGACGGACCCGCCTGCATACATTGCTATAATCTAAAGTATTGTCCTCAAACACATTTTGTAATCGTCTGTGAATGTTCACAGGGTGTCCCCCTCAGCAACAAGGAATTCAATCACTGCTCTTTGTTTTTGACGCGACTCTAAAGGGGCAGCCATTTTGAATTTTCCTTGCGATTCTACCCAACCCGGGTCTGCCCTGGGGAACTTGGGTTGGGTTAACTACTTTTTAGTTCCCAGGGTCACCCTGGTCAGCCCCACAGGTTGAGTTTTTCCCCTCTATTCTGGGGCATGTGTTTCTGTCTACCCTTGGTCCATTCACCTGTATTTTCTTTTTTTAAACTCTCCCTACTGTCTGCGCTGCCTGTAGCTCTTGATATTGGATGTGTGTTGCTAAATGGTCTTAGCTTTATTTAGGCCCCGTGTCGTTCAATCAATGTTTTCATCATTGCTTTGCAATCGTCTTGTGTTTGCTCTTTACTGCAAACAAACGTACAATTTGGAAGTGTAGCAGCGTTTTTGTCGTGGATATTTGTGCAGCCATTTACCGTTTGTATGAGTCAGCAAAAAAACAATGCATTCGTAAACGTTTGCATGTCAGACTTTGCATCAGCAAAGGAACAAGCATGTGTAGGCCTGAAGGTACGAATTCTAAAACACTTTTTTTTTCTTATTTACCCCTTGTCTGTTTCTTTGCTAGTTTGAAGTAGATCTGACTGAAAACCTATCACTTGACACACACATGCACAGAGAGCTACTACATAAACAAACTTTCGGACAGATCACAGGTTCTTGATCAGGTACCTGTGGGACTTTGTACCAAAACATTTCACCCAAAAGTGTTAGTCTACCACCTTTGTATTTTGGTTCAGGTAAATTAGTGAACACAAGTGCTGGTTTGTGATTTAGGACCTTACAGCTGAAAGCCGTAAGGTCCTAAATCACAAACCAAATTGCAGACCTCACCAGCACACTGTCATGAGTCATTCCTTTTCCCCAGTCCCCTTCAAAAGCCAATCCCTTGTGTACACATCATCCTTTACTAGTTTAGTATTAACGCAATGTATGTAGAGTCCCTTCCACTGTTACAGAGTTTCTTAGTAAATCCTGCAGGCAATAGATGGAGACGGGGAAGTGGCGCAGTGGTTAAGGCGTCTGCCTCCAATGCCAAAGGTGCGAGGTTCGATACCGGGTTCCGGCGTTGGATTTTTCTCCTCTGGTGTCACCGTCTGGGTAGTGGGCAGATGTTCACATCTGCACGGGACATAGACGACCACGGCCCCCACGAGTCCCCTGCTGCCTTGCAGGCTTGGCCGCTTGGCTGCGGAAAGGCTAAGGGAGGAAACCCCTGAAATCAAAGCCCCCGTGTCTCCGGGGAAGGCTTTTGAGCCAGAGACTAAGACAAGGACAGTCTGATATAAAACCTACGACCCGAGGACCTCGATGCCACCGTCCCAGCTTGCTAGGCCATGGCAAACGAACCAAGGGTTTAAAGGGTGGGGCCAGTACTGCGCACACTGCACTCCACCAAAAAGCTCCACCGCGCAGGCTTTAGGAAACGCCCACGGACTATGACACTGAACTTTCCAAGTCCTGTAGCGATGGGCAAGGGGCAAAACGGCAGGTGAAAGATTTCACTGGAAGCCGCAGTCTCAAACCTGCATGCAGGCGGTTCAGGATATTGGTCGCCTGATGTTGACCTGGGGATGACAACGTCACTCGGCACACCCTGAACGACCAAGCAGCCTTCTCTAGGGACAGCACTGCTTGCTCCACACGGAGAGGGGCCTAGAAAAGGTGGCCTAACCAAAGCTTATCCCCTCGTAACCCAGTTGGCTAGCCGCGGTCAACGGGCATCTTCTCATGCGGTCAGAAAACAAGAAAAAACAATGGATCTACTCTCATGACGACCACGACCGGACTCAACGTAGCATGCTGGAACATCCGAACCATGCTCGACACAGCAGACAGCGGACGCCCTGAACGTCGCTCCGCCCTCATTGCCCATGAATTGCGGAGGTTAAACATCGACATCGCCGCGCTCAGCGAAGTACGCCTCCCGGAGGAAGGCAGCCTCCAAGAACTTGGCGCTGGCTACACCCTCTACTGGTCAGGCAGGCCTGCATCAGAAAGACGGCTCTCAGGCGTGGGCTTCATGGTGAAGACCCACATTGCGACTAAGTTGGAAAACCTACCAACGGGTCACTCCGACCGCATCATGTCCATGCGCCTCCCACTGAGACACCAGCAATACGTCACCCTTCTCAGTGTGTACTCCCCAACCCTCCTGGCAGAGCCTGCAGAAAAAGACAAGTTCTACTCTGACCTGCGCAGCCTCCTGCAGAGCACCCCTGCAGACGACAAAGTCATCATCCTTGGCGACTTCAACGCCAGAGTGGGCCAAGACTCAGAAGCCTGGAAAGGAGTCCTCGGCAAGCATGGCGTTGGGAACTGCAATGACAATGGTCGCCTACTGTTGGAGCTCTGTGCAGAGCAGCAACTTGTCATCACCAACACTACTTTCCAGCAAAAGGACAGTCGAAAGACCACCTGGATGCATCCTCGCTCCAAGCACTGGCACCTTATCGACTATGTCCTAGTGCGTCAGAGGGACCGCAGTGACGTCCTCCTCACCAGAGTGATGCCCAGCGCAGAGTGCCACACTGACCACCGCCTTGTTCGCTGCAAACTAAGGCTCCGCCTCAAGCTGAAACCCAAGAAATGGGGCCCCCCCAAGAAAAAGCTTGATGTTGCCAGCCTTCAGCGTGACGACAAGAAAGCTGCCCTTCAGGCCGATTTACAGCGCATGCTCAAAGACACAGTTGATCCAGCAGACTCCTCCCCTGAAACACTCTGGGAACAACTGAAAACTGCTATTGTAAAATATTCTGTGGAAGTCTTGGGCTTTGCTAGAAAGAGGAACAAAGACTGGTTTGACGAAAACGACGTAGAGATCCAGGAACTTCTAGCAAAAAAAAGAGCCGCCCACCAGGCCCACCTAGCCCAGCCTTCCTGCCCTGTGAAGAAGTCTGCCTTCCGCCTCATCTGCAGCAGTCTCCAGCTCAAGCTTAGAGAGCTCCAGAACGAGTGGTGGTCCAGACTCGCACAGAGGACCCAGCTCTGTGCTGACAACAGTGACTACAGGGGCTTCTACGAAGCACTGAAAGCAGTGTATGGCCCTAGGCACCTGGTACAAAGTCCCCTGCGAAGCGCTGATGGACAGGCACTCCTCACAGATAATACCTCCATCTTGAACCGCTGGTCGGAATACTTTCAGGACCTCTTCGGCGCTGAGCGCACTGTTCAAGAAACAGTCATCCTCCAAATCCCACACCTTCCACTAAAGGTTGAATTGGACGAACCGCCCACCGCCGAAGAGACCCTCACAGCCATCCACCAGCTCAAGAGTGGCAAAGCAGCAGGCATTGACGGAATCCCGCCAGAGATCTGGAAACATGGAGGCCCAGCACTGCACAACAAGCTCCACGACCTCTTTCTCTGCTGCTGGGAAAAAGGAACACTACCAAAGGATCTCCGTGATGCAGTCATCATCACCCTGTACAAGAACAAAGGAGAGAAGTCTGCCTGCTCTAATTATCGTGGAATTACCCTGCTGTCCATTGCCGGGAAAATTCTCGCAAGGTTGCTCTTGAATCGGCTGGTACCTGCCATCGCTGAGGACCACCTCCCAGAGGGCCAGTGTGGCTTCAGAGCCAACAGGAGTACCACCGACATGGTCTTTGTGCTGAGACAGCTTCAGGAGAAGTGCCGCGAGCAGAACAAAGGGCTGTACGTAACGTTTGTCGACCTAACAAAAGCGTTTGACACTGTGAGCAGGCAAGGTATGTGGCAGATCCTGGAGCGACTAGGTTGTCCCCCAAAGTTCCTCAACATGATCGTCCAGCTCCACGAGGACCAGCAAGGCCAGGTCAGACTAAACAGTGACCTCTCAGAACCATTCCCCATTCGCAACGGCGTGAAGCAAGGCTGCGTGCTGGCACCGACCCTCTTCACCATCTTCTTCAGCATGATGTTGAAGCAGGCCACAGTGGACCTCGACGATGACGACGCAGTGTACATCAGGTATCGTCTCGATGGCAGCCTGTTCAACCTCAGACGACTGCAGGCCCACACGAAAACCCTAGACCAACTGATTCGTGAGCTGCTCTTTGCTGATGACGCTGCCCTCGTTGCACACACAGAGAGAGCCTTGCAGCGCATTACGTCCTGCTTCGCAGATGCCGCCCAGCTCTTTGGACTTGAGGTCAGTCTGAAAAAGACAGAGGTCCTTCATCAGCCGGCACCCAAGGAAGAGCATCGCCCTCCCCACATCACCATCGGCGAGTCCGAACTGAAGTCTGTACACCAGTTTACCTACCTTGGCTGCATCATCACGTCAGACGCCAAGCTGGACAAGGAGCTGGACAACAGGCTGGCAAAAGCGAACAGTGCTTTCGGGCGACTATTCAAGCGGGTGTGGCACAATCAACAGCTGAAAAAAGGCACCAAGATCAGCGTGTACAGAGCTGTCGTCCTCACCACCCTGCTGTACGGTTCCGAGTCCTGGGCCCTCTACCGCAGCCAACTACGACTCCTCGAACGCTTTCACCAGCGCTGCCTGCGTACCATCCTCAGCATTCACTGGAGTGACTATGTCACCAACGTCGAGGTCCTTGAACAGGCGGAAACTGTGAGCATCGAGGCTTTGCTGCTGCGGACACAGCTTCGCTGGGCGGGGCACGTCTCCAGGATGGAGGATCATCGCCTACTCAAGATCACTCTGTTCGGCGAGCTCGCCACTGGACACCGAGACAGAGGGGCACCAAAGAAGAGATACAAAGACGGTCTCAAGAAGTCACTTAGTGCCTGCCAAATCGACCACCGCCAATGGTCTTTGCTTGCTGCGGACCGTGACACCTGGCGCTCCACCATTCACAAGGCAGCCGTCTCCTTTGAGGACTCTCGCAGAGCTAACCTTAAAGACAAGCGGCTCAGAAGAAAAAACAGAGCTGTCGTAACTCAGAACCCTGACCAGACCTTCCCCTGCAGCCACTGCGGTCGAACCTGCCTGTCCCGGATTGGCCTCCGCAGCCACGAAAATGCCTGCAGACGACGTGGGCAAGCCCTATAGAATCTTCGTTCGCGAAGTCAAGCCAAGAAGATGGAGACACTTGCACATTCATGCCTCTAGTTGGTCACTGGTAGTGATAGGGACTGACCTACTCCATTGCATCAGTTTCTCACATTCAGGAGAGAATGAAGGAGTAACTATGGAGAGTACCACCTATTGCATCAGCCCTATAATAGGTAGTACAAGGGTCAAATGTTTGTGTTGCAAGTAAAATAGCATGGGTGAGCATGTGAAAATCAGCATAGGATCTTTGGTGACAGCCTTCATAGTTTTGTAGACTGATTCAGCTGTTTGGGTTTTTTCTTCAGATCTCCACAGATGGTATCCATGTTGTGTTTTTCCCCTTTTTTTTTTTTGGTTCTTTTTGTTTGTTGCAATTCGACATACATATATATGCACTCATACTCTGTTTTATCAGTCTACCTTCAAGTTCTTGTAATGTCAGCCGTAATATACTAAACTTTAAGTTTAAATGTTTTCCTTCAATTTTAGGATTGCAAACAGGGTCTGAGGTTATTTCTATCAGGCGATGATTATCATGAGCACTGCAGCCAGGTTCTTGTGAGATTGAAGCTCACTGTATACCGTGCAATAGGTGATTACAGTGTTTCCTTGGTAAACATTATTATACCTATTGTACTAGTGGGGTGTAGGGGGCTCTGGATAGAGGTAGTACCTTTGCTGTTCGGCAGCTGCGTCCTACATAGGACGGACGGGCATCACTGGTCCTCATCCATCTCCTTAATCTCTCACGTGCTGGCTCCAAGCGCCACACCCTGGCAAACCACCTCAGCTGGTGGGCTAAACTACGTGAGGGGGTGGTGTTCACATTGCACCACTAGGCGGATGAGCTGTTTCTGACAGCCAACAGCTAGAGGACGGAGGAGATCAGGTTGGATCCAACGGCCAAATGTGGGGGAGTAAACCCTTCAAATCAGGAGTGGAGCCCCGAAGGCAGACAGCTGCCTGTATTCACGCACTGTTCTGGCAGCTCCTGCAGCCAAACTGATGCCAAACGTACTGCTTTGCATTCCTTTGGATACATCAGCGAGGCCGAGAGGGGGATCTTGACGACTGGGCATCCCAGGATCTCCATACACTTCGCCCAGGCTTGCGCACTGGAGAAGTCACTCCAGTGACTGACCTAGCAAGCGCATACTCCATTGTCTTCCGAGACAGGATGCCGAAAAAAAAAAAAAAAAAAAAAAAAAAAAATTGACCGGCTGGCGACATACATTCAATATTCGTTGTTTGTTTGTTTTTTCACAAGCAGTGCAGGCACGTCCTGAGAAAGCCTTGTTGCGGTTGGAACGTTAAGCAATGTACAATCAATCAATCAATCCTTGCGAGTCTAAAAACCTGACAAGTAAGAAACAAAATATTTCATGACGTAAATGATAGAATCATTTATCACTGCGACAATTTTCAGGTAATTTTATCAAAAACTTCACCTGAAATACACAAAATACACAAACTTTTTAACTCACCCTCGTATCCTAATTTAGTCGACAAATCGCAAGGGTCACGGGGTTTAACAGATGTCTGAAAACTAATTAAATCTTGAGAACTAAAATGGATTTTGTAAGTGCAGAAGACATCCCTTATTGTCGGACATGTGTGGATCGGTCAATACACGTGAGCCATAATCAAACTGAGAGGGCCACTTAGGGCCCTACTGGCATCTTTCACACGATACACGTGAGTCATAACCAAACTGAGAGGGCCACTTAGGGCCCTACCGGCATCTTTCACACGATACACGTGAGTCATAACCAAACTGAGAGGGCCACTTAGGGCCCTACCGGCAGCTTTCACACGATACACGTGAGTCATAACCAAACTGAGAGGGCCACTTAGGGCCGTACCGGCAGCTTTCACACGATACACGTGAGTCATAACCAAACTGATAGGGCCACTTAGGGCCCTACCGGCAGCTTTCACACGATACACGTGAGTCATAACCAAACTGAGAGGGCCACTTAGGGCCCTACCGGCAGCTTTCACACGATACACGTGAGTCATAACCAAACTGAGAGGGCCACTTAGGGCCCTACCGGCATCTTTCACACGATACACGTGAGTCATAACCAAACTGAGAGGGCCACTTAGGGCCCTACCGGCAGCTTTCACACGATACACGTGAGTCATAACCTAACTGAGAGGGCCACTGAGGGCCCTACCGGCAGCTTTCACACGAAAGGTTGAAGTTAGACCGACATTTTTTTCTGGTCCAAATTTGTTTAACTCATTCTAACCCACACCGAAATCCCCAAATTTTGCCGTTGTCTTCTGAAGACTGCACTGCAGTGCAGGACACAGATCGACCATGATAGTTCAAGGGTGATGCCAGAGTAGTTTGGCGCCCATAGGCGTCAGTCAGCCCATAAGCGCCAAGCTATTCTGGCGTCACCCTTGAACTATCATGGTCGATCCTTGTCTTGCTGTGGTGTGTCTGGGGTAGAATGAGTTAATTAATTGCTGGTTTTTGGGTTTGTTTTCTGTTTTTGTCTAAATGAACCCTAACTAGACCTGTGTCTAAATGAACCCTAACTAGACCTGTGTGTAGCGTTTCATAACCATCTGTTACAAAAGTGTATATTTGAACAGTCACGGCGGTAGTGGGCCTTCAAAGCATTTTCATCATTTGGTTGAATATTGCCCAAGATTATCATGGATGTGGCCATACCACATTTCTAGGATTTCAGAATCCCAATAACATAATACCTGACAGACCTTAGGTCGTTTAGAGGCACTTTGCATAAATAAATATTAAATGAGAGATGTGCATAATTTTACTACAAGCATTGTGTTCAGTGTTGTGAGTTTATGTACACATCATCATAGTATGAAATAGTTTTGTTGTGGATGAGATGACGTCATGTTTTTACAGTACTGTATTAGTTATCATGAGTTCAACACAAGGTCTACACACTGATGACAGTACTGTATTAGTTATCATGAGTTCAACACAAGGTCTACACACTGATGCAGTTTGTGACTAAAAAAACCCAAACCAAAGTCAGTTTGTTGTGAAATTGTGTACTCAGCCAGCTGTCCACCATTTTTCAGCATATCCCCCCCCCCCCCCACACACACACACACACACAAAGAGAAATCAATAGCAGAAGTGCATTAATACAGTGTAGCTGTTGTGCTGGTATGATTTTGTTTTGTTTTTCTTTAATTTGGATGCCATTTAAAGCGTGTTCCTTGCAATGTCACGGTGTGAAGTTATGTACTCCAGGACCTCATTCAGCATTTTTGACCAGTGTATTAGGATGTCTGACCAGTGTATTAGGATGTCTGACCAGTGTATCAGGATGTCTGACCAGTGTATTAGGATGTCTAAACAGTGTATTAGGATGTCTGACCAGTGTATCAGGATGTCTGACCAGTGTATCAGGATGTCTGACCAGTGTGTTAGGATGTCTGACCAGTGTATCAGGATGTCTGACCAGTGTATCAGGATGTCTGACCAGTGTATCAGGATGTCTGACCAGTGTGTTAGGATGTCTGACCAGTGTATCAGGATGTCTGACCAGTGTATTAGGATGTCTGACCAGTGTATCAGGATATCTGACCAGTGTATTAGGATGTCTGACCAGTGTATCAGGATGTCTGACCAGTGTATCAGGATGTCTGACCAGTGTATTAGGATGTCTGACCAGTGTATTAGGATGTCTGACCAGTGTATCAGGATGTCTGACCAGTGTATTAGGATATCTGACCAGTGTATCAGGACGTCTGACCAGTGTATCAGGATGTCTGACCAGTGTATTAGGATGTCTGACCAGTGTGTTAGGATGTCTGCCTGTTTTGTGGTAGTTATGTACTCAAGGACCTCATTCAGCATTTCTGACCAGTGTATTAGGATGTCTGACCAGTGTATTAGGATGTCTGACCAGTGTATTAAGATGTCTGACCAGTGTATTAGGATGTCCAAACAGTGTATTAGGATGTCTGACCAGTGTATTATGATGTCTGACCAGTGTATCAGGATGTCTGACCAGTGTATTAGTATGTCTGACCAGTGTATTAGGATGTCTGACCAGTGTATTAGGATATCTGACCAGTGTATTAGGATGTTGACCAGTGTATTAGGATGTCTGACCAGTGTATTAGGATATCTGACCAGTGTATTAGGATGTCTGACCAGTGTATTTGGATGTCTGACCAGTGTGTTAGGATATCTGACCTGTGTATTAGGATGTCTGACCAGTGTGTTAGGATATCTGACCTGTGTATTAGGATGTCTGACCAGTGTATTAGGAAGTCTGACCAGTGTATTAGGATGTCTGACCAGTATATTAAGATGTCTGACCAGTGTATTAGGATGTCTGACCAGTGTATCAGGATGTCTGACCAATGTATGAGGATGTCTGACCAGTGTATTAGGATGTCTGACCAGTGTATCAGGATGTCTGACCAGTGTATTAGGATGTCTGACCAGTGTATCAGGATGTCTGACCAGTGTAGTAGGATGTCTGATCAGTGTATTAGGATGTCTGACCAGTGTATTATAATGTCTGAAAAGTGTATCAGGATGTCTGACCAGTGTATTAGGATGTCTGACCAGTGTATTAGGATGTCTGACCAGTGTATTATAATGTCTGAAAAGTGTATCAGGATGTCTGACCAGTGTATTAGGATGTCTGACCAGTGTATTAGGATGTCTGACCAGTGTATTAGGATGTCTGACCAGTGTATCAGGATGTCTTAAAGTCCTGCTCGGGCCACTACAGCAGAGCGTCTTGCCGGCTTAGTCCTGCTCAGGCCACTACAGCAGAGCGTCTTGCCGGCCTAGTCCTGCTCGGGCCACTACAGCAGAGTGTCTTGCCGGCTTAGTCCTGCTCAGGCCACTACAGCAGAGCGTCTTGCCGGCTTAGTCCTGCTCAGGCCACTACAGCAGGGCGTCTTGCCGGCTTAGTCCTGCTCGGGCCACTACAGCAGAGTGTCTTGCCGGCTTAGTCCTGCTCAGGCCACTACAGCAGAGCGTCTTGCCGGCCTAGTCCTGCTCGAGCCACTACAGCAGAGCGTCCTGCCGGCTTAGTCCTGCTCGGGCCACTACAGCAGAGCGTCTTGCCGGCCTAGTCCTGCTCGAGCCACTACAGCGGAGCGTCCTGCCGGCTTAGTCCTGCTCGGGCCACTACAGCAGAGTGTCCTGCCGGCTTAGTCCTGCTCAGGCCACTACAGCAGAGCGTCTTGCCGGCCTAGTCCTGCTCGAGCCACTACAGCAGTGTCCTGCCGGCTTAGTCCTGCTCGGGCCACTACAGCAGAGTGTCTTGCCGGCTTAGTCTTGCTCAGGCCATTACAGCTGAGCGTCTCGCCGGCTTAGTTGGATTGTGCCGCAGGGCTAGGTCCACTCGTGCAACATCCCCCCCCCCCCCCCCCCGGTCACTTGCACCGCCAGATCCACACTGGATTTCTCCCTCGACTGATGCGCTGATCGAGGGAGACAACCAGTGCCCGCCAGATCATGGGGCAAGACGAATCGACGGCTTTGCCGCCCTCAGTCGCTAATAGCTCAAGGTGCCCAATTCTACCACCCAATGCCCAAGAGGTCATCCGTTTTTACCGGTACTCACTTTTGCTGGCACTGAAGTGTTCCCCGCCCCCATCACACACACACACACACACACACACACACACACACACACACACACACACACACACACACACGCGCGCGCGCGCGCGGCGCGCCGTGCGTGTGTATGTGCGGGTGTGTGTGTGTGTGTGTGTGTGTGTGTGTGTGTGTGTGTGTGTGTGTGTGTTAGTTCCCCTGCTCGGTGCATGCCAAGTGGCGCAACACAAAGGCAAGACGATGATGCATAATTAAGTCACCCACCGGCCGCTGTAGACGAAGGCACTTGTGATACACACCACACTTGTCTCTCGCGAGTCGTTACACTGATCAGCTGCAGCGAGTCAAGAAACAACCAGGGTAGATCCACAACTGTCTCTTGCTGACTGTATTCACCATGGCACGAATCCGACATGAATACGACCCGAACCCGCAAATGTCATGCAAGATTCCTAAACTGAAAACAAATTGCGTCATCATTTTCGTTCAAAGTCGGATGCCGCGAATTTCTTTCTGCATCGAGCAAATGCCGGAAACACAGAAACATGGAGAGAACTTGCACGACTGATCCGGCTGTTCTGTTTCGTACCCGTTTCGGATTGGGATCGAATTCGTATCGGATTGGTGTTTATGGAAGCGTGCTTTACTGTTCAGTAAGCCTACGACAAATCATGAAGTGAAGTCGTACTTACAACTGACTGACAACGGTGTACGCAGGCAGCCCCGGAGAAAATACTGGCAAAGAAAACCCCCACTGCAACAGTCAGTCTAGCCTACCAGCTTCAGGCCGCATGTACTGCCAGCACGTGTTCCGCGAAGCTCACAGGCATCGGATGAACGTTGCGTAATTGCTCACTTCTTCAGTAACCCTTTGCGTGTCGGTAGCGGTCACGGTTTTAGTGGCGATGATTCCTACAACACCGCTACCGACACGCAAAGGGTTAACACGGATTGTGACATGCGCTATGAGACTTGAGAATATTCTCCATCACTGCTATTTAACTATCAAGAATGCTTTCCATTCGGTCGCACGCCCACCTCTTGGCAACTGACAAAAATCATAACATGATCTACCTAATCCCGTCCTACAAGCAACAAATCAAGCGTGAAAAGCCCGTCAGGCGCACGGTGTGCAAATGGACGGATGCTGCGGCGGAGACACTTCGCGACTGTTTTGAGGCTACCGGACTGGGGCGTGTTCAGAGATGCAGCCGCTTCGGACATTGAGGTATAGGCCTAGACAGAGACCGTGACAGATTACATCAACTTTTGTGAGAACCAGTGTATTCCAACCCAAACTATTGTGCAGTACCCGAATGACAAGCCCTGGTTTCATGGTGCCATCAAACAAAAAGTGAAAGCTAAAGACGATGCATTTTGATCAAGTGACAAACAACAATACAAAAAGGCAAAATAGGATTCCATTTACAGCGAAGCATCAACGCTGCTAAGCTGAGCTACCGTAGTAAGCTTGAAAATGATCTGTCCACAAACAACACACGTGACTTATGGCAAGGCTGACAGAAAATTACCAACTACAAGCAAGCATCTAAACCAGCAGACACACAAGACCCCACACTACCAGACAAACTGAACGTGTTTTACAGCAGATTTGACAAGCAAAATGACCACCCCCCCCACCCACCCCACCCCCCCATCCCCCCCCCCTCCCCCCCCCCCCCCCCCCCCCCCCCCACGTGCTGCATACACTCAGTGACGAGGACACTCAGCCTTTTGTTGTCTATGAACACGATGTCAAGCAAATGCTTGAGAGGTTGAATGTCCGCAAAGCCTGCAGGCCCGGATGAAATTTCGCCCAGCCTGTTCCGTCATTGTGCTAGCCAGCTCTCCGCGCAAACGTTTTCACAGACATCTTTAACCGGTCCCTCAGAATCTGTAAAGTTCCACTATGCTTCCAAAAATCTGTTATCATTCCAGTCCCGAAAAAGTCCACAGTTTCCTCCCTTAACGATTACAGGCCTGTTGCCCTTACGTCTGTCATTATGAAAACGTTTGAGCGTCTGGTTCTGCAACACATTAAAACTGTTATCCCACCCACCTTAGATCCCTACCAGTTTGCCTATCGGGCGAATCGGTCAGTGGAGGACGCCGTATCCCTGGGTCTGCATCGTGCACTGAACATCTTGAGAAGGCCACACGTATGTTAGGGTGTTATTTGTGGACTACAGCTCCGCATTCAATACTATTGTGCCACCCAAGCACTATGAGAAACTAATCAAGCTAGGGTTTGACAGTTCAATATGTCAGAGGATCAACGATTTTTTGTCAGGTAGACCTCAGGTAGTCAGAGTTGGTCCGTGCAGCCAGCATTCAGACCCAGGGAGTCGACAGTCAGGTGGATGTAACCATTCTTCTGGTTCATGTAGTCGCGTTTCTAAGCCCGTCACACTGAGCACGGGTGCACCCCAAGGTTGTGTTTTGTCCCCTATGTTATACTCTCTTTTTACCCATGATTGTACATCAAAGGATGATAACTCCCTTACAGTTAAATTTGCTGACGACACCACTGTTGAAGGTTTTATTTTAAACAACAATGAAACAGCATACAGAGAGAGAGAGTAGATGGACTTGTTGGCTGATGTTCTGACAATAACCTTGACCTGAATGCGCCTAAAACCAAAGTAATGGTCATGGATTTCAGAGAAAATCAAAAGTGACATTGTTCCCCTCACTATTCATGGTAGCCATGTTGAAATTGTTGTTTGTTTTAAGTTTCTCGGCACCCACATCTCACACGATCTTATATGCAGGCTACATTATAGTACTTACAGATAAGGATATAGACCAATGGCTTTAGATCAAGGGTGGTGCCAGAATAGCTTGGCGCCTAGAAGTGCCAAGCTATTCTGGCACTACCCTTGAACTATTTTAGTCAAACTTATTTCACACACTGGTGTATTCCGACTGATAAGGGTGAAATGGGAGGAAGACGTTGATTGTTTAGTGAACAAATCACAGCAACGACTGTATTTTTTCAGACGTCAAAACGTTTGGCGTCAGCAGACAAATTTTGACCAACTCCTACCGGGCAGTTATTGAAAGTATTTTGACCTTCTCCCTGACCGTTTGGTTTGGCAGCACCACACAGAAAGAGCGATCCAAATTAAACAGATTAGTAAAAACTGCATCGAAAATCATAGGTATCGATTTGCCCTCTTTGGAGTCCCTCTTCCACGAAAGAATGCTAGATCAGTTCATCCTCCGAGATGATTCCCACCCAGCCCATGAGCTGTTTGGAGTTGCTCGCTCTACTGTATGCCTGGCAGTGCAGTGTTACCAATGCAATAACTGATTATCGTCTTCCAGTCTTTGTCAAATTTCCTGAAGAGGAGCGTTTGCAACAAGTTGTAAATGGTTTTCAGGAGAAGTATGGGTTCCCGCAATGTGTCAGTTGAGGCAATAGATGGGACACACATTCCCGTGACAGCACCATCACAATTCAAAACTCAGTATACTGACGATTTAGCTGAATTTGACTATGGTAGTAAAAACGGCGTTCTTACTTCTTTGTGAGACGCCTAGGGGCTGAGAATCCTGAGAGGCTGCCGAGGTTTGTCAGTGACTGTGATGACACTAGATGCCTGGGGTTCGAACTGGGACGCCGTCCAAGGATGGAGTGGGGGCCAGCACGGCATAGTGGGGGCACTCTTTCCTCGCACTGCCACTCTTGCGGTTATTGTCTTCGACACTACGGAAGGCCTGTCATAGTGGGGGCACTCTTTCCTCCCACTGCCACT
The DNA here is from genome assembly GCA_036245525.1 of Semisulcospira habei. Taxonomy (NCBI): domain Eukaryota; kingdom Metazoa; phylum Mollusca; class Gastropoda; family Semisulcospiridae; genus Semisulcospira; species Semisulcospira habei. The sequence continues at coordinate 152,482,747 of BTPG01000007.1, forward strand.
CTTGCGGTTATTGTCTTCGGCACTACGGAAGGACTGGCATAGTGGGGGCACTCTTTCCTCGCACTGCCACTCTTGCGGTTATTGTCTTCGACACTACGGGCCTGTCATAGTGGGGGCACTCTTTCCTCCCACTGCCACTCTTGCGGTTATTGTCTTCGGCACTACGGAAGGACTGGCATAGTGGGGGCACTCTTTCCTCGCACTGCCACTCTTGCGGTTATTGTCTTCGACACTACGGGCCTGTCATAGTGGGGGCACTCTTTCCTCGCACTGCCACTCTTGCGGTTATTGTCTTCGACACTACGGGCCTGTCATAGTGGGGGCACTCTTTCCTCCCACTGCCACTCTTGCGGTTATTGTCTTCGGCACTACGGAAGGACTGGCATAGTGGGGGCACTCTTTCCTCGCACTGCCACTCTTGCGGTTATTGTCTTCGACACTACGGGCCTGTCATAGTGGGGGCACTCTTTCCTCCCACTGCCACTCTTGCGGTTATTGTCTTCGACACTACGGGCCTGTCATAGTGGGGGCACTCTTTCCTCCCACTGCCACTCTTGCGGTTATTGTCTTCGACACTACGGGCCTGTCATAGTGGGGGCACTCTTTCCTCCCACTGCCACTCTTGCGGTTATTGTCTTCGGCACTACGGAAGGACTGGCATAGTGGGGGCACTCTTTCCTCCCACTGCCACTCTTGCGGTTATTGTCTTCGGCACTACGGAAGGCCTGTTTTTTTATTTTGTCTCTGCACTAAACAGCGGTCCTGGCAATGTTGTGCTGTTCGTTCAAAACACGAGCTATTTCACCAAAAACTACAATGTTTGTGTTGTCCTTCAAGTCTCTCCTGAAATTCAGGCTCGCCCCATACTTGCATTAACATCTTTGTCTCCTCTTCTGACCACACACAACCTCTGTACTTGTCTTCCATTTTGGCAAATAGGCAATGAGATGCATATAGTGGTAAAGGCTGTGTTCCCGCGCCGAAATATTCACCAGAATGGAATGCGGGCACCAGGTCAGCACTGTTCCGAGCCGTGCTCAGCCCTGCTCCGTAGCAAGGCTCAGCACGGCTCGGCACCGACGGCACGGATTCAGCACGGCTTGCATGTGCCATGACTGCATGCCGGTATAGCATCTCGTGCGATTCATTCCGCCGTTGACTGCAGCCATTGCCAGACCAAGTTCTAGCTTTCGATCTTTCTTCTAGGCCTAAACGTCAAAAACAAACTTGGTCAGCTGTCCGTGAGCGCCCCGCACTGAGCCGCGCTACAGAGGTGTTGACCTGAGAAAAACCGCTTGCGCGAATCCAAGATAGAACGCACAGCGTTATAATTATTTGGTATCGTTGGAAAGATCTTTTTCTGCCCTGTTTGACGGTGCCTGGCGCATGTTTGAAAGATCTTGTCCTGCCCTGTTTGACGGTGCCTGGCGCATGTTTGAAAGATCTTGTCCTGCCCTGTTTGACGGTGCCTGGCGCATGTTGGAAAGATCTTGTCCTGCCCTGTTTGACGGTGCCTGGCGCATGTTGGAAAGATCTTGTCCTGCCCTGTTTGACGGTGCCTGGCGCATGTTGGAAAGATCTTGTCCTGCCCTGTTTGACGGTGCCTGGCGCATGTTTGAAAGATCTTGTCCTGCCCTGTTTGACGGTGCCTGGCGCATGTTGGAAAGATCTTGTCCTGCCCTGTTTGACGGTGCCTGGCGCATGTTTGAAAGATCTTGTCCTGCCCTGTTTGACGGTGCCTGGCGCATGTTGGAAAGATCTTGTCCTGCCCTGTTTGACGGTGCCTGGCGCATGTTGGAAAGATCTTGTCCTGCCCTGTTTGACGGTGCCTGGCGCATGTTGGAAAGATCTTGTCCTGCCCTGTTTGACGGTGCCTGGCGCATGTTGGAAAGATCTTGTCCTGCCCTGTTTGACGGTGCCTGGCGCATGTTGGAAAGATCTTGTCCTGCCCTGTTTGACGGTGCCTGGCGCATGTTGGAAAGATCTTGTCCTGCCTTGTTTGACGGTGCCTGGCGCATGTTGGAAAGATCTTGTCCTGCCCTGTTTGACGGTGCCTGGCGCATGTTTGAAAGATCTTGTCCTGCCCTGTTTGACGGTGCCTGGCGCATGTTTGAAAGATCTTGTCCTGCCCTGTTTGACGGTGCCTGGCGCATGTTTGAAAGATCTTGTCCTGCCCTGTTTGACGGTGCCTGACGCATGTTGGAAAGATCTTGTCCTGCCCTGTTTGACGGTGCCTGGCGCATGTTTGAAAGATCTTGTCCTGCCCTGTTTGACGGTGCCTGGCGCATGTTGGAAAGATCTTGTCCTGCCCTGTTTGACGGTGCCTGGCGCATGTTGGAAAGATCTTGTCCTGCCCTGTTTGACGGTGCCTGGCGCATGTTGGAAAGATCTTGTCCTGCCCTGTTTGACGGTGCCTGGCGCATGTTGGAAAGATCTTGTCCTGCCCTGTTTGACGGTGCCTGGCGCATGTTGGAAAGATCTTGTCCTGCCCTGTTTGACGGTGCCTGGCGCATGTTGGAAAGATCTTGTCCTGCCCTGTTTGACGGTGCCTGGCGCATGTTGGAAAGATCTTGTCCTGCCCTGTTTGACGGTGCCTGGCGCATGTTGGAAAGATCTTGTCCTGCCCTGTTTGACGGTGCCTGGCGCATGTTGGAAAGATCTTGTCCTGCCCTGTTTGACGGTGCCTGGCGCATGTTGGAAAGATCTTGTCCTGCCCTGTTTGACGGTGCCTGGCGCATGTTGGAAAGATCTTGTCCTGCCCTGTTTGACGGTGCCTGGCGCATGTTGGAAAGATCTTGTCCTGCCCTGTTTGACGGTGCCTGGCGCATGTTGGAAAGATCTTGTCCTGCCCTGTTTGACGGTGCCTGGCGCATGTTGGAAAGATCTTGTCCTGCCCTGTTTGACGGTGCCTGGCGCATGTTTGAAAGATCTTGTCCTGCCCTGTTTGACGGGGCCTGGCGCATGTTGGAAAGATCTTGTCCTGCCCTGTTTGACGGGGCCTGGCGCATGTTGGAAAGATCTTGTCCTGCCCTGTTTGACGGTGCCTGGCGCATGTTTGAAAGATCTTGTCCTGCCCTGTTTGACGGTGCCTGGCGCATGTTGGAAAGATCTTGTCCTGCCCTGTTTGACGGTGCCTGGCGCATGTTTGAAAGATCTTGTCCTGCCCTGTTTGACGGTGCCTGGCGCATGTTTGAAAGATCTTGTCCTGCCCTGTTTGACGGTGCCTGGCGCATGTTGGAAAGATCTTGTCCTGCCCTGTTTGACGGTGCCTGGCGCATGTTTGAAAGATCTTGTCCTGCCCTGTTTGACGGTGCCTGGCGCATGTTTGAATTCAAGACAAAACTGCGTCAGATTTTTATGTGAAATTTTCATTTTTATTTATTTTACTCAGTCATGAGATATGTCGTCTGCGGAATGACCGCGCGCACTTGCGCCATCTACCGGTGAAAAGCTCATTCAAAAACCTTTCGATCGATATATCATCTGACACGGATGATCAAATCTTGAATTTCCTCAGTGGCTTTGAAACTGACACCCTAACGCGCAAACACGACTTTACAATGGCGCGCGCGATAGAAGCTTCTTTCGTCATCGATGACGCAAACTTTGCTTGTGACTTGCAGAAAACATTGCACAAGTATACACATGTTTATGATTAATGATAGGCAAAGACATGTTCAGCATTATAAATTAAAATTAATTGTTAGAATTGATTATTTGGACCCGCACTTTAATTGTGACTGTGTGTGGTCGATTTCCAGGCTGAACTTCAGCCCCTTGTCGTGAGGTATAATTTCTTTCGACCTAAATTACATCTTCGACAAGTCTAGTCCTACTGAAATGTACGCCATAGTTACCGCAATACGTCAGCGTTGCACTTGATTTTTCTGAGACAAATATGTTTCATGGGTTCTTTGAAACAACGGTTTTATTCTACAACAAGAACGAAAACTCTTTCCCACTTAGAAGACGAATTTTTCAGCATGCCAACTTTTTGGGTTTTGGCGGCCTAAACTATGAAAAAAAAAAGTGTTCTTTTTGTTGTATGTTTTTCTAGTCGTTGTAACGTACTTGTAAATAGAGAAAACGATATGAACACACATTATTATTATTACACGTATTACATTATTATTACAAGTATTATTATTATCGTTATTATATTTTATTTGTCAAGTTTTACTCTTTTTTCATTTTCTTAATATAGGCAAAAGAAAATCGCATTCAACAATAAAAACATACTTCAAGATGCTGTCAGTCATAATTCAGCGGAGGAAACGAGGAGGATCAACCCAATGAACCTCCCCCATCAATCAACAACAAACTTTTCTTACAGCTGAATATATGACACAGGGACGGCAAACAACACCAGATGTTCAACTCGGACATTATTTAATGAGACTTGCTACTCTAAAGGTTTGCCTGTTTATCTACTCTGAAGGTTTGCCCGTCTATCTCCTCTTAAGGTTTGCCTGTCTATCTACTCTGAAGGTTTGCCTGTCTATCTACTCTGAAGGTTTGCCTGTCTATCTCCTCTGAAGGTTTGCCTGTCTATCTCCTCTGAAGGTTTGCCTGTCTATCTACTCTGAAGGTTTGCCTGTCTATCTCCTCTGAAGGTTTGCCTGTCTATCTAATCTGAAGGTTTGCCTGTCTATCTACTCTGAAGGTTTGCCTGTCTATCTACTCTGAAGGTTTGCCTGTCTATCTACTCTGAAGGTTTGCCTGTCTATCTACTCTGAAGGTTTGCCTGTCCCTCCAGTACTTTCTATAACACAGACGCGTATCCGTCAAATAAGAAAATCTAGACTTGAAGAAAGACATGAATATCTTGACCAAGAAATGAGTGCATCGTCCCAGACCACATATCTTTTCCAGTCCACTCTTTCCAATCTTCTCAACCGACCTGCATCTCAATCAAGCAACAAGTGCATCTTTTTCTTCTTTTGTAATCATAGCAGATTGATGTCTGTACGACTGAAGCTTGCATCCATAAAGTGTAAAGGCGTGCCCCTCAGTGAGTAGGGAGCTGAAACGATCGGTGGAAAATGTTTGCCCTTTCTTGCTTTTGCTGACGTAAGCAAACCCCAGAAAATGGTTACGCGGTTGAAATAAGACCTACACCGATTTCAGAATCTTTACCCTCCCCCCCCCCAATCTCCCCCCCCCCCTCTCCTCCCACCGCGTACCCCAACGGACGCACCGCTCTGTCTCCACCCCCCCCCCCTCCCATAACGAACAACATCTCTCTGAAGAACGTGAGCCCCTGTCTCCACCACTGTAGACACCCCCCCCCTCCTGCCGTTGCTCTGTTAACAGTACTTCAGAATAGCAGGTGTTGTTAAGATGTGCATTTTTAAAATCTATTTTGTAATCCCCTGAGAATTTGATCTTTGAGAGAGATCACTGAAATTGGTATGTGTAGAAAAGTCTTACTACACAATTACATCTATGGCCCAAGTTTGAAAAGTGTGGATTGGATAGTCTCCGAGAAAATGCCAACGTTGAAGTTTTCGACGGACGATCGAAGGACGGACAGACCACCACTGGCCCATTACATAGATTCACGTTGCGCACGTGAACCTGAAACTTAAAAGCATCAACTCCGTTTTTGCGTATGACCATTTCTCACACTAAGGGACACCAAATGCTAAAACTTGACGACAATCGGTAGATGATTCCAGAGATATCGCACAGATAAACACGGAAGCATTGAAAAGAAATGTCTGCCAGGGCCTTTACGCTCAGTATGTCAGATAATTTTTCTTTGCACAACTTTCTAAAGGGGTACCTTACACATCTTCTAATCTAATACTGACCACATCTGAAAATTTAAACAATTCTGTTGGTTGCTTCTGGAGAAATCACCTTCACCAAACTCAGACAGACACCCAGCTACAGTGACAATAGGATGACTCCAGTAGACCCTCCTTTCAGAAACAGGGGAGGGGGAAGAAGAGGTATCTTAACTCATTCTAGCCCAGACAGCAAGATAAGGATCGACCATGATAGTTCAAGGGTGATGACAGAATAGCTTGGCGCCTATGGGCGCCAAGCTATTCTGGCATCACCCTTGAACTATTATGGTCGATCTGTGTCCTGCACTGCAACGCAGTCTTCAGAGGACGACTTCAAAATTCGGGGATTTCGGTCTTGGGGTAGAGTGAGTTAAACAAGAAACACGAGGCAGATAACCACACTGCTTGTTTCCATAGCCAACAGACGCTCTGCAGCTGGTCAATTGGAAAACTGATGGGAATGCATTCAGAATTCCGTGTATGAGATATAGAGCTAGATGCAAGAAATCATGGCATACTGTTGTGTTTATGTCTGATATATACTTGGTTGAATGTGAAATTATAACATAGAAGGGGGTTAGTCGTGTGTTTACATTGTAGTGTCTGATGCATGTGCCTACGATGAAAATGACCTAACTTACAACGTTTTTAGTGAAGGGTGCATACACCATGTAAATGCTCATTTTGACACATGTCTAAATTGCAGTTTAGGTCATTTTAGGCGTGCTGTAATTGCAAGCGTATCAATGTGTGGGACTAGGAAAAAACTTCAGGGCAATCTACATGTTGTTTTGTTCCGTGACAGTAAAAACCACACAATTCTACCTTCACGTTATGATTTTATAGGTGTCTAAACATAGCACTTTCTTAAAAATGTAAAAATAGGCCATTTTTTGGTCATATTATAATGCACATATCTCGGAAGTCAATCAATATAAAGTTTTGATTTGTTGCATGTGCACTTCTTTTAACGTGTACTTCCGAGTGGTGCATTTATTTGGTGGCAGTTTCTAGAAAACAAATTCAGTGGACCTACCTACATATAGCGTTACGTCCGAGGTGCATTTGCTGCACCAGTTTAGTTCTCTCCGCCATCATTAGGGTGCGCTCAATAGTGTAGGAAGAAATATCTTTGTCTTCCTGAGAAAAAAATCTGAATGGCAGAAACATCAATGTTGAATTACGCTCGCATACAAGCAGTAATAAGAGACTTTACAGCATCATACTAATAAGCCAAAATACGCAGGACAACCTGTCTTGACCGACCACCCTTACGAGAGATTACCTGCCATCGCAAACCACCATTTAGGGGCTGTAGCCACCTAGATGGTGGTCTTAATGACAGGAGACACTTTTTGCCTTTCAAAACTAAGAGAGCGCATGTCTTTTTAAGATCAACTTTTTCTTGCAGAAACAGGTAGTTGCTTCTACTGTAAATGGTGCCTTTCTGCCGACAGGAGGCGTCAGGCGTTCTGTCGGCAGAGTAAAACACCATTTATGGGTTGAAATGCTGTTGTGGGAAATGTTCATTGAAGACAATAATGGTTCAGGCAACAGACCGACTATAATATTCAAAAGCAGTGCCAATACAGCTCAAGAACAGTGCCAGAAAAGCTTGCCGACTTCATGCGGGCGGGCGCCAAGCTATCCCGATACTATTCCTTCGGCTGTCATCGTCGATCAAACTCTGGTGTAAAGAAGACAGCGGCTAGTCCGGCCCCGGGGCAAGTCCGTCCACTCGGCTTTAATGTTAATATTAGTAAAGTACCCAGTGGGTAATGGCAATCGGCCCCGGGGCAAGTCCGTCCACTCGGTTTTAATGTTAATATTAGTAAAGTACCCATTGGGTAATGGCAATCGGCCCCGGGGCAAGTCCGTCCACTCGGTTTTAATGTTAATATTAGTAAAGTACCCAGTGGGTAATGGCAATCGGCCCCGGGGCCAGTCCGTCCACTCGGTTTTAATGTTAATATTAGTAAAGTACCCAGTGGGTAATGGCAATCGGCCCCGGGGCAAGTCCGTCCACTCGGTTTTAATGTTAATATTAGTAAAGTACCCATTGGGTAATGGCAATCGGCCCCGGGGCAAGTCCGTCCACTCGGTTTTAATGTTAATATTAGTAAAGTACCCAGTGGGTAATGGCAATCGGCCCCGGGGCCAGTCCGTCCACTCGGTTTTAATGTTAATATTAGTAAAGTACCCAGTGGGTAATGGCAATCGGCCCCGGGGCAAGTCCGTCCACTCGGTTTTAATTTTAATATTAGTAAAGTACCCAGTGGGCAATGGCAATCGGCCCCGGGGCAAGTCCGTCCACTCGGCTTTAATGTTAATATTAGTAAAGTACCCAGTGGGCAATGGCAATCGGCCCGGCCTCTGCCCGACGGCCTTGAGCGCAATGGGTAGCTAAGTCACGTGCACGTCAAACTTCCTGCAGGTGAAACTGGCGCCCACGTGCTGCTTTACCCCTCTGGCCCCAAAACCCCGCCGCAGGAGATGGATGGACCGTCATAATTCAAGGGTAGTGCCGGATTAGCTTGGCGCCTTCAGACGCCAAGCTAATCTGGCACTACCCTTGAATTATCTCGGTCCATCCATCTCCTGCATCTGGTACATAGTTGTCAGGTGGAAACTCCAAAATTTGGGAATTGGGGCCCTGGGGTTAGGATGGTTAACGTGTGAGCCGAGATTTAAATCTGATTTAGCCAAAAGCAATTTCTTGACAGTTTTGCGTAGTTCAACTCAATGACTACACTTACAACTGATATCAGTCAGACATTGAGAGCAGTAAGTAATGCCCTGACATGGAAGGTATTATTGGGATGGTGGTCCCTCAAATAATAGATGATATCAGTCAGACATTCAGAGCAGTAAGTAATGCCCTGACATGGAAGGTATTATTGGGATGGTGGTCCCTCAAATAATAAATGCGTCTGTCGTACGTCATGTCCGCCTGTTTACCATAGGGCTAGTTCGCCCCAGCGGGGGCATGCCCGCCTGTTTACCATAGGGCTAGTTCGCCCCAGCGGGGGCATGCCCGCCTGTTTACCATAGGGCTAGTTCGCCCCAGCGGGGACATGCCCGCCTGTTTACCATAGGGCTAGTTCGCCCCAGCGGGGGCATGCCCGCCTGTTTACCATAGGGCTAGTTCGCCCCAGCGGGGGCATGTCCTCCTGTTTACCATAGGGCTAGTTCGCCCCAGCGGGGACATGCCCGCCTGTTTACCATAGGGCTAGTTCGCCCCAGCGGGGCATGCCCGCCTGTTTACCATAGGGCTAGTTCGCCCCAGCGGGGACATGCCCGCCTGTTTACCATAGGGCTAGTTCGCCCCAGCGGGGGCATGCCCGCCTGTTTACCATAGGGCTAGTTCGCCCCAGCGGGGGCATGCCCGCCTGTTTACCATAGGGCTAGTTCGCCCCAGCGGGGGCATGTCCGCCTGTTTACCATAGGGCTAGTTCGCCCCAGCGGGGGCATGCCCGCCTGTTTACCATAGGGCTAGTTCGCCCCAGCGGGGGCATGCCCGCCTGTTTACCATAGGGCTAGTTCGCCCCAGCGGGGGCATGTCCTCCTGTTTACCATAGGGCTAGTTCGCCCCAGCGGGGGCATGCCCGCCTGTTTACCATAGGGCTAGTTCGCCCCAGCGGGGGCATGCCCGCCTGTTTACCATAGGGCTAGTTCGCCCCAGCGGGGGCATGCCCGCCTGTTTACGATAGGTCTAGTTCGCCCCAGCGGGGGCATGCCCCAAGCGGGTAGACGGATGTACCCCAACACGCGCACGTTTCAAAGTGGTTTACTGCAATTATGTATCAAACGGACGGTACGGTGGTGCCATCTACCATCTCCACAACTTCTACAGTGGCGGGAATTCGCAGGTTGTACATGTAGTGGACCAGGTCCTTCTTGATCTGCACGCTGTTGTCCCGCATCTCTAGGATATGGCAGGAAAACGCGCGTGGCCAAAAAATAAATAAATAAATAATTTTTTTTTTTTTTTTAAATTGACAGGGAGGTTTACTGGTTGACATAAGCGACGTTATTTTGAGGTTGTGTCAGTTTTAAGGTACAAACAAAAAACTGAAGCCAACCCCAACCCCCCCCCCCCTTCCCCCGGGTAAGGGATTCGCCATTGACCAGAGAACACCGAAAGCAGTGCACAGCTTAGAAGACAAACCGACTATGATAGCATTAGTGTAGGGCTAGAACAGATTGGCGCTTTCAAAGGCGCCAACCTATTCTAACACTACCCTTGTCTGAACTTTCACCCTCGATCTATCTCCGGTTTCGAGAACAAATGGGCTGCCAACTGTTGCATATCGATAATACAGCGGAACCTATTTTGAGCGACTAACCTAATGAGAGGTCACAGTATTTAAGACAGTTGGCCGGCCTATATAAACGCGCGCGCAGTCTAGATGGCATTTAAATCTTAGCCATCCGCGTGAAACTATAGCGCCGCCTGCTCTCCGGCTAAAGCCTGTTCACCGGCTAAAGCTTGCTCTCCGGCTAAAGCCTGCTCTATGGCTAAAGCCTGCTCTCTGGCTAAACTGAAGGCACACCTTCGGGACCCGACCCTTTAAGACCGTCCTTTATACCGACGAGCAAAGGAAATGCGACAGTTTTGGAAATCATCGGAAACAAAGCGTTTCCGATGATTACAAAAATGTCGCATTTCGTTTGCTCGTCGATATAAGTGGTTGTAGCCACATCAAAAAATGGTCTTCAGTGACATTTATTCTGCCCTGCAAGGCTTCCCTTGAGGAAGCACCTGTGTTTAACCTTTTCAACCCCGAGTCCCTACAGCAGGAGATAGCTTGACCATGATAATTCAAGGGTAGTGCCAGATTAGCTTGGCGCCTGAAGGCGCCAAGCTAATCTGGCACTACCCTTGAATTATCATGGTCAATCCATCTCCTGCAACTGGTACACCTTCATCCCTAGCAACCGGTACACCTTCAAACTTTGAGAAATGAGACCTTGGGGCTAAAAGGGTTAAGGAATATCTTATTCTTTGCTCTAAACAGTTTAACAACAACAACAACAACAACAGCAAAACAGACTCTGCTACACACTGAATCGTCCTAGTGAGCTAAGGATACGAGCCACAGTGAAGATGCTCAGCTGACACTGTTTCCACACTTTGTGTTGTTTCAGCAAGAAAGGCAACATAATTAACAAACTGCCGTCATGTGGAGCGTAGTGAAGGAAACCCAGACACACAATATTTACATGGAAAAATAAAAAGCTTACGGCCGGACATTTGCATGGATGACGCGGCGAAAAATTGAAATGACTGAAAACGGCCCCTACATTACGCAAGTCCACGGCCAGCAAAAGACATAAGCATAAATTTTCATGAGCCCGTGCGGAGGAAGAATGTAGCTGTGACTGCGTAGGCTTGGTTGGTTGGTTAGTTCGGGTTTAACTTCCACGGCACCGAAGTGATAATGGACGGCCCTGACGGGCGGGTTATGGGGGACAGGAAAATCTATTGCCTATGGAGTACGACCTGAACACTGATCAACTCAGTCGCACTCCAACTGTGCCACTTTGATTTACCAGGACCTTTCAACGGACATGCTATTGAACACGCCCGTCTTTTCCCCCTGGATTGTGAGTCCAGCTACCGGGGCGGGGACGGGGATTCGAACCCTTGACCCG